>OZ008344.1:16908735-17320453 GCA_963931975.1 Cataclysta lemnata
GTTTGAGTCTCGCTTAGCATTTAAAAGTTGTCAAAATTTTACGTTTTTCCATACAAATCCTGACAGGTAATGTCCACTTAACTTTTTGAGCAGTGCCCCAAATTTTATTAGCGTTCCTGTATTCGGGAGGTAGACAACCTAAAATAGCAGACGGAATTTTAGTTCCAATTTTGGCCACGCGCCGACTCATCTGGCGCGCGCTCTACTGTCTACACTACACATCAACGGAGCGCTAGTGATGCCCACCTCTCGCTGTCGGGCGCGTCGCTGCGCCGCTCCGCGTCGGCGGTCTCGTAGAGCGCGTCGTCGTCGGGCGCGACGCGCATGTGCGGCGCGGCGGGCGGCGCGGCGAACATGCCCGCGTGGTGCCGCGCGCCCCGGAACCGGCCCGCGTTGTACGCGAAGCGCGCCTCCTCGTCGGCCGACGCGCCCGGGCCCAGCCCGCCGCCCAGGCCCGCCACCAGCCCGCTGCCGCTCAGCCGGCCCCGGCACCGGCTAACGATAACAACACGAACATTTTGGTGGATGCGGGAATAGACCCCCGTCCACTGCAATACGGGCAGGTGCCTGACCGCTCGGCCAACCAAGTCACTAAACCACTAAAATCATTGTAATAATTTTTCTAACATTTACATAATGTTGATATTAAAAGCGAATAGATAACAACACAGTCATGTTTCAGTCTGTTTAATCCAAAGATATTTTGATCAAAACGAGAAGACTGGAGAAAATATACAGAGTTAACCCGTCGTTCGCACAGTTATGTCAATTTGACCCGCGACATTTTAAAATTAGCTTATTTCTTAGAATTTTTGTGCGACGACGTTGCAACGTTGTTGCTTCTCAGTAGCTGGAGCAAACATCCCCCCCCCCCCTTGGCCTATCGCTGTTCAGTGATATAATGGCCCTAAGGATGGATAGTTCCATCCCAGTCTATCTGGGGTCGGCGCAGTATGTTTTCGAGGAAGGCTAGGGTAAAAACGGGACAGATGCCCCGCCCCATCATATGAAAATGCCTCCTACATAATTTGAATTAATTATTATTTGTTTTATTTTGACCTATCAATTGCAGATTTTGCAGAATTTAACTTTTTGCGAATCTCCTTTTTTGGGGATAGATGCCTACCTGTGATGGGGCTGGTGATGGATAGTTGCCCCACCATGAAAATACTAAGAGGGATAGATGCCCTTTATAAAAACCCACCCAAATTTTATGAGATACAGTGGACCCCCAATAATCTGGCCACTGGCTAATCCGGCACCCCCTGTAATCCGACTGTTAAGTGTCACTTAAAAGTTACGGTTTGATGGTGAAAATGGGCATAATACCCCTAATCCTATCCCTAAGGGCACCTATCCCTCCATACTACTATATGGGTATCAGGGCAACTATCCTTTTTGTTTAGTATCCTAAACAAAAAGGATTGATTGAGTGCCCTATATTTTATAGATAAATTTAAAAGAAAACAGTAATTATTTACACTTAGATCCACTCCTAAAGAACCAGTACATTGACGTAATAGAAAATATAACGGAATTTTTTACTACTTACTATACAATGACAAATCCTTTACCTTTAAAACTTTGACGTCTTTTTGTGAAACTCGCCGCGGAGATAAAAACGCACACGAGCGAAACGAGTCCTCATCACGCGACAGCCCGTGGGAAATTGAGGTACGGGGTACGGCATACACCTATACTATTAATTCAAGCGAGTTCGGGAAGTAAGGTTTTTTGAAAGTGGGGCAACTATCCCATCCAGGCATCTATCCCGGTTTTACCCTATAGGCTAAATAATAACCGACATTAACGCCAGCGAAGCCGCGGGAAACCACTAGTAATAAAAAATACTCACGGCGGCACTTCGCCCGGCTCGATCCGGTAGTGCCGGTCGGCCTCCGTCTCCGACATGCGGATGTCCTCGGAGCCGGACGGGCTCATATGCCGGCTCGAGTGGTGCTCCAGCTGCCGGATGAGGTCCTCCAGGTTGCGGATCCGGATCGGACCGCACTGCGGCGCTTCGTCCTCCTCGTCGTCCGCGCGTTGCCTGAAGACCACAAACGAAACCTATTATTATTCGGTTTTAATTTCAACATTATATTATTATATATAAATGTTAGAAAAAATTGTACAAAGATTTTTGTGGTTAGAAACAGTTCAAAAAATTATGGTCTTGATGCGGGAATCGAACCCGAGTGTCTTGGTTGGCTGAGCGGTTAGGCACCTGCTCGGATTGCAGTGGATGCGGGTTAGATTCCCGCATCGAGACCATAATTTATCGAAATTTTTCTAACCACCGAACGCTATTACATATTACTATTTTAATTTGAACACAATATAAAATATGTTAGAAAACGTCTGGTTGGCGGAGTGGTATAGGTATCTGCCCGGATCGTAGAGGACGCGGGTTCGATTCCCGCATCAAGACTATAATTTTTCAAACTTTTTGTAAGCGCAATATTCTTTGAAACATTTTAGTTCACTGATCTCGTATAGAAGTCAAAATGCCGTGTAAAGGCTAAGCAGATTACAATTGTCACCACCACCAAATTCTCTCGCGGCTGTCGTACAAGGTGACTAAGGGCTAAATAGCAAACGAGGAATGGGCAGCAGCGTTCCTGTTACATACCACCAAGCAGCGCGATTTACATTCATGGGACCTAACCTAATTGGCTTAAATTTTCTTTATTATTTTTTATTTTTATTTGAACAATTATTACAAAGAAAACTGCGATTGGAAAAGTTTGAAAAACCCTTAGTCTTGATGCGGCAATCGAACCCGCATCCTTTTACTATCCGGGCAGATGCATTAAAATTACGATACGTTCGAATAGATTGGCCACTGGTCTAAGCACCTTTACCAGTTTTGACCAGACGGTAGGGCAATCATGGTTGTGACACATAACTTGGCCACTGGTCTAAGCACCTTTACCAGTTTTGACCAGACGGTAGGGCAATCATGGTTGTGACACATAACTTGGCCACTGGTCTAAGCACCTTTACCAGTTTTGATCAGAGGGTAGGGCAATCATGGTTGAGACACATAACTTGGCCACTGGTCTAAGCACCTTTAGCAGTTTTGACCAGAGGGTAGGGCAATCATGGTTGAGACACATAACTTGGCCACTGGTCTAAGCACCTTTACCAGTTTTGACCAAAGGGTAGGGCAATCATGGTTGAGACACATAACTTGGCCACTGGTCTAAGCACCTTTACCAGTTTTGATCAGAGGATAGGGCAATCACGGTGGCGACACTTAAGTAGGGCAGAACACCGACCTGCGCAGTTCCGCTTCATGTATCTTCTCTGCGCTGGGCGCGCGCTCCCGCTTGTACTCGTAGTCCTGCAGCGCGCGCAAGTCGCCCGAGCCGCCGGCCGCGCCACCCGCGCTTGCGCGTTGTGCCGCCGCCGTCTTCAGCGCCACGATTATGTTCTCGTGGTAGCCGTTCAAGTCCTGGAAGCGGAAGTCCAATTGCATGAACGAAGGGTTAAAAGGTTGAAATCAATGTGATTTACGTGCCCGACAGAAAAGAAACACCTAATGGGCAAACTAAACGGCTGTCTGAATGGGCAACAGCATCCTAGCAATGTGCCCTATAAATGGCAATAGGCTCGCCACCTATTACATGGGACCTAACTTAACTGGCGAAATGTTAGTGTTAATTCACCTCTGCCTACCGCGGGGATATAGGCGTGGTTTATGTATGTATAATAATTTTTACCTTAAACTTATACTCCATGTCAGCGACAGCCCCCGTGGGCTCCTGCCCGTCTGACTGCGAGCCTGCTTCGAGCTGCTCCGACTGCGAGTCATCGGCCCACTTGTCCTTGCCGTCCACCACTCCGTAGCCGTGCTTCTTCAGGATCCCCTTCTCCGGCAGCTTCGCCATGGAGTTCGGCGCTACGTCAATGAAAGCTATATCTTCTTCGCCTATAACCCACGAGAAGAACGGTCATGACTTTGTACCGAGGAGTCATCGTGAAGAACTACTAAGTCCATGTTCAATTTTCATGCTATACAGGAAAGATTTCTCTCTTCTCTCGATAATAAGTGACGATAAGGGCCGAAGATGGAGTAAAGCTTCACTTGGAACCCTCAAACACAGAGGAACCAGCTGTCTTATCATTATTTAATTTTATGGTTAACATTATTATTATGACGACAGATTTTGATAAGATGATGGTAGCCAGGCGGACTTGAAATAATTCCCAAACCGAGTACAAATTTGTACTACCCTGGGAATCGAACCCGGGACCTTGGGACTTATTTGTAGCAAAAACATGGAAAGTATTAGATTTTTATTATAATTTTTTTTTAACTAACAACTGAAGTTAAACTATATTTACCTGAATGCGTAGGCTCATCTTCGCTGCCCGAATGAACTCTCTTCATTTGTTTGTGTTCCCTGAAAATTTGGAAAGAAAACCCGTTACCAGTCTACATAAGAACGCTCAGTTTTCCTTATTAGATTTGAGTTTATACAGAAGTGGCAACTTACGGATATCTACTACTGTTCCCAGAGCCTGACATGTGGTTCCCGTGCCTGAAGATCACCCGCTGAGAATCCCCTCGACTACAACACGGAACATTAACGCTTAGAATCCAGAAGACAAACAAACAATCAGATAGGTACGCTAAAAAGCAGCTCACCGACTTTATTGATCTCAAATAGTGCTTTGGTGTCCAGCAACTAATCACACAATGGATGACTAATCAACAGAACGTGAGTGAAACGCGCACGAACTCACCTTTCTAAACTATTCGTAAAAGAAAACCAAGCGTGTAGGACAGGGGTCACCAATACTTTTTTTGGGGTCTGTTTTTAAAATGACTTGGCCGACGCGGCCTCAACAATTATTGCTTATATCATCCATCCCAAGTTTATTGGACTAATGTTTGTGTCGATTATTGTCCTTAAAGCCTAAGCTCAAAGACAAAGCGCGGTAAAATTTATCAAATTACGTAGGCACTTAAGTTACAAGCGTAAAAAAATATGTTGTATTATTAAAGTCCGGATCCATTTGGTGACCCCTGGTAGAGGACGTGGGTTACCGCGTGTGAATGTAGTTAGTCACACTAGAGCACACCATTCAGTGAACAGCTAATGTCAAATGGTACTGTTTTGGCATTTAAGCTTCGAGTGTTAAAGCAGTATTTGATTGTGAGCAACATGTCCCGAGCGGCGGTGAGGCGCGAGCTGCGCAAGCGCGCCAAGCGGACGACGTACCTTAAAAGGTTTCTGAACGACACCAGATCCGATAAAAAGGAAACAATTGTACATTTTAGAGTCTTAGTTTGGCACTAGCAGTCGGATAATCACTTCGTACTTTTATTCAAATCTGTCTGCTCAATTTATAACCCAACCTAACCTAACCATCAGTTTCTTGAAATGCATGAAAAAGGTTTTGGCTCTGCTTGTGGTGTTCCTGACTGATTCAGAAGATGCTAATGTATGGAATTTTAAATTATAAACAGTATAGTAAAGTAGAATCGAATTGAATTGGTTCCTTTTATTCAAATTATTTGAACAACGAATATAAGAAGTGATTCAAAGACTGCATTGCATGCAAAGTTTAGTTAGTCTTCAGAAAATACTGCAGAGGTCACAATAAGTTAGTATTTAATAATAAGTGAAGGAAAAAATACACGATGGCAGATTTAAAACTGCACAAAGATATGGTAGATATTACTGACTCTCATTGATGACACTGATGTTGATACTCGTATAGGTCATCACAACTTTAGCTTACATTCAACTATAAAGCACAGTCAATTCTGGATTTTGCACCTAGCCCACGTAGCACAGGATATAAAGAAAAATCTCCTGGGGAAATAAAATCCTCTCTTTCTCTCTAACTCCAAGTCAATCCCGAGATAAAACACTGTCAAGTGGTGAAGAGAGATTATATCCACGTCCCGTGCTAGGCCTAGAGGCCGCTAAAGTTGACAATATGCTGTGAGAATTTGACACTTTTGTATAGCCTGCTGGGCTTCCGGTTCTACAATAATGAATATCGTTCTTACCTGAATGTGTTGTTGAACGAATGCATCTTGCCCCCATCCAGGGAGATGTCCTCTTGAGAGTTGTTGGAAGTCGTAGACCCAGCGGCGAAGCTCTTGGTGATGGGCTTCTTCACGTAGGGTGGGTCATATTTGGGCAGCGTACTCTTTTTCCTGGTGCAGGCGTGGCGTGGGAACGCACACTCAGATCAATCGATTACGTTTACAAAATAGGACTGTGATATGAAATCGAGAACAAATGTATTGTCGCCCTTAGTTACTCGCGAATGGGGCCTCAATTTATCATTGTTAGAGACGATTAGCCCTCTAGAGACCGATAATATTCTATCTATAGATAACTAATTACTGCAATTTTATTTTAAAAAAACTTTACGAAATCTGCGTCAATGTTTACAAACATTGTGCGTACTCCACGCGGAAACTGAGAAAGTAGATTGAATCGAGCGCGAGTAATTAACGGTCAAAAATGAATGTGAATGGCAATTGTTTGTTCTCGTGGAGGAAGAAAAGTTGATGCGCTTCAATAATCCAGAATTTGAACCTTAAGAAAATTAGACATTATTGAATTCAGAGGGTAGTAAAGTTGTTACAATGAAAAATTTCGAAAAACCATTGTCTGATGCGGAACCGAAGGGGCGGCTTCCGCAATCTAGGTGGCTGCCTATACCTGGCTGGTGGCTGGTTGGATCTCCGCTGGTTCGTTTCAGGCTGGATCGCTTCCCACATCAGGACAAAAATTTTCAAAATCTTTCAGTCCTCTCTTTTTTAAAATTATTTTTTTAACATTTACAAAATCTCGAAATAAAAATGAAATAATAAATGAAGCGTTGACTTTTCTTAAGATTCAAACATAACTTTAAACATTGATACAACGAGAATTTAATCTGATAAATACTTCAATACATTAAATAAGACACCCATCAATACAGACAGCTTTTACTATGTAAGGGGGCCAATAATAAAAGCCTTGTAATCCATAGTAAAAGTCGCAGAGAAGCAATGTCAACAAAAATCGAAGCCATCTATAAATTTCAGCAAGATTCTTAAGAGCTTCAAAGTAAATTTAAGATAATGTAACAATAATCAAATTTTCCTAAACATAGATGCTATATAATGAAAAAACTGGGGATTTATCCTCTGACCAACGGACAACAATAGCCGTATCTGGATTTCCAACTATACAATCGAATATAATCGAATGATGAGTGAAATGTAATCAAAATACTAGACCTGATCAATTCATGTAAATGATATAGTATGAGAGAGTAATTTTGCGTTGCTGAGGCTATTGATGTACCCGTTGAAAAGGTGCCGATGATCACATTTTCTTCCTCCTTATCTAACATGAATGTAAAGACTGGCGCTTTTGGATATTTCAATTAGATTCAAATTTCAAACAAAATTTAGATTTGGACCAAAATTTCAACTTTTTCGTTTCATTCCTCATGGGAATTTAATGTTAATATGGAAAATTATTGAGAGATTGATATTAGCTTAATGGTAAAAGTGGGTCCTTCCAGTAACTTGGGAAAGCAGAAAGGATGAATCATATTTGAGCGAGCCGGGCACGAGCTGTCCCTCGTATGAGAGGAATTCTGAACTGGATTATACTGAACATTCAAAATGTAATGAACTTGAGGCGCGTACAGGGCCTACTGTCTTGCTAGAGTCTCACCTCGTATGAGGTATGGTACGTGGCCGACTAGATCCGATACAATTGATCCTTGAAATGTAAAGCCAAAAGTTGAAAAGTATTCAAATATTTATATTAGCTGCCTGTATTTCAATTGAGCTCACGCAATTGCTGGAAGAATCCTGGTTTCTTAAAAGTAACATCAGGCGTTGCTAACTAGATAGATAGCTGCTTGAAAGAAGAATTCGTGCATCGCACATTCGCTTCTCGTGCAAAAGTTAATAGAGTTCAGTGACAGTGATTGGTGACATTAAAGTCGAGCGATCTATATCTTCACTGTTCCAGCTCAATCTGTTACGTTACACTTTCACGTACATACCTCAAGTGCGATTACAATGTGAATCAAGTCGCTCACGGTGGCTGACGGCCCTGAGCTCTGTAATTGTTTGTTACAAGTTACGTTTACGGCAGGCACGTCAGTGATACGAAGATATAGTCGCGTGCGCGCCGCCGGGTCGCGGTCGAGGGCGCCCGGCGACGCGACCTCCGACCAAGAAAGGAAACGAAAACGATCACAGTTCACATAAGCCAATGCACACATCCAAGAGCCCAGAATCTTAAGGGTTTGAGTCGAGGTGTCGCTCGAGGTACAACGAAGAAGGCTTGTCGGCATGCAGGCGCGGCCGGCGGCGGGGCCGGCGCGCGCGCAGACAACAGATCAAACGCAGCGGTGGCGCGCCCCCGCCGGCGCGCCACCTCAGCTAGTTCTACGACCACAACGTAAACCACAACAAATATTCAGAAAAATAAACCAATCGCCGACGAAAAAGTAAAGGAAACACCAACGCTAACTTCTAAAATCAACATACAAGTATACGAAGGTGACGATTTAAATTTCTTCTTAAACTACCTTTGGTCTGTTTTCTGCTCACTAACCTTAGACACAGGGAGAAGTTTTTGTGTACTACGACTGACCTGTAGCAGAGAGCGCTCAGGGCAAATACTATGAATACCCCCCCTACCACAGACATGAGCACCGCCACGAGGAACACCGTGTTCGAGCCGTGGTAGTTCTCTGTGTCCAAAAAGAAGAAGAGGATGAGTACATGCGGTCGCGCGTCGGAGATTCGTGGGTACAATTTGGTGGTGGGGCTCAGCTGCGGCCGCCACCGGTGAGGACTACAGGTACGGCCACAACGTCACGATTTTACTGAACGACACCAACGAGCTCCCGGCGTTACCTGAAGCAGTACGCCATCCACGCGAAACCCACGAACACGGAGAGTACCACCGCAAGTAATAATATCACCATGTTCATGGTGCTCATCTTATTACCCGAATGTTCACCTGCAAGAGAGGGGTCCTGCACGTTAGTGCACCGGCGCCGACCGCGCTTTGCCCCACCGAGCAGTGCATCGCAAACGCCCCGCCTTGGCCTGCGTGCCACTACACTACCGCGAGTGCTCTATGAGGCACATTTATTTCTTTGGACACGTCAACGGATCCGCAGTACGCGCTTCGGGAATTTTGAAAAGCATTGCTCGGATATCATTATGGCCAATAGGGTCAGTCAGAGGTATATCACACAGAGCGTTCAACGTCAGTAGTAGGGGGAGTATTTATAGTTACAATCGTATAAAACACACACCTGGAATTATAAAGATCAGGAAAGTTAAATAATAAACTAGTATTTTGTATGTTGAACTGTACATTGTAATCAAGTGTCAAAAGGAGATGGCGCATAAGCTGGTCCCCTTTGGGGTGTCGTGTGTCCTGAATTATAACAGAAACATAAAATGTGTATCATTTTTTTTGTTCAGTGTTGAAAGAAAGTTACACTACATAACTTGAAACACTACACTACATTCTTTTGATGTCTTTCCACATCCGCTCAACCACATAATATGTGTTGGTACAATGGTGTTTCTGTATTATACCTAATAATATGGCTGGTTTAAAAATAAGGGGGCCAGCATCCTCTAGGGAAATCAATGTCATGTCAAGTTGGTCTCTTTGGTCTAAAAATAAGGCATCATTTTTCAATCATCAGGCATAAAAAAATTAAATGACTCGTATTCTAGTTAATTCTATTATTGTTCAACAGTATGATATTAAAGGTTTAGTGAACCAGAGTAAACACATATTCAAAAAAGTATTTGTCTGTAATGTAGAACAAAAATCTTCAGGACACACCAATTAGTTATACACAGAACTTTCTTTACAAAACGTGGCAATCTCCTTTTGTTAACAAATCCATATTTTTTGGCGTTATTTATTTGTTATTTTCATATATTTATTAAAAGCAAATAAACTAATATAATTAATGACGTTTACAATAAAGAATGAGTTGGGTGATAAATTGATGGTACAAAATAATATTTCATGTAAGACTGAATAATAAATTATGAAATAATATGAAATATATACCAAAAGAATAGGACTGCTGATTTTAGGGATATAAAAGTACAGTACATGGTTCTCACACAGGGGGCAGCGGTAAAGACGATAGCGATTCAGAGCGGAATGATTTTTAATATCACCACTGACATGTCACTATCTTGTGGTTCTATCAAGGCCGCTGGCCAGCAGTTTTGATTCACGGAATATTATTTGAAACTACCCGCCGCAGTTATTTAAAACAGGTTCAAAATTCAAACAGCCATTACAACTGAATCGAATTCAAATAGCAAAACGGAATTGAATTTTGGCTTAACCTCTTTCGGTTTCCTTACTCAAAATTCAGTTCAAGACCCTAACACTCCAGTCCCATTCTTTCGTGGATACATTGTAAACTTAACAAAATTACCAAACTTATAAAATTTAATCAATTCTGAGTAGCTGAAGAGCCACATTTGCAGGTAGAATCCAGCGTCTTCTTGGTTCCAGTCTTCCGTGTGCATACTTAGGTTAGTTGCTGCCCCCTCCCCCGCTCACTGGAATAGACTCACCATACGGTGTTTCCTTCTTGGTCATGTTGTAAGCTGCTTTGGTCGCGTTGTCGGGCACGTAGGGCGTGGGCGACGGTGGCAGTGCGTCGTGGTGCGAGCAGTCCGGCCCAGTCCAGCCGCGGTCGCACACACACTTGTTCAGGTTCGAGCAAACCTGCAAACGATACAACCGGCCGTCTTGAAAAGCACCCCAAATAGTAGATTATATACCAAGGGCGACAAAACAAAGAATTTCTCAGATCGCAAGTATTTGACTTTGATAAATATGCGATCTGAGGTTTTCTTTCTTATCATAGTTTTTTATTACCTGACCAGGAAGTAGGATTTCTACGTACACTTTATGGTCAGGTGTGACATAAAAAGTATTATGTCGAGTTCCTCCGTGCTTCGGAAGCACGTTAAGCCGTTGGTCCCGGCTGCATCTGCAGATGTTAATACCCACCAAACCGCACTGAGCCAGTGGGGTGGGTTACGGCCCAGTCTCCCTATATTCTTCCATTCATCCTGTGCCCCAGCAGTGGGGATGTTAAAGGGCTGGTGATGATGATGATGATGTATCGAAAATACTGAAGTATGACACAAAGGTTTTCTATTCAAGACGCTTACGTCTTGATCAATAATAAATAAAAATAATAAATATTTTTACACTCACACCTATCATCTAGCCCAAAGTAAATAGCCTAAGCACTTGTGTTATGGATACTAGATGACGGACATATTTTTAATATAATTATGTATATAAATGATGAAAATATACTACATAAACATATACACAACCATGACTCGGAAACAAACATTTGTGGTCATCACAAAGTTTGCCCCTACCAGGATTCGAACCCGGGACCTCTCTTGGCCAATACCCAGCAATCTGAGCATTCGACCAAGGCGGCCGTCGATCAAACATAAGTTAGTTAAGGGTTTCTCTCGTTTCCCATATCACGAGACTATTTTTCCAAATTATTCCGACCGATTGATGACGAAATAGCTTTTTCTATGTAATTTTTTTCCACATTTAAATTTTAATTTTCTAACACACAAATCAAATAATAATCGTTATGAGATCTTTAAATAGGTAATCTTGCACAGAAATTCAATATCTCTCACAAACGTTATTATAATATACGCCAAAAGTCAAAACCCTGAATGTCAGAAGCGTTGTTCAGAACATAATTATAATTATTATTGTATGAATCCAGCAAACATTGGTTAAAAAGAGAGCCTTTTAGTTAACATATAAATACACACGACCGACCTCATTAATTTCTGAAAAGCTTTCTTGCAGCAACATCAAAAGTTCGTAGGTATACTATTTTGCTGAGTGACATTTGTATGGGTTAAGGTTAACCCCTCATTCCTTTGATTGGACGGCGGAGGGTTTAGAGTTCCCTAATACGGAGTTTTGTGTTCCGAGCAAAGTTTAATTGAAATCATTTGGAATTTTAGCATATCTCCCCAAACAGTTATACTTGCGCAAACTGTATTTCCCTGGCTGACTGACAGTCAGCACGTCAGCTATTTTTGGCGTCGAAACAATGTCGTTTCACTACTTAATTTGTCTTCAATTTCATGTATTTGAGATACATGAAATTGAAGATCGATGCGAATGAAATTTTGTGTTCTGCGGTTATAATTATTGTGTTAATGAGATAACACAGGGTTTCAGGTCAGTTCTTTGAATCGCTCCTAATTAGTTAAGCAGAGTGTAATAATTTATAAAATCTTTGGAATTATCAGTGTTTGATTAGTCAACCTTGATTTGATTGTGATGATGGAGATAGATGATACATTGTATGATGTTGTAACTAGAGCGATGGCGAGAAATAGAGGACGTTGGTCGCAATTGAAAAATGGAACCATATGGCGGAGAGAAAGCGGGCCCTTATAGTCTAAATGAGAAGTCAATTAAGTTAAGATAAAGATTTCTGGCTGATGGCGGCAGTACTGGCAAGGCACTTTTGTATGGCACTTACTCAGACGACGAATTCTCAGGTCGAATGAAAAATATTTCGTGCTCGACCTCTCCCCAATGTGATATCTAATTAACTTGCTTCCACTGCCGTCCTAATGAATAATGAGGAAACTAAACATACTATTTGTAACAATTTGTTTGTAGCAATTTTTAGGCGTTTGTAGAAAAAAGATTGTTTTATTTTTATGCTCCTCTAGCAGAATGACTAGAGATAATATAACCAACATTTTCCCAAATCCAATTGTAGTTCACGCTAGTTATTAGAAGTTTAATGAGAGGTAAATTAGTGCATTCATCATTACGACGCGACGCCAGTACACCGCTCTAAAGTTTTCTGTATAGACAACTCACGCTTGCCGGCTCCTAGAGTACAGCTCATGTTAAACACAACGAATCCCCAGTAAACATTAAGCGGACTGAACTAGTCTCACATTCGTGCGAAGTTCCCGAGTCGCGACAGGCCAATGCATACGGCTTGCATGCAGAACAGACGTAGATACCAGATTGTACCGGATTTATGTGCTTCGCAGCTTAGGAACTTCAAAGCTGGAACTTAGAAGTCGAAACTTGGAACGTTACGTTTAAAATTGCGACCGTTGAATACGCTCATCAGGGGAACGCCAGCGATTATTCAGAGCATGTGTGACTAACGGCTCCCGAATACGTTCGAGACGCGAAGAGTTTGATATCCAAGATTAGCGTTAATCGCGAGCTCGTAGCCAAGTTATTAATCGGCGTTTGCAGTGGAATTAGCTAAAAAACCGTTATGGATACCGCTCACAAAATGACAATTGATGGAAAAACATAATTATGGTTAAAGAAAGTTCGAAAAATTATGGTCTTGATGCGGGGGATAAAATTGACGAAGAACTTATTGCAGTTGAACTACCTTTGATAAAAATGTAAATAGTTGTATTTACCAATAGATTTAGTTGTGGGCTAGATCTGCAAGATGATCTAAGAATCTTGCTAGGAAATAAAATAAAATCTACTGAAATGTCTACATGCACGGGTTACTAGAAAGTCATCAAGTACCGGGCATGTTAATCGTCTATTGCTTGGTGGTGTACTTTAAACGAAGCGTTCGCTGCCAACTGCTGCAGCTGCCTCCAAAACACCGTAAGTTTCACCGATTATTACATAACTAGTAGTCACCTGCGGCTACGCTCGAGTACTTGTCGGTTATTATATAGCCTTCCTCGATAAATGCACTATACAACACAAAAATAAATTTACAATTTGAATCAGTTGTGTCTGAGATAAGCGCGTTCAACCTAACAAACAAACGAACTCTTCAGCTCTATTATATTAATATATAATAAATATCCTGCGCATTTGCATACCACTTTAGAATTGTTAGATGTAGCATATCTATCGAAGTTAGTTCCTCGACTATTCTAATAGCCAGGGCAGCGGGGTTCGCTTGGCCTGGTCACTCGGTCACTGCGGAATTTGATTTGTGCACCGGCCGAGAGTTGGCGACCCCTGCCCCTCAATACTTGCATTTCTGACACAAACTAGATTCCGGGTTGCGTCAGCTGAAACGTTACTGTTTCGTCGAGTTTTCGTGTGGTTCGGGTGTGAGTTGGTGGATATCAGTAAGCTTGAAACTTACGTGCAGAATTATATGAAATCTAGTGGTCGCCCGCGGCTTCGCTAGCGTTAATGTCAGTTGTTATATAGCCTGTAGCCTTCCTCAATAACTGGACTATCCAACACAAAAATAATTTTTCCATTTGCACCAGTAGTTTCTGAGATTAGCGCGTTTAACCAAACAAAAGAACAAACTCTTCAGCTATATAATATTATTAATGTAGTATTGATGTGTTACATACAAAAATAATTATTTGTGTCGCAAGTGATAGGAAAAAACGGCATTGGAAGGCATCGGCGGGTTTTTCATAATAAAATTTAAAGCTTATTAAAAAGGTCCAGGTCTAGAGCACCAGAAACTGACAGGCATACATGACATGAGAACAATAAAGAGATTGGATGAAGCGGAGGAAGTAATGTAAGGATCGCAGCAAGTGGAAAGAAGTCATCTCTGCCTACCATGTGGGAGAAAAGCGTAATATGATGTATGTGTATATGTATGTATATGTAAAAGATGTTAAAGGGCTGGTGGTAATGAACCACAAAACAGACTAAATCGAATTTGTTGTGTCTGTCTCCTGTTGTTCAGAGCTTTCGCTTTCGCTACCGCTTATTGCTTAAAGTTCTGAAACTCCGTCAGCCACACTTCGGTAATTAGTATCGAGCTCTGAATTCGTAAACGAACTGCAAGTTTCACTCCATTCTGAACAAACTATTGTTGCAGCGGGATCCGCTTCGTCCGCTTGGGTTTGAGCAATTAGTTGATCCAATTAATTAATAATAGGTGTTAGCTTAGGAGCTCTGTTTATATTACTGGATATAATATGTTTATGCCGTGTGGTGACGGCAGAGTAGAATACAATTGTCACCACCCCAAATCTCTCCCGTGGGTGTCGTACAAGGCGACTAAGGATAAAACAGTGATGAGGAATGGGCAGCAGCGTTCCTCTTTCGATAAATGGCAATAGGCTCGCCACCTATTACAAGGAACCTGACATAATTGGCGAAACGTGGGTGCTAGTTCACCTCCGCCTACTCCTTCGGGGATATAGGCGTGATTTTACTTTCAGATGAATTACGTGACAGTTTTTATATTCTAAGATTATTATAAAACGAAACACATTTACAACTCCCATTACTATAATAAGCTGGCGAAACGTAGGTGTTAAAACACCCCTGCCTATCCCTTAGGGGAAAGAGGCGTTATTTATGTTTTGTACATACTCAGTTTCAACTTTCTTATTCAGAATTAACATAGCTATAGAAGAAACTTAGAAGAAGTTAACCAGGGATGGATACGACGGGGTGCGAAGTTCCGAGACCTCCACGTGGTGCACCCTGGGCGACGGCTGGTTGATGGATCGACGCCTGCCGCGTCAAACCATCAACCAGACGGCTAGCTTCGGAACAGAGAAGGTACGGCCTTTGGTCGTAGTGGTCTCCAATGGTGGTGCCGGAAGAGGCAGCGTTGGCTGGTCGATGCAGACCCTGGTGCCCTCACTGGTGCGTTGGATCTCCCACCTAAGACGTGGGGGTAGCGGCGCATTTGCGCTTCGGCCACGGGATGGCCACGGCCTTCGGAGGGAGGGCAATGCGTAGGCCATAGCCTTAAATTTGACGCTGAGTTCCATCCGGGCCCCTTTTGACACCACTGTTGGAGACGTGTGTGGGGCCGCGTCGGGGCGTTTGTCCGGCGGCGTGTGGAGGAGGAGGCCTCTTTTGAGGCCTGTAGAGGGGGGAGGAAGGCCACCTCCCATCCCTCTGTTATCAGAGGGCGGGGGTGTAGGCCCGTGAAACGGCCCTTTTCAGGGCCAACTAGTGGCTGTCCCCACTGTGGCACCGGAAGGGTGTTTACCCTTCTGGCGTCACTGTTGGAGACGTGTGTGGAGCCGTGTCGGGGCGTTTGTCCGGCGGCTGTTTGCATAGGTGGGGAGGGTTATCTCCGGGCTTGCCCGTTTGAGGATTTTAGATTTTTATTAAAAGTTCGTCCGCCGAGCCGGGAACATTAGCCCGACGGGGAACTTTTGGGGAGGGCCGCGACCCTGTGATACGGGTGCTGTGGCGTTAGGTTTAGGAGGGCCCGCCTTTAGCGGGCAACGCGATGGGGGATCGATGGATAGGAGATTTCGGTTATGTCCTAGGCCCCCATCAACGCGTTGAAGGTGTATCACCCAGGGGACGTTTAGTGGCGTATGGAGGGCACCTATTCCCTCGAGTCCCACATACCCTTCAAGGCTGAGTTCCCGCCGCTGCGAGGGGATGCTAACTGCATTTTACCCCTGGCAAAAAAAAAAAAAAAAAAAGGGATGGATACGACAAAGTTAGAATTAAAGGACTATTTTAAGCACTATCCAGAACGAGATAATTATTATTTAAAAATTAGTTTGAAGTTTATATTTTAAGAATGTACCTATTTACAAATGTACATACATACATAATTCACGCCTAAATCCCCAAAGGGGTAGGCAGAGGCGAATGAAACACCCACTTGCTAGCAAACATATAGCTAGGTGGTATGAGAGAAATGCTGCTGCCCATTACTCATCGCTGTCTTTACCCTTAGTTGCCTTGTACGACACGACACCCACGGGAGAGATGGGGGTGTGGTGACAATTGTATTCTGCTCTGCCGTCACCACACGGCTTCAAATGGGTTATAAATAAATCAAACAAAATTACACCTCCCATGTGTTTGTCAAATAAATTCAACATTGGCCCATTTATGATGTTTGAAGCGAATAAAATTACAGAGGAGCAAACATGGGGTGGAATTAAATAGGATACAACACATTATCTGATTTACAAAGGCTGCCGCTGCCTCACCTGGGCTCGAATAAGCACAATACACATTATGTTCGGTTTCCAACGGTAAATAAAACTTGGGCCGAATAAATAACGAGCAATGTAAAACGATACGATAATACGGAGAGGAAAAAACAAACAGTCCGGCCACTTATTGGGCTGCTGCCGGTAATTTTCACGACGGTGTTGATTTTAAAAATGAATACGTTTTCATACTGCTTTCGTATTCGGAAATTAATAATGGTTTGCTCACGAAAGCTAATTTAGGCACCACTTACATTGGGACTGGAATGCTGAAAGAGAATATTAAATTGTTTTACAGATGAAAAGGTTCGCGCAAAAGTTGGAATTATTCTTGTTTCAATCAAATGGGGCTTAGTACAAAGCCCTGGGGAACCCCATGTGTATTAGTTTATGGGAACGAGAACGGTATTTCGTGTATAATGTACATTGTACACTCTAAATCAAGTCAAACTAAACAAAACTTCACATTTCGCGAATCTATTGTAAATCTTAACTTTGTTTGGCGTAAACCACAAAGCTGGTTGAGAAAATTTGACATATTGTGGTACCTAATGTGCTATTGACTGCAGGCCAGAAAGTGTAATTTCAGTATTACTATATCACATTTCCTTTTTTTTTGTCGGAGTGGAATGCATTTACGCACCATACCAGCCGTTAGCTAGGCGACTGGCGTGTGTGGGACTCGCTCAGCGCACGAAGCGTCAGCAATACCCACTAAACCACTCCGGTGTTCCTCCTAGCCCTTTAAGCGGGGAAAGTCTGGTATCTGCCTCGCGGCAATTCACCAGTCTTTCCCCAGGGACTCCCAACTTACGCCGGGGTCAGCGCCGAGGAGGAGATGTCCGAAACACTGGACATCCCCCCAGACGGGGTAAAAATAGACAATAAGGCATGGTAAAACATACAACTATGATAACTTTAACATTGTCAAAGGCTTTCAATAAACCTATTCATCTTTGTGAGTCATTATATGACAACTCAATATTAATAGTAATCGTTATAGGAATTAAAATTTTAGTCCTTTTGTTATTTTGGAATAAGATATTCTGTGTATAACACTGACGGGGGCAAAGTATAAGCGTATTGCTGGAGTTAGTTATAAAGTAAAAATTGAATAACACGGGCCGTGCTTCGGCACTCAAACTATTAAAAAGTCAGTTATGTAACGACATTTTGTCGAGTATAGAGCTATATTAGTTTTATACAAACACCGACACTCTTTTATTGGACCAGGATATTACATGAACAAGTATATAATCCCCAGAATTTGTTGACGCTGTGCGTATAAAGCTTTTATACAATATGTGCCTTAAATCACCTTTTTTATGTTTATTATGTCGATAAGTTTCTTGAACTAGTTAGATGTAATGGCCGGTCAATGAAATGCCGATGATGGCGAGACGACTCCTAAAGATGTTTTGCGCAATAAAGACGATGTTTTAACAGTAACAAAGTAAAAGTAGTTTAGTGGTAGTAGGTTACTTAAGATAGTAATATTTATTTCAGCGATTTCTTTTGTTTGTGCTTAATGATATATAGTAATATATTTTTGTCCTCTTAATTTTTTATGTAATATCGCGACGGATTCCTAGAAAGTAACAATTTTTCGCTTTTGGATAAATTGCCTAATATATTTTGGCCATAAATCTAGACAAGATTTCACAATATGTTATAATGTCGTGTGTTGCCTACAATCGGTACTGAAAGCGATGATGAATAAATAAAACAATATCCAGTACATAACTGTATATAAATATGAAATGGCATACTTTATTGTTTTTACAATCGTGTTACAAGGACAGTTTTATCGAATAACAGCTTCAAGAGTAATTGAGAAATATGTTGGCGATTGTAATGAAAGCCACGGAAAAACTGGGTGCCTCGCGTTTCCCTATTTTTCACGAGCAAATGACACGATTTTATATTTTCAGTTGCTTGCTACGACGGTCGCGTCGTGTATTTCGCGTTGAAACTGAAGGCGCTTAATTTCCAAAATGAAATTGTGTTTTCGGCAGAAATATTTTCATGTTATTGTTACATCGCGATAATATGTCGTTTTGCCAAAGGTGCAGAGCATTTCTTTTGTACACTTTTTCATTCTACATCAAAGAAAAAACGACATGGCGCTATTATTTAAAAAAGGACTCACGGCTTCTGACAAACAAGATGACAAGAGCTACTTGCTTACACAAAAAATGTACTTTTTGTTCTTTGTTGTGATATTAGTAAAGCGAGTATTATTTGAAAATTATGATTTCTGAAATATGCTTCTTAGATTATCTATATAAATATCGTGGTTCGCAATGTGCAAGCTATGTCTCAGCCCAGGGGTGTCGTTAAAGTCGACTAATAGAGATAGTCTAGACCAATAAGCACCAGAGAGCATCCGAATCATCATGGGAAAATCACCAACAAGACTGGTGTCTGGCAGGGGACCGGCTGTAAAACCTAAGACAAAACCTTGAGCAGTATGGTTTGGAATGTTGTCATCCCAATCACTCTCTCCTTCCATCGGTCTCTCGAAATGGTCCTATTTTGAGAGAGCCTTTCTGGTGTAACAGATGATAAGAATTAAAAGAGAGGTGGATAGCTTTATGACGTTAGACCTAAAATATAAAATATAGAAGAGGAAATACACTGCTCTGATATCAGATAACCTAACAGCTGGTCAGGAAAATGATGCTGATGTTGAATAATGTGAACTTTCCTTGGTGACTTCACGTCCGATATATCTGGAAGAGGAAACATACTGCGCTGCTGATTAACCTGACAACAGGGCGGGAAGCTGAAGAATGTGAACTTTCCTTGGTGATTTCAACAGTCTTCCGGTAAACCTGAAAAAATGCTATTCTAAAGAACATACACTTACCCCTTTCGCAGAGCACTCGTTATTGTTGTGGTCAGTGGGGCACTTGGTGTGGTCAATGTAGGGGAATATGGAGGTGCACGTCTGGTTGACGCACACGAGGTTGTCCCCGCACGGCGTGCCGTCCCGGACCAGCCCGAGGGGGCCGATCTCCGAATGCTTCGGGAGGCCGGTCGTTGCCCTGTGGACATTTATTAGATTCAATTTAGATTGGTTTAGATTAGATTCAATAAATATAACAACACTAGTGGTCGCCCGCGGCTTCGCTTGCGTTAATGTCGGCTGTTCCTTCCTCAATAAATTGACTATCCAACACCAAAAGACACAAGCAAACAAACTCATCAGCTTTATAATATTAGTATAGATTCGTTAAGGCCAGTCTAAGCAATGTTCGTTAAGGCCAGTCATTGGATGGGTGACCACATTTTTTTTATCTCGAACTCCTCCGTATTTCGGAAGGCATGTTAAACTGCATATGAAATCGTTAATATCCACCAACCCGCACTGGGCCAGCGTGGTGGGTTATGGCCCAATATCACTATATCCTTCCATCCATAGGGAAGGCCCGTGTCCCAGCAGGGACATTAAAGGGTTGGTGATGGCGATGATTGTGTTCCGACAATTTGTGATTAGACAGTCAGTCCCTCTGTGGTTGAGGGTTCCAGGTGAAGCTCGATTCCGTCACTTATCACCAAGTGAGATAAAGGACAAGAGCTTTCCTGTCTAGTACAAAATAAATAATTCTATTCAAATCCAAATCATTCCTATTCCATGAAGCATAGAAAGTGTGTCATTTAAATATAAATATAACTTTCAGATACATAGATACTAATAATTATCAAACAGCAAAATGCTAAACCTATGCTAATTAGACATACTACATTTCAAATGTATCACAAGTGGAACATTTTGCTAATTAGTTAGTACACATGGGTTCGCTTGAATTATAAATGGGCACAGTATTCAACCTGATATTATGACGATAATATGTAACTATAAACAGTAATGTTTCTCCCTGTATTCTTCCATCCATAGGGAAGGCCTCCTGCAGTGGGGACATTAAAAAAGCTGGTGATGATGATGATAAAACAGAAATCAAATTTATGAATACTGACTACTGATTATTTTGATTTATTGGCCGATTCATAATTTCTCCCGTAGGTAAAGCTTAAAAGCAGCTCTCGAAAAAATGGAACCAAATGAACAAAGAACTATTACATGGGACCTAACATAACTGGCGAAACGTGGGTGCTAGTTCACCTCTGCCTACGCCTTCGGGGATATAGGCGTGATTTATGTATGTATGTATGTAAAAGAACAAAGTAGGAGCAACGATAATGTTCGTCAAATTGATTAAAGTCGTGTAAACTTTAGCGCAATATAAAATCGTATTCAGAGCCTAAAAAATATTTCGTGTGAACTCAGAAACAAAGAAAATTTGCCCATCAATGTAGTATCAAACCCGCTATCAAATTCGCCATAAGTTAGGAGTGGATCCGGGAGGAAATTTCCACGGAAACCTTATTACGTAACAACAAACTCACGAACGAGAACAATGCTAAAACAAACAAGTATGAAAAGACTCGAACTTAATCAGCATAAAAATCCTATTCAATAGTAAACAAATCCAAAGAGTTCTGAATACAGTTAGCCCATTATAAATATTGCAGGAGAATGACAAATAGGATTAATATGGCGGATGTGAATGGAGAATTGGAAAGGGAAAGACCTAGGCGGATCTTTCATATTCAAATTTAAAGTCTATTAAAAAGGGCCAGGTCAAGAGTACCCGAAACCGACGGGCATGCATGAGGATATTAATGAGATTGGATTAAGCGAAAGAAGTATGTAATGCTCGTTGCAAGTTGAAAGAAGTGATCTCCGCCTACCCCTGTGGAAGAAAGACGTGATATATGTATGTATGGATCACCCCAAATCTCTCCCGTAGGTGTCGTACAAGGCTACTAAGGGTAAATCAGTGATGAGGAATGAGCAGCAGCGTTCCTCTTATACCACCTAGCAATGTACTGCGACTTTTGTGCCCGATAAATGGCAATAGGCTCGCCACCTATTACATGGGACCTAACATAATTGGCGAATCGTGGGTGCTAGTTCACCTCTGCCTACCCCTTCGGGGATATAGGGGTGATATATGTATGTATGTATAATCAACTCAGGGGCAACATCAATAAAATTGTTTGCCAGTAGACTTTGTATCCAAGGACTTCGTTTAGTTTATGAAACAGATGTTTGATTTGGGCCGAGTTTGTTTTCAGTTTTAGCTTTAATCTAATCTCTTATTTCAATTTCATTACAAAGGCGTTGCCTAGATAATAATCTGAAGCCGATTATATTGAAATTAAAAACACAAACTTAGTTTAGTAAGCAATCCAAAAAAAAACCTTTAAGAGCGAAATTTTGCGAATTGTGACGAGGAAAAAAGGTATGGATTTGCGTACTAAATACCTACAGCATCGGGAAAATAAGAAGTTTAGTAGACTAACTACCGCACTAGCGTCTAGATTTGAATGAAAATTTTTGAGGTTAAATACTCATTAAAGTTAATTGACGTCTCTGAGTGTGGCAGTAAGGGCCGATTTTACCGTCTCTCATAGAAACTGAGTTTAATAAACCTTGGTTTGAATAATGCATTCTTGGTAGCGGAACTCAGTTTAGAACATAAACCGAGTTCAACTTCAACTGATCGCGTTTAATTCTGTGGTGAAATGGAAAAGGCTTATGAAATAATTTCATAATTTGATCTATCTATGGGCATTTTAATAAACCCTAAATTAAAAAGACTCAACCCAATTAGCTAACCTAGATTAAGTTACGGTTGATTAAATAAAATAAGAATAATGTTTGGAAGGCTTTGGAATTTAAAATGTGATTACTTGTGAATATAGAAAAACGAGATCTATCCCGAAAGAGTTAGTGGTATTGTATCTATAAAATTTCAATATAGAGATTTAACGTCTCTCGATTTTGTTTTTCTAAAGGTCCACCCACACAAAAGGTTATTTCTAAGCGGAAGTGGCTAGGTAGTCAATTTGATACATACATACATAATTCACGCCTATATCCCCGAAGGGGTAGGTAGAGGTGAACTAGCACCCACTCTTCGCCAATTATGCTAGGTCCCATGTAATAGGTGGCGAGCCTATTGCCATTTATCGGGCACAAAAGTCGCAGTACTTTGCTAGGTGGTAGGTATAAGATGAACGCTGCTGCCCATTCCTCATCACTGATTTATCCTTAGTCGCCTTGTACGACACCCACGGGAGAGATTTGGGGTGGTGACAATTGTATTCTACTCTGCCGTCACCACGGTGTTGGAAAATGATGTTCTACAGATATAACCTCGATGTAGATTTTTTTCTTGACCTTTAACCAAGTCTTCATCTGAGATGAGTAATAGTGGGACCTAGCAAGCGGACGGTTAGATCCAAAATCCTCTTATACTTGCACTTCGCTGAGCCCTTAAAGCTTTGTTCGGACTAGGCTATTATTTTAGTCTAGTGGCGAGTAATTTAGTAGCTAAACGTGTCTGAACACCAAAAAATTAGTCAAGTGGATTAGTAAGTAATTTAGTCGAGCAATCCATTTTATTCTATTTTTTTTAGTAGTCTAGTAGCGAGTAGCACCCCCCACCACGCATCCGTGCTAACTCGGCCGCCGGCTAAACAAGTCCGAACCTGTCGATTTAGTCGAGTTCATTAGTTGACGTGAAAATGTCGTTTCGCTGGTCTTGCAGAGTACCACTGACTTGTGAGCTTTACTCGACTGTAATGCGAACGATTTTTAGGCAGTAGCGAATAGTTTAGCTACTAAATTACTCGCCACTAGACTAAAATACTAGCCTAGTCCGAACAAGGCTTAACATCTGTACAACAAATGTTCTTATTCTCATCCGTCGTCTACCTTTGCCAGTACTATCTAAACATTTTGGTAGTTCCGACTTACTTGCACTCGTACTCGTTTCCCTTGATGGTGATCACGGTCCTGGTGTAGTACTCGTCCATGCCAGACACAACCGGGTATCGGTTCCCTAGCTGGCATTGCAGCGAGCCACATCTCACGTTCCTAAATACAAAACATCGGCATGAGAATTATATTGCATCCCTTTGGTCTGGAGAGTCATCACAGGATTAATTAATTATTTATAGTTATCTTTATTCAGCTGTTATTGTGAATCTATTTCCTAAAGTATAATTATTTCACTAATATTGGACTTTCTGGCAAAATAATTATGTGATCTGTTGGGTTGAAAATTATGAAGTAACACAGATTTGGTTTTATCACGTGTTGTAAAAAGGGTTAAGAATTCTATCGCCAGAACTGTGGTGCAGACAATGCTACCAAGAACTCCAAGAAGATATTAAAATGCAAAACTCCTACAAGGAAAACAACTTAATACTGTGGACTTCTCTAAATTAAACAACTTGCTTAAGAGGTCTTGCAACCGGAGTCGTTAAAATTGTTTATAAAGAAATTGCACTGACAGATTACTTAATAATCGACCAGGACTACTTACTCTATCTCGCACTTAATGTAGTGTCCATTGCTATCTTTTCCGCAGTGACCAGTCACGGCTCCCTTAGAATTGAACTGTTCGAAGCATTCCTTATCAGCGCCCACAGTGCCAGGTCCCCAGATCCTCTCGCACTGCAGACTGAGCGTGGGACACTGGCCAGCGAAGCAGTACCCCTTGTTCCCTTCACAGGCCTCTCCGTTCTTGCGGTGGGCGTCAGGGGGACAGACACCAGACAGGCCTGTGCAGGTCTCTTCCAGATCGCATTCGTTACTCGCGTCCCGACAAACCACACCGCGGGGCTTGAGCTGGGGAAAGTCCAAATTACAAACAAACTAAGTTATTTTGTTATTTTATTTTATACAAAATCCACAGCTCTTTACAATATTTTATAAAACTTACAAGCAAATGTTAAAGCTAATTACGGATTTCACTTAAATTAATAATAAATTATAAAAAAACAGAGACAGTAAGTATAGAACCAAATCAAGTACACTCATTAACTTAATCTAAAGATATTTTATTGACTTTACTTTAGGTTGTATCATTCTAAAAATCATTCTAAAAATACTGACGAGATCTATGCAGTTTATTCAATGTTATAACGGATGACCATATTGACCATAATTAAGTAAGTCGTTGAAAAGCTGCAAAGAATATGTCATAAGTATAATAAGAATGAAGGCTGATCACTCTTATAATACTACCTATAGAAGATGAGAGTGAAATGAAAGCAAAGATTAAAAGCAAAGTTTCTTACGCCAAATTAAAATTGTACCGCGGAGTGCTTAAACGCGATGAATTTCCTTAATCTGCTTAATTAGCAAATGGACAAGTCTGCTTTGTAAACTTTTGTGAATGAATTTTGGTTCTGCGAACATTGCACTCCAGGTTTTGCATATTTAAATTGACTGGAAATCGAATGAAAAATATGAAAACTGGTCGACACTACCGATAAAAATATTAAAACTTTGTACAAATTTTAACATATTTTTTTAACGATTCTAAAGTGGAATAATGGTCCTTCGTGGGATTGTGAATGTATTTCTTTAAAGGGTTTGACAACTTTTTTTACATGCATACATACATAAATCACGCCTATATCGACGAAGAGGTAGGCAGAGGTGATTTAATACCCACTTATCACCAATCAGGTTAGGTCCCATCTCCCACTATCGGGCACGTAAATTGCAGTACATTATTCGATTTTTATTTTAACATTATATAAATGTTAGAAAAATTAGTACAAAGATTTTGGTGGTTAGAAAAAGAATTTCGAAAAATTATGATATTTAGGCGGGAATCGAACCCGCGTCCGCTGCTATCCAGGCAGGTGCCTGACCGCTCGGTCACCCAAGACATTCAAGACATTCTTTTTCTAAACACCAAAATCTTTGCAGTACATTGCTCGGTGGTACTAGATAAATTCTGCTGCACATTGCTCATCGCTGTCTTAACTCTTAGCCGCCTTGTTTAACGCCTCGGGAGGGTGACAGTTGTATTCTGGTCTGCCAGCACCACACAAAGTAGTTTGTATCCATAATCCTGAATTAAAAGCTATGGGCGTCCCAACTGTACTATAGTTATAGTCTCTGACACACGTAGCACCTCATACCGTACCTCGATGGATACCTGAAAATGTCGACTGCTCATAGGTCAACTTACGTGCCAGGGGCAGTACCGGATTAAGACCGCGCGGGGCCTGTAGCAAATTCTATCTAGGGGCCTTTAGATAGTAGCAGGGTCGAGGAATAACATTAACTAGAAAACCATGGTGCGCGGGGCTCTCGAATTCGTACTGGGCCAGCGTGGTGGGTTTATGACCTTATGAGTCAATCTCCCTATATTCTTCCATCCATAAGAAAGGCCCGTGCCCCAACAGTCGGCACATTAAAGGGCTGGTAATGATGATAGCATTTGCTACTCTTGCTACGTTATACCTGGCATCTCTCACAGCATTCGCCCGATGCGCACTGGGCCTCCTTGGTGAGCCGGCAGGTGAAGGGGTCGCAGCAGGGGTTCAGGCTCTGGCAGTCGGCGATGGTGCCACAGTCGCACTCCTCCCCCTCGTCCAAGCGCCCGTTGCCGCATTGGTGGTGGATCACCAACTGGCGGCAAAGTCGTGGGTATATGAAAAGTGTTATGGTAACTATTTTGATTTCAATTTGAACATTATAGAAATAATGCTCTCTTATATTTGCACAAGCACTACACATTTGAAATGAAACAACCGACGTTTGACGTCTCCCCGTGACCACGGCCGCTGTTAAGTGATCGAAACGTCGTCGGGGTAAATGATAATGCGAAACACCTAAATATACGCGAGTCTAATCCGTAAAAGTTGTTCTATTTCAAACATTATAGAAATGTTAGAAGCAATTATGGTTAGAAAAAGTTCGAAAAATTATATAGCCTTGGTTGGCCGAGTGGTATAGGCATCTGCGCGGATCGCAGAGGACGTGGGTTCGTTTCCCGTATCAAGACTATGAATTTTTCGAACTTTTTCTAACAACATTATTTTTGGTAGTATAGGTAGGTATGGTTCCGCGTACAGTTCTGTGGTGGGCTATGATAGAAAAGAGAGTGCCTGAGAAGTATGTGAGGCTTGTGTCTGAAATGTATAGAAGAGCTAGTACGAATGTTCGGTCCGAGGCTGGCGTTACCGACAAGTTCGATGTGGCCGTAGGCTTGCACCAGGGATCGGCTTTAAGCCCGTATTTGTTCCTCCTGATTATGGATGCTCTGACATCGGACATACAGGAGGAGGCACCCTGGTGTATGCTGTTCGCCGACGACATTGTACTTGTCGGAGAAGATGCATCCGAGGTACAAAGTAGGCTGGGAAAATGGCAGGAGAGACTGGAGAGCGTCGGGCTTAAGATCAGCCGGACCAAAACAGAACACATGTTCTGTGACTTTGGCGGCCCCTCCAGTTTCTCTCCAATTGCCTTAGATGGTGTAATCCTATCAGTTTGCTTGGATTTCCGGTACCTTGGATCGCTCTTCCAAAGCGACGGTGATTTTGACCGGGATATAAGGAATAGAGCGAATGTAGGATGGATGAAGTGGCGACAGGTCTCATCAACGATATGTGACCCACGGATGCCCCTTAAGTTAAAGGGGAAAATCTATAAGGCGGTTATTAGACCTGTTGTCATGTATGGATCAGAGTGTTGGGCTATGAAGAAGACTGATGAAAGAAGAGTGCATGTAACAGAGATGCGTATGTTAAGATGGATGTGTGGTGTGACACGGAGAGATAAGATAAGAAATGAGTATATCAGGGGAAGTTTGAAAGTAGCACCAGTGACAGAGAGACTGCGGAGTAATAGACTGGGATGGTTTGGTCATGTTATGCGAAGAGATGAAAGCTATGTTGGCAGAAGAATGTTAGGCATGAACGTGGAAGGACGTAAAAGGAGAGGAAGACCAAAGAAGAGATGGATGGACTGTGTAAAGGAGGACATGATAGCGAGAGGAGTGGATGAGAAATTGGTGAAGGATCGAAAGTAGTGGAAGAAGAAGACATGTTGTGCCGACCCCGCTTAGAGCGGGATAAGGGCAGGAAGAAGAAGGTAGGTATGGTAACTTCTATCTTCGGAGATGGGAAGATCTGTCTGTAAGCAGTTTTCTTAAAGCTGTACTCGCATTGGCCCCGAAAATGTTGTATTGTTTTACATACATAGCCTCAAGATAAACTTCGGGCGAGATCCCTTACGGCAGGCTCCAATGTTCTATCAATAGTTGAAGATAGACGTACTAGCCTAGTTTATTGTCGTAATATAACAAAAAAATGCCAGGAAACTAAACTTTAGCTTTTTAACTATAGATAGAATATTGGGACACGCAGTTAGTTGAATTTCACGATACCCCTAGGTATGTTAGAGCTAGCTTAATCTGTTAATTTGACGCTCCCAGGCCAGCATGGAAGTAATAAATAAATAAAATTTAAAAAAATAAAAAATAGTTTATTTCTTTCACAAAAAACGTTTTTTACAATGAACAGTGGATGGGTACTCCTAGTAAGTTTAAGAGAAAACTTGTGTCAGGAGTACCCCGAGTAAGAGTAAGTAAGGAATTGGAATATTATATGACAAAGACCGCTTTCCCAACATTCACATTTCACAAGCAATCTCTTATGAAGAGTAGGCTTATCAAAATGTCGCTTCTCATTTGTCCCAACTGTACTACACACGAGATTCTCGTTTCATTATACAATCTGCGCTGGCTGACAGATCGTAAACGGTGCGTAGAGAGCTGTATGTTTTCAAAGGGGCATGCTACGTCAAAATTATTCCGTCGCGAAACAAATTCAGAACAACGCAAACTTGTACAAGTACACAGCCAATTTGCATTCCGCGACTCAAAGCTCCGGTTCGGCCTTGAGCAGGGGAACATACAGGTTGGGAAAATAAAGCACTCGCTCACAATCATCTCCCGATAAATATGTAAACGCGGCCAATCGAACTGCGGGGATGCATTATCATTCCGCGCCATGTAAATTTATTCCAATAAACCGTGCCGGCGCGTCCTTGTTATTATATATTCGGAAACGGGGAGATAACTCTACGCGGACAGACTCTATTAGCATAACTTTTATTAAAGGATGGGCTTGCTAAGAGACCGGCGACAAACAATGCTTCGCTTCTGATTAATTTTCGACGTGGAACTCTGCTTTGCATTGGGACGAAGTGTGCCGTGTTAATGGGGAGTCGAGTGGCAGTGACGCGTTCTAGGAAGTTGGTGTCGTAAGTTTCAGCTGGTTCCAACTTAAAGTTAAAGCCGCAAACTTTTGGTGGGGGAACCTGATCTGATGCGCGTATATGATGCGGAGCTCTGGCCCAAAGAATATAGAGGTTAGGAAAGTTCGAAAGTTATAGACAAAGAAAAAATTAAAATATGTAGTCTTGATGCGGGAAACGAACCCGCGTCCTCTGAGATCCGGGCTCTTTGTACTAATTTTTCTAACATTTAATAATGTTCATATTAAAATCAAAATAGCTCTGGTCGTTAAACACCTCATTCTCGTTCTATGAAACTTGTTTAGCGTTCTTCTATACGCGAGGGATAGGAATTCGGGTAACAGAGAACACCTTCGAAAACCAAGAAAGCTAATTTAAATCAATAGATTTTTAACCGCCTCGATTGTCCAGTGGTTCACCCTCCGGAATATAGATCCCGAGGTCCCAAGTTCGATCTCCAGGCAGTACAAATTTGTACTCGGTTTGGTTGGTGGTAGGACTTTTGTCAAGTCCGCCTGGCTAGCTACCACCATCTTATCAAAATCTGTCCCTGTAAATCGTTATAATAATGGTAATAGCATTATTGTGTTCCGCCAATTTGTGATAGGATAGCCAGCCCTCTGTGGTTGAGGGTTCCAGGTGTAGCTCGATGCATCTTCGGCCCTTAACGTCACTTACCATCAAGGTCAAGAGTTAAAAAAAAGATCATTTACTGGCCCACTGTAACTAGGAAGCTAGTTAAATATCAGAAGCTAAAAGTCAAACGCGAAATCAACAAGTCTGGTTACTTGCCATCAGATAACATGGAGGCCTACAAGCTTCCCGGTCAAGCATATAACAGGAGACAATAAGTATGTAAGGAGGGAACTAATTACATACCTCATTGGGCTTGTTCAAGAGGCAGAGCCCCTGGCCGATCCTGAGCTCGTTGATGTAGTCGTTCTTGGAGCAGTCGGAGAACTTGTACGGTTGCACGTTGTCGGAGCCAACGATGGACTGAGCCATGATGCAGCCGTGCCAGTCCCGGCAGAAGCACTGCTCGCGCCCGTCGTCGTGGCCCATGCCTGGAAACAGACGATCCTATGTAGTTTTATACATCACTGACCTCTAATAAACAAGTACGCTGGACTGAATACGTCTGCCAAAATGACAAATGTTTCTCGTGCCGATCTGAAGCGCCCCCTCGAGCGGTAAGAGTACTAAATTTGACGTTTGTTGCTTGTAATTGACATTAAAAATACATACATAATTCACGCCTGTATCCACGAAGGGGTAGGCAGAGATGAATAACCACCCACTTTTCCCCAATTAAGTTAGGTCCCATGTAATTGGTGGCGAGCTTATTGTCATCTATCGGGCACGTAAATCGCAGTATGTTGCTAGGTGATATAAGAGAATAGCTGCTGACGATTACCCATCGCCGACTTTACCCTTAGTCGCCTTCATCTCTTGTTGTAGAATAGGTATATAGAAAATCCGATTCTTCTCGACTCGATTTTTTCGTATTTTGTTCGAGGATTATTTTAGCACAATCCGGAAATCCAATGTTTATTCAATAATGGATTTCCCCATCCACAATACAAAGAAGGATTATCCCAGACGCGTTCCTCCAAATAAACCAAGGATATTTCAGTATTTTTAAAATCTGAGCCTTATTCTCGATAATATTATGAAGAGGAAATAAACGGTTCATTTAGACAATTTTGGCTTCTACTCCAGGCGCTTTGGGTTCAGTTTGGCTTATAGCATTTTAATGTATTTCATCACGACATTTCTTAATACATCTAAAGCTGATAATTTTTAATACCAGCCAAGATTGGAGCTCTTAAAATTAAATGGAAATATTATATTATAAGTTATTATTTGGTATGGAAATTTAAGGTATTATAAAAAACATAAATATGACGTAAACTGAAAGAAAAACTGATCAGAAAATGTTCCAATAATTATAGTCTCGATGCGGAAACTACTACAAAAAATTTCAAACTTTTTTGACCTAATGTTTAAATAAAAATAAAGATGTATACAACCAAAGTCAAGCCGATTGCAATTGTTTGCTTCTACTGGTCTCTCTTACACTTTGCTATTTATTTATTCAAATTTGAATAAAAAAGTAATAATGACAGGTAGAAAAAAGCAATCCTCAACGTTAAAAATATTAACAAACGCAATCTTTTATTATCCATGAGTGAAAGGGACAGGCAGACGAAATTAATTGCAATCAGCTTACATAATAACCCCTCAGGATCTCAACTCGGAATCTCTAGGCCGATTATCAGCGATCTGGTGAAATTGTCAGACAATCGATAAACCGGCCGCCGTGATGAACATGCAACTTATACATACATACATAAATCACGCCTATATCCCCGAAGGGGTAGGCAGAGGTGAACTAGCACCCACGTTTCGCCAAATATGTCAGGTCCCATGTAGGTGTCGAGCCTATTGCCATTTATCGGGCACAAAAGTCGCAGTACATTGCTGGGTGGTATAAGAGGAACGCTGCTGCCCATTCCTCATCACTGATTTATCCTTAGTCGCCTTGTACGACACCCACGGGAGAGATTTGGGGTGGACTGGTGACAATTGTATTCTACTCTGCCGTAACCACACAGCTGTGAACATGCAACTCAGTCTTCAATCAAAAAGTTACTTACCAATGTTATGCCCAATCATGTGCGCCATGGTACCGGCTAGCAAGTGAGGCTCGTAGGTGTTGGTGTCGACAGAAATTCCCACGGATTTCGGCGTGCACAGTGTGTCCGGGACTGATATACCGGACTCGCCCCCGGGGAACGTGAGACCACTGGAAAGAAGTAAGGCAATGTAGGTAGGTATACAGAATTAATGGCTGATTTCGTTAGACGTGTTTGCTTTCCACAAAGTTTCCGATGAGATTTCAGGCATCTTCGGGGTTAAAAAAGATACATCGAATGTCAGAGGAAATCAAACAACCTTTATTACGATTGGAGAGAGTAGGTAATGTTTGTTTTAGCTGTTTGTATAGGATGTAAAAGAGACAACCAAATGAATTACGGCCAGAGGAATTGACTGAAGGACATATGAAATTGGAGCAATAGTTTTAACTTGTCTAAGAATAAAATTGCTATGTGGCAGAACAAATTACAATTGCCACCCCTTGCCAAAACTCTTCCGCGGGTGTCCTACAAGGCGACTAAGGTATATACTGGTATTTAGGTACCCGCTAGACGGCAATAGAGTAGACCAGAGAATAGAGATCATTACAGAGGCCTTAGCATAATTGCTGCGATAAGTAAGTGTTAAAAACTTGTGAAAAATTGATAATATTATTATAAGGTTGTAGACTACATAAATGATATAAAATGCTTTATCATTTGTAGTATACGCTTACGAATCATAATAAAATAACAATTAGTAGGTACGCTGTTTTAAAGAAGGTTGTAGAAAAAAAACATAAAAATCGTCTACAAACTTGCGATTCCCATTGTAGATATTTATGCGTAATTCGTTTGTTCTGTTCTCACAACTAATTGAAATGTAGGAGCTATAATTATATTTTCTGCTTCAAGAACAGCTTTAATAATAAATAGCTTGCCTACGAATGAACTCGACACAAAACATCAAAAGCTATTAACTCAAATCCGAACAATCTCGTTACTTTGTTGTATAGGTAAATGGGTGCTCATTAAAAAGTCGAGATTTCCCATTCTGTCTCTAGGGGCAATATTAAAAATGGCTACCCTAATTATTTAGTTTGCCGTAATTACTAAAAGGGTGGACGCGGCCCGCTACGCATGCATACATGTGTGTTTAGCGATTTTAATCTTTCTCCGGTGAAATTGTGGCTTCATATGATTTTCTTTATTAAGTAGGTAATTATAGTAATTAATTACGTCTGATCCCACAAGATCAGTGGGATCTTGTACACACACGTTCAGCCGTTCGTGTTAGGTCATGTTAGGTCATCATGTTCATGTTAGGTCCATCGTAATAGGGGGCGACACTGTTGCCATCTAACGGGCACGTAAGTCGCAGTAGGTATAATGCTGGATGGTTCTGACTTATTTCCTTCGTGACAATAGTATATTGCTCCGCCTTCACATATTTTCAGATTTGACAACATAATCTAATTCTATTCGATTCGAATTTTAATTTCAACATTATATAAATGTTAGAAAAATTAGTACAAAGATTTGGTCCACCGAATGGTCAGGCACCTGCCCGGATAGCAGCGGACGCGGGTTCGATTCCCGCATTAAGACCATAATTTTTCGAACTTTTTCTAACCACCAAAATCTTTGTAATAATCTAATTCGTTAAAGATCAGTAAACTTTCGGCGAGGGCATACAGCACATTTTCGTTCACAGCATATTTACAAGCATCTGGAGCCGTGTGGTGACGGCCGAGCAGAATACAATTGTCACCACCCCCATCTCCCCCGTGGGTGTCGTACAAGGCGAACAAGGGTACAGAGCAGCGATCCTCTTATGCTATCTAGCAATGTAATACGATTTCCGTGCCCGATAATCGGCAATAGGCTCGTCACCTATGGGACTCAATTGGCGAAACGTAAATGTTAGTTCACCTCTGCCTACCCCTCCGGGGATATAGGCGTGATTTATGTATCTATGTATGGAACGTTTCTCGGGGCAAGCACACCTTATCATACAAGACGAGTGGAGACGCCAAATTAGATAAAACCCACCGTATTTACGGCGCCCGCGGGCTAAAGGGTCGGGACTATCTAATTTGATTGCCAAAGGTTAAATTAAAGGTTGATTTGTACAAGTTTCCTCGACGACAGACACGATAAATTGCTCGTTGCCGGGGTTCAAAGAAAAATAACTGTTCCACCTAGAAGGGGGGGCTGGAGGGGGATAAATCAATAGGGCGGCCATTAACATGAGTACAGGTTACGGCGACTTTCAGAATTACCGGGACTGTGTATTTGCTTGATTCAGGTAATAGTACTGCTCGACGGTAGAGTGACTGGAGCTAGCGGTGAGGTCGGTCATTGGATGGGTGACCAAATCAAAACAAATCAAAATTCGCTATTCGTATCTGACCTTATTATGTGAACCGATTTCAGTTGCTTTGGCCTACCCTTTTCATTCCACTCCGTCACTACTTCCAAGCTTTCTCTGACATTTGCATGGCAAGCTATAGTACGAAAATAGAAATAAAATAAACGTCCGCGACCGATATAAAAATGCTCTCCCATGATCCGAACGAGAGGTCGCGGCACAAACTCGATATCAACATGTCCATCTAGCGCTGTCTCCGTCATCTGAATTATGACGGGATTTCCTCCGTCTGCCAGGCCCATATCGCGATCACATCTTCCACTAAATTTGTTGAAATTAGTGCGATAAACGGCGACGGTGTTTCGTCATAAATCATAAGTTCCCCTCGAAAGTTTCCAAAATGCACCCACACGGACTAAAATAGACCTTAAAATTTCACGGCTTCAGTGCAAAATGCACTAATCCTTTTAGCGCGCTTTTGCGCCTGTGAGCAGATTCGTTTATTGCACGAATTAATACTGGACTGTAGCACTGGTGAGAATGAGCCAGATTAGTTTGGTTGAAGCTGTCTTTTCAGCAATTAAGTCCCCTCAAAAGCAGTGAGAATATTAACAGCGATTGAGGCTGCAGAACATTTATCTTTTGCTAACGCAGCATCCAAGTGCATAATCTTTATTAAAATGCGTCCAAAACCGCTTGGTCGGGGACTGGTTGAGTTAAGAGTTTAGTTGATACCCATTCATAGAATTCTCAGTGAATTTAATTTCATATATAACTAGAGTGGAATGGAAGAAAAATCGAGGAAATTCCTTTGAAGGATTCGTTGTGCTAGTTTATTTAGATGGGAAGTTCTTAACTTTGTTTAGACAGCACTGCAGGGAACTTCTGGAGAAAGAAATGGACTGAACGCGTCTTAAGATAATGAAGCGTGCTGGGGGCTCATGACGAAGAGCTGTTTTTGATGAGAAGCGTTTGATGGCGTCAACATAATTGATTCTATGCCAATAAATAGCGTTCAAATTGTTACGATATTTCAAAACGTTTTCGTGTTCAGAAATGGTTGAAGATGTCTAATACAAAACAGTAGTATAATGGGTGTGTTAAAAACTTTCTCTTCAATTTATTGCTCTAAGCTACTTGACGTAGCTCTAAACTTTAATTTATTTTGACTTATGTGAAATTGATTGAAATGTGCCAAAACCTAATAAAAATACATCTTCATCCTTATTCGTATGTCCTTTGTTTTCAATTGAATATTTTTTTAATTACAACTGGAATTTATGAGAACATTTCTTTATTTAGTTTGAAAATTTTAATTCGACAAAAGACTTTACCGTTTTTTTAAATATTCCAGAAACAAAATCGATAACACCAATTTGTATCTGGAATTTATTGGAACTTTTTTGCTGTTTTGTTTGAAAAATTTCGTTCAAAAAAAAGATTTACGTTAGCAGTTATGTAGAAATGTACCAGATCTTCTTCTTCAACTTGTCCCTGCGCTGTTCCCAGTCTACCTGGGGTCGGTGCAGTACAAATTTCAGTTAATTTGTTTCTAGAATTTTCTGGAACACTTCTGTTTTGTTCGATCATTTTTGTAGAAACAGAAGACTCACGTCAGCAGTTGCGTGGTGTCCTTGTCGATCTTGAACAGTTTCCTGGCGGTGTAGTCGCTGAACTTGAGAATGGCGCGGGTGATGTCCTGCTTCCGGTCGATGTCGGCCTGGTCGGCGCTCTGCCAGGACTCGATGTACACCAGGGACACCCTCGTGTTCAGGGTGCGGAAGTACTGCAAATAAAGAAGATGTAAATATTTCTGACACCTATCGTGCTTGTGGTGATGGCAGAGCAGAATACAACTGTCGCCAACTCTAACAATCCCGGGGGTGTCGTAGAAGCCGACTAAGGGTAAAGACTAACCCAACTTTGAGTGGGATATGGGCAGGGGTCTGTAGAAGAAAAAGAGATTACCAAAAAAGTTGGTGGCGTCGGTCTAGGTGGTAAAGCCGTGTGTTGGCGTTACAGCATAATACAATTGTCAGCGCCAAACTCTCCTGAGGATGTCGGTGACTAAGTTAAAACATGATGAGTAATGGGGAGGAGCGTGCCTCTTACACCGCATAGCAATATACCAAATTACAGCCGGCCACCTGCCAGACCGTCTATGTTTATTATTTAGTTTCAATGTCAGCATGGAAGAAATGAAAATATTACTACACAAAGGACCATATCTCATAAGGTCATAAGGTCTAGCCTTGTCCTATTTAGTGCATTTTCACAAAAGCCATTTTCAAGAATTAAGCAAGGCAACAAATCCACATGTACCCTAACTACAAAATTATTCCACTTAACAAACTCCAAGTCCTCCACAGTTCCAATATTTATAACCGTTACCTCATGTCCAAAGTTTCGTTATTACAATGCAGGGACGCTCGGAATTTCAGCATACCATAAATTCCGCCCTTAGGCATGGGAAAAACTATGCTATATACAATCGCCGCCACAATAGACGTGTCCCTTATGAGCTGAGTTATAATAAGTCAAGGGTTGTCGTCACAATGGCGAGTTTGCCAGGGCTATTGCTCTTATATTTCATAGTTTAAGATAGGCTTCATAGTTTCATATCCCATAAATAATTTTTATTATATAATATTATTCTATTTACGTGCGTGTCTTCTTTTCTAAATATACTTACGCCAATTTTATCACCGTGTAGGCGTATTAAGTAGGTGTATTATAATAATAACATCCACATTTTGCCAATACATAATACTAAATGTATTGGCAAAATGTAGATGTTATTTTCAAATACATAATACTAATACTAAAGTCCCATGTTAGGAAGCAAGTAAGTTTATTGGCATTTATTGGTTGGGCACATAAATCGCAGTATATTGCTATGTGATAATAGGAACCCAGCCTTTTCTTCAGCACTGTTTTACCGGTCAGTAAGTATATTTCTTGTTTGGGATCGGTAAAGTATGTTTCTTGTCAAACTGCTCTAGGATTGCTTGATTTTTAAAGCTGGCAGGCATCATTTTAGGCAGGCAAATACGAACTAGTTATCAAATACCTAAAGAGGGTCGGTGTCAGGCAGGCGGCCGGCTGTAAAACCTAAGGCAAAACCTTGAGCAACATGGATTTGAATATTCCTTCCCGTATTTCTATATACGTTCATTCATCACTAGCCCTTTCCGGCGTGATGGATGATATGAATCAAAAGGGAGTGGATGGCTTGATGACGTCTGACCGATATGAAAGAAACAGGAATACTGCGCGGACCCCAGATAGACTGGAAACCGGGCAGGGACAAGAAGAAGAACATGAATGTGGATAGTTGACAAAGAGGTAGCCCGCAGAAGAGCTGGATGAATTGCATGAAAAATGACATTAAGGCAGGAGGAAGAAGAGTCTATTACGCTGCCAAAGAACACAGCGCAAGGCGAACAAATATTTCTTGCCATTAATCCCGTTGACATAATCCCGTGTCCCCAGGACGTCACGTTGCTTATCCCATTTTAAACTTTAACCTCAAAGTGTCAACCCTAGTGTTATTACAGCTGGGCCCGGTGTAATCCCCACTTTTTATCGTCTCATGTCGAAGCGGTCATCGCAACGCTCCGGCGCGCGTTTTTGCTCAATTATAGCCTTTGTTCGTACGTATTTAAGATTGTTAGGCCCTGCTTCAGAGTCCTGGCCCTCTGTTTGCGGTCTACTAAGCCTCGAATATAACGGCGCATCTACAGTAAATGTTTATGACAACAATACCGCTCGCAACGCGAGGGCGCTTGCAATTTCCTCGTGTAATGATTGTGTGCACTTTGTCTGGGAACCTCTAGGCTTTCTGTTTCTTTTTACTGTGTGTCTAGAATCTGGCGAGATGCTTTTGTGGTTTTCGATTGTGTTTATAGCACTTTGCATTTTTCACACTTTTGGGCTCCTATCACCAAAACTTCAAAAACTAAGCATTCAGTTGCATTATTCCCGTGGGCGAACCACTAGAATACGGAGGCGGCAAAATGTATCTTTTTAGGGACCTAAGCTGTTGGCCGAGCGGCCTTTACAGCATCAACTGGGTTTTTTGGGAAATGCCCTTCTCCCACTCTGGGCGGAGTCGGCACAACATGACATGTCTTCTTCTTACACTCCTTTCGATCCTTCAACAATTTCTCATCCACTCCTCTCGCTATCATGTTCTCCTTTAGACAATCCATCCATCTCTCCTTGGGCCTAGTCCTTCTACGTTCTTCCACATTCATGCCTAACATTGTTCTGCCAACACAGCTTTCATCTCTTTGCATAACATGACCAAACCATCCAAGTCTTTTTACTCCGCAGTCTCTCCGTCACTGCATCACAGCAGTCACTTTTAAAGGGGTTATTCAGGCCATCTAACTGAACAACTTTCGCTAAGGGACTAGAATTGAAATCTCAGAAAAAAAAGTCACTTCCCCATACTAAATCGAGAACCAGCTGACATCAGTTTGTATGGGGGAGTGTTTATTTTTTCTGAGACTTCGATTTTGCTCCCTTAGCAAAAGTTGTTCAGTTTGATGGCCTGAATAACCCCTTTAAATATGACTGCACCTCTCTGTTACACCTTGTATGTATGCAGAAGAATTAGTTCTCTTACCAGATCAGCAATGTTGGCGACTTGTATCGCGTCGTGGACGACCTCGGATCTGGTGCTGCCGTTCCTTCGGTCGAACATCGCCTTGTCGATGACGAGAGCGGTCTCGATGTACTTGGTGGTCTCTCGCACGTCGCGCCTTCGTCGGTTCAGCGCGCGAAGCCCCGTGTCGTGCCACCAGCGCCAAGACCGTTCCTCTTTGGAATGGTTGTCCCTGGAAGAGAAAGGCATTTAAGTAAAGATATTTTGTCTGCGTCCATGAAGAAGTAACTTTGAATTGGTTTCCCTGTAAGAAAAAGGTCTTGCTCTTTAGTTAGTACATACATACATAAATCACGCCTATATCCCCGGTAGGCAGAGGTGAATTAACACCCACTTTTCGCCAATTATGTACGGTCCCATGTAACAGGTGGCGAGCCTATTGCCATATATCGGGCACATAAATCGCAGTACAAATTTATGTTGCTAGGTGGTATGAGAGAAATGCTGCTGCCAATTACTCATTGCTGTCTTTTGTTAGGATATTTGGTATGCGGCGACTAAGTTTCATCATCATTTAATTAAGACATTTTTGCTTATATATTTTGTATGAGCACTCATATTTTTAAATGAAACAACTTTAACTGATTTCACTCGCGTATTTTTAGGTGTTTGTCATTGTTATTATTTGACCCAACGTTTGAATAGCTAAATATTAGGCGTGTTAAGTGCGACAAAGTATTTTTATTTCAACTAAGAAATTTTTGCCACGTTGGCCTAAAAGTGAAAATACTTCTTAAAATCGTCACTTTAGTGGTTACTACATTAGTCGATCATGAGTAATACTAATTATTAGGACCTCATTTTCTGCTCCCTTAAAAGCAAGTGGAAATTATAGTATTTTTGGTATACGGAAATAATTTTAACACCATAGTTAAATCGGGCCGAATTAGCTTAAGACTTTTCAGCAAACAATCGTTCTATAAGCTTATGTAGGTTTTGTATTTCGTTTTTCTGTAGCATTCGTCAAGGTTGTCAATACCATTATCACCAAGCCTTTTAGAAACTGGAATGTATCTTTAATTAACTAATAATCGACCTCTCTCCCCAACATTAAGGAGAAATAACGCTTCTCAGCGTAACAAAAAAAACTTGGGTGAATTCAAGGTCCTTATCCCTTAATTCTGGGGTCCGTAATCAACTTTATCTTGGCGGACGTCCTTCATGGGTCGCATTATCTGCGCAGAAAAATTCACTCGGCACGTAGATTGCTCGGCATCTTCGATTATTTGCTATAGAAGGTTTTTTATTTGCTATCGATTGTTTTTATCTGCCATACAATGTTTTTTATTTGCTATAGAATGTTTCTTTGCGTTGATTTAAATACCGCCTGCAAATAATGCGTTGGCGGTCAATTGATATAGATTGAAAATAAAAAATAAATTAATATTATTTTTCACACTCACACATCAAGTCTAAGCACTCGTATAATATTATGGATACTAGATGATGTACATTTTTTATATATAATGACTATATATTTATGCTTTAAAAACAATATTAAATATTTGAACTTATCACATTTTTTTTAAATAAAAGAAATGCCAAACACAAAATTGTGCTAGTTAAATCCAACAAAAGTTATTTTCTCTATAAGACTAAGACATTTATCAAGATCAGAAACAATTAATAAACACTTTAACACAATTCTTAGGCATCACTTTGTGAGCCCGGTATTAATTTCGGAGTAAGGCCCCAATCTAACAGCACACTTAAACCAAGTAAAAAGCGAATCTGATAACATTAAAGAAACTGAACAGTCAGCAGTCCAGCGTCCCTTTTAAGCTGAAGACTTAATTCTGTCAAAGAGCCATGATAAAATTCACGTCGGCCGCAATTAATTTGTCCTCCAAACAATTTTATTATTTATTAACATTTACAAGCTCCATTTGGACGGAATAGATGGCCCTTTAGTCTGACATGTCCCTCCTGAGGGTTTCAATGCAGCAACGGACGATCTTGTTTTGAAAAACCCGAAGTATAATTTAACAGGGGAATTAATTCATCCGAGGATTATATCCCGGTGACTGGGGTGGGGGAGGGTGGTCCCCGAGATTTGTCAAGGCAACCGTTCCCGCTGCCTTGGAAAATGTATAAACGTGATTTGATATTTGTTTGTCTCTTCCTATTTGAAGCGTCAACAGAGGTTGTAATTTCAGATTTCTATTACGGGCCGAACACTGTTTGTTGGGCTTCCCTATTAATTTTGTTCCCATATAAAATTCGGGCGGGCCTCACGTTCGTTTGATCATCACCTCGGGAGTTTTCGGGGAAAATTCTATTGTTTAATTGACAGCCTTTTATTATTGAATAAGGAACCAAACCTTCACGGAAGCGACACGAATATGCATTGATATACGGAAAATAAAACAAATGGTTTGATTTATCTAATGTATTACTACTATAAAGCCGTGTCGTGACGGCAGAGTAGAATACAATTGTCACCACCCCAAATCTCTCCCGTGGTTGTTCAGGATAAATCAGTAATGAGAAATGGGCAGCAGCGTTCCTCTTATACCGCCACATATTAACCTAGCAATATACTGCGACTTTTGAGCCCGATAAATGGCAATAGGCTCGCCACCTATTACATGGGACCTAACATAATTGGCGAAACGTGGGTGCTTGTTCATCTCTGCCTACCCCTTCGGGGATATAGGCGTGATTTATGTATGTATGTATGTATTGTTATAAAAATATCGCGTTTGGTATTACACTACTTAACTAATTCAAAACGGATTGACGGATTTTTATGAAATTTTTGTTTGGGTTTGAAGGTCTTATGCTATTTTTTACACCTTCAGATGATAAGAGCAAAGCAACGTTTGCTCGGTCTGCTAGTATTATTCTGAAATTTAACTCAAAAGTTTTCTATTATTACAAAAGATCTTAGAGCTTGTATCGTCGTGCCATGTAGATTCAATGTGTACGCAAAGAACTATTACAAAAATATCTGCTTAAACATTCTGAGCACAAAGAACGCTTAAACTTAAGTTTCTAATTTATTTTCGCGTATGCTAAATAATTAGCGTATTCTAAATAGGTAATTCTTTTCATTAATTAAATATTCCTTACGTTCGTATAAAACGGTTATTTATTTCTCGCTCATAATTAACAGCGATATTATATCCTCTAAACATAATAATTAGTGAACGATATCACTTCGATTAAAAGTAATTATATTTCTTAAAGCCTTATTTGAAAACGAAACATACACATTTTAAAGTAATTATTCTTAGAAATAAGAAAACTGAAATATTCTATATAAAAAAAAATCTTTGATTTAAAAAAAAAACGAGTTTGGTATTATTGAATTTTTTTTTTTGTTTTATAGGTTAACAAAAAATATTTATATCTTTAAAAACTTAAATGGTCTTCTTTAATTAAATGTAATCAGAGTAAATTATTTATAAGAGAACAAGCAATGTATTTTTCTCTTTAAGACAGTGAGTATGTATGAATTTGTGTGCTTTCTATTTCATTACATAGCCTTACCCCAAAGTGTCCTCGTTAATGTCGGTCCATTAAACATATCTTTATATAATTAAAAAGTGCATTCAGTGGTCGTGTTTTAAAATTATCAATTAAGACTGCTTATGCCACGTCGCCCGATGCGGATTCAATCGCTGAGCTTAAGTCGTTAGCTGCTAAAGGCTCTATTAAATCGTGCCGAAGATATCAAAGTCAAATGAAATGAATGAAAGAGCAGCGTCTTATCTTTGAAACGATTGACTCAAGATAGGTTTTAAAATTACCGTTCCGAGAGTATCGGAAGATACGTTATCTGAAATTTCTTTTGAACAGCGCTTCTGAGGTGACTTTTAAGGATTCTAGTAATTTGGCTAAAAGGAACATGCTCAATATTAGAGCGATGACTGGAGTTTTAGATTCTTTTCAATTTGAAAATTGATGGATGTGTCGGGATAGTTAGTTTTACGATTTCAGAACCAGACATTTTATATAGATATATTTTAGGTATATTATGTTTGTAATATTTTAAGTCCTCTTACGGAAATTCGTCTTTATATGACGTTCATCTAGATACCTAGCAAATCCAAAAATTGTCCCATAATTATGTTTTATACTGAAGAAAATAGTATTACAAATATTTCCATGCGTTTCAATTGAGTTGTTTGTAATGCGCAAGCATGACAATGAGAGTGCCATAATATAAAAATATGTATAAATCATACTAATGAATAAAGATCATTGCAATGCAACAAATATTTTAATTATATATGGGAGCCTATCTTCAGAAAGTATCTACATTTATATCTTAAACTAATTTATTGGTTTGGCTTTAGGATGTATTAAATAAGGCAACACGAATGCGCTTTAAGTCTTCAAGCAGATAGTTGACCGGATAGTATACGCGTTGCCTTTTTAAATTCAAAATAATATCTTTATAGTGAAAAATTTCACAGTGCAGTTCGAGCAGAATAAAAGTGGTTCTATTTGGGAAAGGGTTAATTTTTCTTACTTTTATGCTCATTACCTCAGACCTATTTTGTAAAGTTGAAAGTTTGATTCTCGTAGGACGACATAAAAGGCAACTCTTTAAGAGCAAGGCTCCCATGATCACCTCTTAACATATTCGTGTAGTACTGAAACATTAACCTAGGGTTCTACATTCCGATTCCATCAATAACATTCAAGATTCGATGTAAGCCGTAAGCAAAGCTGCCGATGAAATAAAATCCTCCGCATTCCTGAGGGATCCCTCTCCGAATATTAAGGGGGCGCCTTTTCATCAGTCGGCGCCAACAAATTGGGTTCGACTGAATGATTTATGAGGTATAAGTGGTGTGAATTCGGTACAATGCCTGCCTCGACTCTTTGTGTAATGACCTTCGTGTATCGTAAATATTGGGATTTATTTTTCGGACATTGTCCGCTGGCCTGCGCCCAATAAGTACAATGCGGTTGTTCTTGGAGATGTATCAACTGTAGACCTCCAGAAATCTGTTTTATTGCTTAAAATCATTACCGATGCTTCTGAATCCACTTTTTGTTTATAAATTAACTAACTTTATAAGACCTTTTGAGTAAAATCTAAAATTAAATAAAAATGCGGTGAAAACGATATGAGCGACCTATTTTTCTTTGTGACAATGTTTCTAACATTAATATAATGTACAAATAAAAATCAAACAATAATATAAAACAATACGCGAAATCTTAATACAAATCTGCTTACTCCTTCGGTGATAAAGGGGTGTGATATAACTATGTATGTATATAGCAGTCTCCGATTGCACTATTACGTGTATAGGCATTTAAAGAAGTTGCTCAATTTATTCGTGGGCCAGCTACCTGCTTGCAAACTGTTTTAATTTTCCCAACTTACACTTGACCCGGCCGGTCTCTCGACCCGGATTCGCTCCATAATATAAAGACAGCCTCACTAGCTCGGATCGGGCTTTGAGAATAATTTTAATTTGAAGCTCGAGATGCTGCCAAGGTAAAAACAAAAGTTATTTTAAGACTCCGCCGAGTATCCGAGAAACAATGGGCCCTCTGTCAATGGGGGACGATAGAGCACCTTTCAGACGGGAAGTATCAAAGTTGGAAGTAGTATCATTATTTTGTACAAAACAGGGAGCGCTTCCGAATAAGGCAGGTGCCGTAGAAGGTATCCGAATTGAACACAAAACCGAGCACTCAATAACAATACAGAGATATAGGCGTTGCTTTATGTTCTGAAATGTCTATTAGAGGCTTTATACGGACCTGTTTCTGAAGGTAGACAGAGCGAGCCCTTCATTGTTGCCGAAAGACAGATGGCGATGCCCACAAAATCGCTTTCAAACACACAATACCATGCGTTTCTTCAATGAATCAAAGCATACCGCCATTCGAATTCGGGCCGCCGCGCCGATTCCTGTCTAAATTGGACCGGAGCTTTCCGAATCATTTCGTATTTACAGAATTATTAGCAACTGCTCAATGTAAACGGACACCGGGGCACATAGGAATCCGAAATTCGTAATTGTGATCGAATGCGGCTGATCGGTTCGTTAATTCGGATTAATTGTCGGACATGTGTACACAAACAGTGGGAGCTCAGAGCGTGTATAGAACGCCAACAAAGGTTGCAATTACAGTGTTATGGACTATTATTGGACCTCTTAAGGCTGCCTCAAAGGTCTCCGCATTGTTATGTGCCTCATACATTTGGCGAGGGTCTTATGTGTGTAATTAAGCTTTAGTGAAATATAACGTTGCTTTCCTTTGATTTCGACATTGAATTCAGTCTACATTTGAAATTAAATACATTACTTCATATTTTGCCTTCAAATTGTTTTTTTTAAATCTTGATGTTGATGTAGGCTTTATTCAAATTGGTACCATCAAATACAAGTTTTGTTTGGAGATTATATTTATCTTTTTTTTCTGCGTGCGTTACGCTCAGGGTTACCACGAAAAATATTCATTTAAAAAAAGGACAAGAAATATTTTTTGTTATCAAAACTCATTGACGGATTCAACTTCAATGTGGAGTGACGAGCAATAAGGCAAATCAACTCTAGACATGCTTAACACTGCACTATTGGAAAATTGATTGGTCTTTTTACGAGTCCTTTAATTGAGTCTTCATTGTTCTACTGGAGCACAAAAGTTCTGCTGCAAACGATTTTCGTAGTAATAAGATTTCTTTCATGTCTATGTTCTAGAGAAGATGTTTGTTAATTGAATTTTTTATAATATATAGAAGTTTTTCATTCAATTCCATAAAATTAAATAGTATTTGTTGCGGTTAGGTAATAATTAAAACTATTGAAAGGTGAAGGGTACGCCGTGTGGTGACGGCAGAGTAGAATACAATTGTCACCACCCCAAGGCTCTCCCGTGGGTGTCGTACAAGGCGACTAAGGATAAATCAGTGATGAGGAATGGGCAGCAGCATTCCTCTTATACCACCTAGCAATGTACTGCGATTTTTGTGCCCGATAAATGGCAATAGGCTCGCCACCTATTACATGGGACCTGACATAATTGGCGAAACGTGGGTGCTAGTTCACCTCTGCCTACCCCTTCGGGGATGTGGGCGTGATTTATGTTTGTATGTATGTATGAAAGGTGAAAAATGAAGTTACCAACTAATTTACCAAATCTCTTTAAAAGTTTTTGACAGCTTTTTATTACATCTAATATTTATAAAACTTAAAAAATATACACCTTCAACTGTAAAGTACTTCTAAAAATAATTTATAGCACACTTTTTGCATTGAAATAAGACTGGGTAACACCAAGGAATTCACAATAGTTTAAGTGTTAATTAAAAAAATATACCATTTGTAGATACTTATGAATTTAACATAAAGTAATAGGTTGGGGAAAAAGTTACTTCGCATTTTTTAAGAAAATTCAAAACATTTTTTAATATAGTTTATTTACATTTAACTAAAGTATGTAGGTACCATTTTGTTCGATAACTTTTTGCCATCTTGTAGGTAGATCCCATTGCTATAGAAATTTTGGGACTTCTGGTCAAAATACCGCGACAAGTGGTTTTGGCAGTCCTCTCGTGGTGTTAACCTGACACTGCCTTAAGAATTGTGAAGAGACCGAAACAGGTGGAAATCTGAAGGTGCAAGGTCAGGACTATACGGCGGATGCATTAACACCTCCCAGCCAAACTCTCTTAATTTTTGCTGAGTGGCTAAAGATGTGTGAGGTCTAGCGTTATCATGATGAAAAACCACACCCCTTCTGTTGATTAATTCCGGCCGCTTTCTCTCAACTTCTTGCTTTAATCTCATCAGTTGTTCGCAGTAGAGTTCAGAATCGATGGTCCTGCCTGGTGGTAACAGCTCATAATGAATAATGCCCTTCCAATCCTACCACACACACACAGCATCACCTTGTTGCGAGTTAACCCGGGTTTCGCCACAGTCTGTGAAGCCTGACCGGCCTTTGACCACGACCTTTTTCGCACGTTCTTGTCGTACGTGATCCACTTTTCATCACCAGTTATCAGCTTCTTCAAAAATGGTTCGGTTTCATTACGTCGTAATAAAGAATCACAAATGAGTACACGGTTCATTAGGTTTCTTTCAGTGAGCTCGTGAGGTACCCAAATGTCGAGCTTTTTTGTGTACCCAGTTTTTTTCAAATGCGCCAAAACTGTTTTGTTGTCAATTCCCAGTTCTTCAGCTACGTCGTAACTACTGACATGCCAATCTTGCTCCACTTTTTCAAAAATGGCATCCATTTTATCTGTAATAGGGCGACCAGAGCGACGTGCATCTTTGACATCAAAATTTCCGGATTGAAAACGCTTAAACCAAATTTGTGCTACTCTCACAGACACTGCACTAGGTCCATAAACATCGCAAATTTTTTTCGCGGCTTGCGTTGCATTTTTACCTTTTTTGTAGTAAAATTTTAAAATGTATCGAATTTCTTCATAAGATTCACTCTTGAAAATCTTGGCGGTACGAAAAACAAATGAAAATCACACATTTTCCTAATTTGAATTTGGAATAATGTTCTTTAAAATTGAAACTTTCAATGATACCAAAACTAGCCAGATACAAATAGTATAGCCAAAGAGATTTTATTACAAGTTTATACATACTATAATGCGAAAAGACTTTTTCCCCAACCTAATATGATAAACTTGCACACTGTGCATCGTATGTGTCACTTCTAAACACACACGGCGCATCTGTGCATAATTTAGCCACAACGTCTGTTATTTGTCAGACAGAATGTTGAAGTTGAAATTCTTGAGACCGATTTTGCAAAACGAACGAACACCGCCCTCTTGCTTATTTAAAGATTTAAAGCTGTGCTTAGAAATTTTCACTGATAGCATTAACCCATGAATAATTTGTAGGCGGCATTAAAAATTCAACTGAACATCCATTTAACGATATTAATCTTCCCTAATTTCGTTCTGGGCGCTTCGCTCTCATTTCCGGACAACTTTTTCGTGGAAAATTTCTGGGTACATGAGCAACATTGTATTTTGAAAGGAAATAAATGGATATGCCGTGTGTGGTGACGACAGACCAGAGTACCACACGTCACCACCACCAATTACACCCGCGGGTATATACAATGAAGCAGCGTTTTTCCTATATTACGTACCCGATAGATGACAATAGGATCCGGCCTAACTGGCTGAGTGGATTGCGGCGGCCTCGGCTTCGATTCCTAAGACAATATTTTATTGAGAATTTTCTGACCTCTTTTTTGGCAATAGGCTCGCCTAGTGGCGAGTTAGTAGTAGATCTCATTTAAACTCTAAACTCTCGCGCCGACTCACCACCAGGTTCCTTTCCCCCTACTCTCTGCTCCTTTGGGTACATGGTATAAGTCGAGGCCCGCTCGCTGGCTCCTAGCCGGGCCTTGCCCCACGGCAAACCACCCGGCATATGGTTAGACCGCGCCGAGGGCCTCGCCACCAGACCGGGGTCGAGCACAGGGGGGCGATGGGGAGCCCCACCGTCTTAGACGGCGGCTCAGACCACCGGGGGACTGATGTCCCCTGAGCTACCGCTCGATGCCCGCAGCCCGCCATCAGGCGGATGACCCGGATGATGATGATGATGATGCATTTAAACATTTAATAGCTTGAATGAGATCTAACATAAGTGACGAAACCTGGGTCTTAATACACTTCTGCCTACCGCTTCGGGGGAAAATGGGAGTAATTCATGTGTGTATAAATGAAAGTTCTGTGCATTTAGCGTCGGCAGCGTCCAGCAACAATCCTGTCTTTTGGTAAAAAAGTTCAGAAGTTTCGGATGCGATGCACTATGCCAGACACTGTCTAGGGGTTGATTAATAACTTGGAATGGACTCCTTGCTACTTTTTCATATGATTTACCGATGTTCCCGGTTAGTTTATTCTTTTGCGGAAAAGGAAATGGAGTGAAGTTATTTAGGGCACCTTCTTGGAGAACAGTGGCGAATAAATTTGCTCATTCCAAATTTACTATAAATTAACAGCCAACTATAACACTCCTGCCATTTTTGCGAGAGCATTTGTTACTTTTTTAAAAGTCAAACACGGTAAGATTGCCAAGTGCTTGCAATAAACCTACACAAATATGTGAATTTCAAAGTATTGCGTGTCGTGTACCCTGACGAGCTTTAGGAACTCTGCACGGCATTTAAAATCTTGGAGGAAATTACCATTCATTCGGCAGCATGGCACTTTTGTGATTTTGCGGCACGAAAAGGAGCCTCATAACATCTGGAAGGCTTCGAGTTCGTACTTTGTCGTTGGCTGCCAGTTTCTTCGGGACTAATGCGAGCTTAACTGAGATGAGTTCGGGGTTTGTTCCCGGTATTCATTTAGGGAGCTTTAGCTTTCTGAGCACACCAATTTAATTGTTAGCTCTCTTGCTTATTGTCATCGGTGCTTTGTACGGTTTCTTCCGACTACCACTACAGTAATCGGTTCCTTTTATCCTATCAATAACCGGCCAATCACCAGCCTTTTAATGTACCCACTGCTGGGGCCTTCCCTATGGACCTTCCCTATGGATGGAAGAATATAGGGAGAATGGGCCATAACCCGCCACGCTGGGCCAGTGCGGGTTGGTTGGGTATTACTAACGATTGTAGATGCAGCCGGGACTAGTGGCTTAACGTGCCTTCCGAAGCACGGAGGAACTCGAAATACTTGGTCACCCATCCAATGATCGGCATTAGCGAATATTGGTTAGTTTACGCAATCGCAGACTGAGCGCTCTATGCCACTGCGCTAGCGAGCCACTGCGCTTTATTATTGTTTTATTATTATTGAAACCAGCGCTACCATGTTATTGTTAAGGCGGGATTCCACCAGTGTGCAGCACAGCATATTTGTATGGTCTTACACTTATAGTAAAATAGTGGTCGCCCGCGGCTTCGCTCGCGTTAATGTCTGTCGGTTGTAATATAGCTTATAGTCTTCCTCAATAAATGGACTATCCAACACAAAAATAATTTTTCAATTTGTACCAGTAGTTTCTGAGATTGGCGCATTTAACCAACCAACCAACCTAATAAACAAACTCTTCAGCTTTATTAAATTAATATTATAGAAGTAACGATTAAAACCAGCCCTACAATGTTATTGTTATAGTAAAATAAGGGAAATACTCACGTCGTCCCAGGGTCATCACCGAGCGGCTCCTCGACGAAGGAGACATGCTTCGTCCTCCTGTTCTTCGGCCTGAACTCGAGCTTGTTGGCGCACCCCTTGTTCGCTTTCGTCCTCGCCTCGAAGATCACATGTGGGTGCTTCTGCTGAAACGAATGGGGAGTGTTATGGTTAAGAGCTGTTTTGATAATCAAATTGAAAGTCTATTAAAAAAGGGCCAGGTCAAGAGTACCCGAAACCGACGGGCATGCATGAAGAGATTGGATTAAGCGTCACCTATTACATGGGACCTAACATAATTGGCGAAACGTGGGTGCTAGTTCACCTCTGCCTACCCCTTCGGGGATATAGGCGTGATTTATGTATGTATCTATGTTTTGATAAGTAGTAAGAGAAGGTGGTCCAGGGCATACTGTCTAAAAGCAACACTGTCGTGTACAATATTATTTTTAAAAATTAGATATTTATAGCCTCATTGTCTGCTTTATTAAAGAGGCACGTAAGAACTAAAGTATAACGTATTGATTATATAAAAGTGTGCTGTAATCATATTCATATTTATTATGGTACAGTCAACAGTACATCAGCAGCAGTTGCACTGCTGCTGCTAAGCAGCAGGCTACCACAAAGTGTCAGATTTTCTTAATCGACTTTTTGCTTTACTTCAAACACGTTAATATTAATAATCGATTGAAGAAACTTGACAGTTTTAGGTAGCCTGAAGTACCGTTGACCGTAACGATTTCCCAAGACGTCATCAATTTGATCAGTGCTCAAAGTCAAATAAAGTCTCTCAGGGGACATATTTCAAGAACTTCAAGACGAGAATTCCCAGAACCTCGAACAGGAACAACACATCGGAGAATTTCATTAAAATATGTTTCCTTCCCGTTAATGGGAAAAATGGTTTTTGACTATTCTTTCGTAACTAATTCACAAAGGTCCGATTGCTCTCAATATTTCATTCGAAACGCTCCTTCGAGAAACGCCGAGCGGAATAAAGGCAAATGTACTTATTATTGCTAAAACCCAACCGTCTAATTAAGTTTCATTTTTCGTCTCTCTTTAAGGAGACCAAATCGTGGAACGCCGAATCGACATCGTGCTATTGAGAATTTAATATAATCTGAATATTGGATAAACGCTGACTGGGCCCGCTCGTGCGTAATAATCACAGGTCGTTGTTAATCTTCCGCAGTGGATACTTGGAAAATTGTCTTCCATGCTGGCCTGGGGGCGAAAAATTTACGTAGAATGTGCCAGGGTTGTCATAAAAGTCGACTAAGGGAGATTGCACGGTGTAGACCAATAAGCACCTCGGGGCACCCAAATGGAGGAGGGCAAACCACCAAAAACAGCATACTAGGGTTGGTGCCAGGCAGGCAGGCTGTAAAACCTAAGTCAAACCTTGAGCAGTAGGTATATTGGAATGTTGTCATCCGAAAATCATTGTGTCGTGTTGTCGTTCGGGAGAGATAAGGGGTGGTGACAAGTGCCCTGCCGACACCATCACAGCAAGTTAACAATCTAATTATATCTAACCTTAGTAAATGCTCCCCGAACAACTTTAACAGAAGCAGCTTAGATAGTTGATAAATGTGAGAATAAAATAATTAACAGGCTCTAATACTTTTAATAATGAGGGGGTAGGTTTAATGGTGACACTTTTTAGATCACCAAGTTCTTTACGATCGGTGTAAGTAACCATCTCGTTTTTATTTGGTACTTAGTCATGAATCTATGTAATCTTGTTTTTATATTGCTGGGATAATGACGATGTGCTACGCGATCGTTATTTCTGAAGCTTAGAGTTAAGGTTTGTTCGAGTTCATTGCTCTGTCGTACAATTTGAACTTTGCTGGGGAATTCTTAAAACTGTTTTTTTGATCTCATAAAAACATGCATACATACATACATTGTTGGCTGATATGCCTTCACAGCATCTACCGGAAATTTTGGGAAAGGTGAAGCTTAATAATTATTGTCCTCAAGCCTTACAATCGATCTCCTTGAGAAGATTTCTTTTATCAACCAATCCTTAGAGAAATGTGCCATGAATAATCCACTCAAAATGTGCATTGGATTAAGGAGATATCTTTCATAACGCCTCATATTAAGGAAGGCGATGTGTAAGTTTGCACACTCAACATTTTGACTCGTTTCAAAAACAAGATTTTTTACGCCAAATCTAGCGGATGCCTCCAAGAGATCTATATAACAAACGACGCACAATCACTCCGGTGAAGGTCGAGTATTGTACTTGAAGAAAAATTGTAGCTCTTGTTGCTCTCAGCATAAGAATGGAGCGACGCGACTGAAGCATGCCCTTGACGGTACAAAGGCACGTCGAATCCACCGCTCGCATTCTGGATTTACGCATACCGAATTTCGCGAAGGAAACGGACCTTCTTTCTTCTCCCTGCCCTGTTCCCAGTCTATCTGGGGTCGGCGCAGTATGTTTCCTCTTCCATTCATATCGGTCAGACGTCACCAAGCCATCTAGTCCCTTTTGATTCATATAATCCGTCTCATCGTAAAGGTGCTAGTGATGAAGAGTCGGAGAGGACCATGTCTAGAGACCGATGAACGGAGAGAGTGATTGGAATAACAACATTCCAGCCCATACTGCTCAAGGCTGACTTCTTTCAATAAATTAATAATTATTCCGAAGAAGTGTCGCCAAGCGTCCGTTGAAACCGCCCCCTCGAGGGCACTAGTTTAACTGGGGTCGTAAAAATATAAAATCCCATATTATATGATTGGAGCCCGCGAAGTTTTCTCATTCCTTGGGTGTGCTATGTTGGTGGTTTGCCCTCCTGCTGCGACTGCCCTAAGGTGCTTTTTGGTCTACACCGGGCAATCTCCTGTAATCGCCCTATTACGACATCCATGGGATGAGTCGGGGCTGGCACATTCTACGTTATATGTTCGCTCCCAGGCCAGCATGGAAGACTTAATTTTTTTAAATTAAATCAAATCAGCCTTCTTTGGGCTTCTGGAATGGAACTTAGTTCGCCACCAATGGGAATCCATTAACCAAGTGCTGTATTGACAGAGCACCCGGCAGAGCGTTGGCCAAGTCTAATGATCTAATAAAATGAGGCTGCGGCAGTGTACGTGTCCAGGGTGCCAAGTTCGGAACTCGGACAGAGATGTCAATTGAACGACTCCGGCAAGACAAAGAGGTTGGTGAGGTAAAATTTGACCTCTTTTCATTGTAATTCTTTTTAAACAACAAACAATAAATATTATTTGATTTCTTTTAGAACATTATAAAATATAAATGTTAACGACTGCAGATGCTGCCGGGATCAACTTAACGTGCTTTCCGAAGCACGGAGGAACCTTATGTTAATAAATTTTTGTTCACCCATCCAATGACCGGCCTCAGCGTACATTGCTTAGCTTCCGCAATGGTAGACCAAGATATCGAGCTCCTTGTAAGTTAGGTCTCGTGGTAATACGGGATACGCCTATTGCCATCTACGGAGCACGTAAATAGCAGTATTGCAGAAAGTTGCAGCATATTCCACATTATATTTTGGACCTTTGGTCACCATGTAGGGTGCTTCTTCATTTCAAATACCTTATCCTGGATCAACAGAGTGAACAGGAAATAAACTTATCTTCAAATACATAGCGCTTGTTAGAGGGTAGCTGACAATTTGAATTCGCGAACCATTTTCGACATGGCAATTTGATGTTATAGTGTTGCACTGTTTAAAAATATAATAACTTTAGTCCTTGTGCAGCTCTAGAGTTATTGCTTGAGAGATACGTTTATTCTAATATCCCCATTATCAAGCAAATAAAGAGTTCATTTCGGAAATTCCCTTCGATCAATTCAGTTCAAAACCACCCTTAGAAATTTTACCGCTTAAAACGAAGACGTAAATTGAAGAAAGGTCATCGATTTATTGAGAAAAACAACTCCGCGTTAGCACTTGCGGATACTCTTAATGTACAATCGGCTGCAAAGTAAACGCGTCACTCAAATATACCCCTTAATCCAGCGGGATAAGGCGCATAGAAACGTCCCGTTGAAGCGGCGTGCGTGCCTGTACAAGGCTTTTAGAGGCAAGGGGAAATAAAATAAATAAAGTGTACGGCCAATAAATATATTCCGCTATTGAAGAGTGGCTATTCAGTGTTGCCATACCGGGTGAAATAAATCGAATTAAAGACCCAATCATGTTCACGAGAAAAGGTGCGCGTTTGGCCTGATGAAAGCTGACGTGAGCACCGGGCGCGCGATTTAAAATTGATGGAACTACCACTGGAAATTGAGCCTTAGGGCACGATTGGTGTAAATAGCTATCCTTTACCATTTACTAGCGTTTCGGACCAGAATACTTTGGAGGCTACTAAGGCTGTAAGGTGTCGAATCGTTTGCTGGTGCACGTTACTTGACAGCAACGATGTTTTTGGCGGCAATGGTTTGTGTCGGTGTGAGCCGTTGAATCAAAGCAGCGGCAAAGAAAGCAATTTTTGTTCTTTTGACGAGTAGAATCAAAATATGTAATTGAAAACAAAACGATAGTATTACGCTGCTAAATAGGTATATTTAAAAAATATAACTACAATATGTAATATGTTTAAAAATTTGTCGTGATATATTGCGATTTCCTTGCCCGATAGATGGCAACAGCCTCGCCCCCTATTGGTACATGGCACAAAAGATAATTGGCGAAAATTGGCTGTTAATGCACCTCCGCCTACCCCTTCGGGGGTAAATAGGCGTGATTCATGAATGAAGAACAAAAATAAGCTTTTAAATCTCCGGCGTAACTTGCAAAACTTGTTTAGTTCGTCTCGACTATTCCACGTGGCCATTGTTTACCCTGATCCCGTGGGAATAATACAAGATCCCTTTGTTATGGTAATCTGTTCGCAAAAAGAGAATTCTTATTCGGGTACAATGTCGCGAATAAGTGAATCCAAATTTCGGGACGCGTAAAATATTACCGCGCGCCGAAATAGAGGAGGGCGAATAGGTAGGTACGTCAGGCTAGCACCAAAAGTACAATTTTATCAGTGGACTCTGTGATTTACTGCCAACAAGTCAAGGTGGACAATCGATTGGAGAAATTTGACAGTTTTATATAGTCTGTAGTGCTTATGATCGTGCATTTTAATGCTCGTTTTAGTTTGATTTATTATTAATAGGATATTTAATTTTTTTACTACATTTCCTAATACGATATTGGAATTATATACAGTTCCTAGAAATTTTTTTGGTTGGTGGTAGGACTTCTTTCAAGTCCGCCTGGGTAACTACCACTATCTTATCAAAATCTGTCGCCATAATAATAAAATGTTAACAGCATTATTGTGAACTATTCGATTTTAATTTTAACATTATATAAATGTTAGAAAGATTTCGGTTCGATTCCCGCATCAAGACCATAATTTTTCGAAAATTTTTTTCTAACCATCAAAATCTTTGTACTCATTTTTCTAACATTTATATAATGTTAAAATTAAAATCGATTAGTTTATAAAGCAAACCCAAGATTACCCATGCATGGTATTTGTAAAAATATCTGCTTTGGAATGTTTGAAATTTATTTCTACATTGCGAGGGTACCCGTTGGCTTACAACGTAAAGTGTAAAGGTTAGAAGAATTTCGGCAAGTTAATTGGTGTCTTGGGTGGCCGAGCGGTCAGGCACCTGTCCGTATAGCAGCGGATGCGGGTTCGATTCCCGCATCAAGACCATAATTTTTCGAAAATATTTTTCTAACCATCAAAATCTTAGCATTATTGTGTTCCTAAATTGTGATAAGACAGCCAGCCCCTCTGTGGTTGAGGGTTCCAGGTGAAGCTCGATTCCATCTTTGGCCCTTATCATCACTTATCATCAGGTGAGGCCCTTCAGGCAAGAGCTTCCCTATCTAACATAAAAAAATGTATACATTTCCTAGGAGTTGTATGTTGGAGGTTGCTAGGAGTTGATTATAAATAATACAAAAACTAAATAACTAAATTCAAAAACTCCAAAAAACTAAAAAGAACAGGAATTACTTAAGCCAATTTTTAAAAGAAGAATTTTAAAAGAAGCCGTGTGGTGACGGCAGAGTAGAATACAATTGTCACCACCCCAAATCTCTCCCGTGGGTGTCGTACAAGGCGACTAAGGATAAATCAGTGATGAGGAATGGGCAGCAGCGTTCCTCTTGTACCACCTAGCAATAGCAATGTACTGCGACTTTTGTGCCCGATAAATGGCAATAGGCTCGCCACCTATTACATGGGACCTAGCATGACTGGCGAAACGTGGGTGCTAGTTCACCTCTGCCTACCCCTTCGGGGATATAGGCGTGATTTATGTATGTATGTAATTTTTAAAAGGTCTTACCAACTGCACTGTAGAGTACAAAAAATGAGTCAACATCAAGGTAAATATATAGGGGATATTTCAACCGCGCCGCGGCGCCACCGGACAACATGGCGGGTCGAATGAGAAATGGCGACGATTTACCGGGGAAACGCGGCCAAATTGGATATTTCTCACGGCCCGAACCGCATGGCTTGTATTTTGTGTGTTTTTCGGCATGCCCGGCTCACTCTGAGGTTTTTTGCTCGTCTCTCACGTAGATGCAACTGCGGCGCGTGGGTTAGGGTGCTTTTCCACCAGCCCGGCTAGCGTGAACACCGATTCACGATATGATATAGCCGTTTATCGCGTTGAACTGTCACAAATATGTGGAGTTTTGACAGTTTAACGCAATAAATGGCTATAGCATATCGTGTTACGGTGGTCATGCTAGGCGGGCTGAGCTGTGCGATGATGCATGGCGAGGAATGTGTTTGAGGAGAACCGAGTTGTAGTTCAGGAGAAAAGAGTGTCTTATAGCTACTTTAATAAGCCATCTACTCCCTTTTGATGCATAATAATATCATATTGCTTGGTTAACGAAATCGCAGACCGGCGCACTAAGCCACTGCGCTATCGAGATCCTCATATATTAAAAAAATATTTTTACAGTCAGTCGGGCCTAAAAATATTTTGGCCCAACTGACTGTTTTTGGCAAAAAGTGGGAGAACCAATAGAATGATTTTATTTGAAAATCCAATGGAAAACAAATGGTCAAACGCATCCTCGCACAGCTCTGGTCAAAAAGCACCCTTATGCGATGTCCCAGCGGGTCACCGGTTATCTTGTTACGCCGGCTCCCGGATTTTAGATCCGTCACTTCGGCTCAACGCAGTGTGACATGCACTCAATTTTGCCAAAAACAGTCAGTCAGGCCGCGCTCAAAATATTCCTTTTGGCAAACATTTGAGTAACTGTAATCTAGAAAAGGAGGAGCTCGCTAGCGCAGTGGCACAGCGCGCTTGGCCTGCGATTGCGTAAACTAAGCAATTTCGCTGAGGCCGGTCATTGGATGGGTGACCAAAATTTTATTATCTCGAGTTCCTCCGTGCTTCGGAAGGCACGTTAAGCCGTTGGTCCCGGCTGCATCTGCAGTCGTTAGCACCCACCAACCCGCACTGGGCCAGCGTGGTGGGGTATGGCCCAATCTCCCCATATTCTTCCATCCACAGGGAAGGCCCGTGCCCCAGCAGTGGGGACATTAAAGGGCTGGTGATGATGATGATGATGAATCTAGAAAAAACACCGGACAAGTGCGAGTCGGACTCGCCCACCGAGGGTTCGTAAAATTTTCATATTCTTTATTTGCAAATTAAGTGTACGTAAGGTCTAATAGCTCCGTACAAAGTAGGTACATAATATAGACTACAATTATTTATTTCAAGATTAAGGGCCTGTTTCACAATCTGCGGGTAAGTTCTGTATAGCTTACTTGGCAGATCATTTGACAGTTTTTATTTGAACTGCCAAGTAAGCTATCCATAGCTTGCCCGTCGATTGTGAAACAGGCCCTTAACGACAAATATTATTGTGTCATACTTGCCAAATTTCATTGTTTGGTTTGAAATATACAACCAACCCCCATTGGCCGCAGTCAATATACGTACCGTTGGACGGGGGTCTAACTGTCAGTTTATTTTAGTAAAACTTCCTAATTTCTAGGTTCCTTGTTTTTCTAATCCTAAACACTGTACATACAATTAGTTACTTTCAATTTTATCCAACTTTGCGGAAAAGTAATCATGGAGGCACGTTATGTATAAAGCTAAAACTGGAAAGGGCTTACCTGGTTTTGGACATGTTTATGCTTCCAGATACACATCGACCGTCGGCCGTATTTCTGGGTTATCTATTAGCCAGTCCAATCACGGTGTGACGTGATTGGATTCGTTTAAAGTTTTTTATTCGATTGTCAGTTTAGGCAAAGTTACTGGCTATGTTTTAATTAAATATGTACCTATGTGGTATAGTGCAGTCAAGGACCCCGCTAGCGCAGTGGCTTTGCGATTGCGTAAACTAGACAATTTCGCTAAGGCCGGTCATTGGATGGGTGACCAAAAATTTATTATCTCGAGTTCCTCCGTGCTTCGGAAGGCACGTTAAGCTGGTGGTCCCGGCTGCATCTGCAGTCGTTAATACCCACCAACACGCACTGGGCCAGCGTGGTGGGTTATGGCCCAATCTCCCTATATTCTTCCATCCATAGGGAAGGCCCGTGCCCCAGCAGTGGGGACATTAAAGGGCTGGTGATGATGATGATGATGATGTGGTATAGTGCGATTGTAACTGTTTCTGTTAAAGTTGTTGTAATACCGTAGTGACAGCAGAGCAGAATACAATTGTCACCACCCCCAATGTCTCTCATGGGTGTCTTACTAAGGACAAAGGCAGCGATGAGTAATGGGCAGTAGCGCTTTTCTTCTCCCCCCCCCCCACTCGGCACGCTTGAGCCGAGGTCTGCGCCTTTAGAGGGACCCTCAGGTCTGCCGCTTAAAGCTCCGACCCGTAGCGCCCTATGAGGCTCTCCGCGGTAGTATACTTCCCTCTGGGAGGTGCTTGCTGTGAGGAAATCCTCTTAAGGAGTTCTCGATTGCAAGACTTGAGGACAAGGTCTTCGCCTTCCCCAAAAAACCCTGTAGATGCTGAGAACTCTCGGTCAACAGCCTATCAACAGCCTTCAAAAAAAACAATATCATCACTTCGTTAGCCAATCGGGTCTTGGGTGGATTTTGGGGACCCATCATTATGACTGAAGTATACTGCGCACTCCCATGTTCCCCTTAGACGCAAGGTCTTTACTATTCATAAGTATCTTGTTATAAAGTTTATTACAAACAAAACCTATAATAGGATATACCTACGTCGCCAATTCTATTCGATTGATGGCTTCGAGCAATGCGTCTGGAAGCATCTTATCACATAAACAAGAGCCATAAAATCCCGCCACGCTTATAATTTTATCAATTTATCAGTTTTTCTGTATTCTGGACTATTCGGTAAGGCCGCCGTACAGAGAACGGTCCAGCTAAGTTGTGTTTGATTCGAGTTCCCTTTAGTTCAGAAGCAGTAAGGACTAGCTAAGCATTGGACTTAATGAGAAAACTTCCCGAGCTCCAATCATATATAAGGATTTTTTTTATTTTTACGACCCTAGTTAACTAGTGCGCTCGAGGGAGCAGTGTCAACGGACGCTTGACGAAACTTCTTTGGAATCCGTTCTGTTGAAATGTATTGATATAGATAGCTGTAATGTTTAATAATTAATTTATCCAAAGAAACTAACGTCAGCTTTGAGCAGTATGGATTGGAATGTTGTCATCCTAATCAATCTCCGTTCATCTCACGACATGGTAATTTCCGTCGCTTATGTGTACATTCATTCATCACTAGCACCTTTCCGGTGTGATGGATGATATGAATCAAAAGGGATGACTCAATGACGTCTGACCGATATGAATGAAAGCGATAGGTACCGATATGTAAAATACCGATATGAATAAATATCTCTATTTCATTTGCTATATTATAAAAGCGATAAAGAGAAACGAGAACTTATTAAACATGTAGTACATACTATAGTAGCCACATCGACGCGATTGCTCTTTCAATGCATCTTATATTAAAATCCAGGAATCGCCGTCATGTTTTCGATGCAAATTGCCTATTATTATTATTATATTGATGCAAAATACCTTTCAGAGCAATAGTTAATGTGTTGAACGATCAAAATGGACAATTTTATCAGAAAACGTGTCACAAAAAAAAACCGCTTCAGAACGCTACGGTCTGACTCATTCTCATAATGTCGAGTGAAATCAGTAAGATAGCCTTTGTTTTGAAGGTCTAGTTTTAAAAAGTCTTCAATTACAAACGTCTGAAAAATTTCCCGCAGCTTTAACGACTGCAGATGGAGTCGGGAGAACGGTCTAACGGAGAAACTTTAGATAAAAAATATATGTATTTGATCGGTTATGTTAGTATGGTGCCTTAGCCAGTGTAAACGACTTTTGCCTGAAATCAGACAAAAGGGGTTTTGACTAGATGAGAGTTTTGACTGTCACATATATTATTATAATGTTGAAATCAAAACATAATAGTAGGCTTCAATTTAATAACATTTAGGTCAGCTGCCACTTCAGTTGAAGAAAGGGCTAGGCAGATATTAATGTTGTTTTCGAAACTTGCAATGTTTCTGCGTAACAACAATATTTGCATTAGTGAAACGGCACACGTAATGTGTTTATCGCAAAGATTTACGACTGTAATACATTGTAGTGATACGTCGATAAAACTGTCAATTATAGTTGATTTGTTCGTCCAACAGTGGCAGTAATGGATGGTGTGCAGTTTTCGTCGTCGTTTATTTTATTGAAATAACTGCCTATGTGTTAAAATATTATAGCGTTTTTTCGCTCATGATTGTTTTGACTGATAAGTTATGGAGAAAAACCGTAATTTATTTATGTATTTCCAATATCTAATTATTTTAGATCTAATAAAAATAATAAGAAAAGTAAGTAAGTTTAAGTTTCGAATTATACAGCAAAAGCTTCTCTTCCATGCTGACCTGGTAGCGAAAAAATAACGTAGAATGTGCTAGCCCCGACTCACCCCAGGGATGTCGTAAAAGTCAGCTACGGGAGATTGCCGGTGAAGACCAATAAGAACTCCGGGGCACCCGAATGATGGAGGGCAAGCCACCAACAACAGCATAACTAAAGTTGGTTAGTGTCAGGCAAGCGGTCAGCTGTAAAGCCTTATAGCCTGTCAAAATCTTGAGCAGTAATGTAGATTGGTATAGTGTCATCCTAATCACCGTCTCCATTACCTGTTCTCTCGGCATGTTCCTTTCCATCACTTTTCCTTTTACCTTTCCTGCCACCTTCCCCTAAGTGGGAATGAGGAGATGTAACAAGAAGAGATGACAAGCATGCAAGCAAAATAAGTAAAGCGAATGGATAATATTGGGTGGAGAGGCAGAAAACCTCCCAAAAAATTGATAGATTGCGTGTAAGATGATATGAATGACAAGGCAGTGGCTGATTTGAAGACAGTAGATGTACACATAAAAGCCGATCCTGAATAAACTGGGAACATGGCACGCAATTGATGAAGTGAAAGCGAGGAGATAAACCGCATAAGAAGAAAAATATTCTGTCTCAAGAAAGTTCCCACTGTTACGATTCTCAAACTCGCCGGACTAAGTCCCCAAAACCAAAATTAGGTGGCCGCCACTTAAACCGCTACGCACACCCAGATGAGCTGTAAAATTGGAATTTAATTTGAACTTTTGAACGGTATGCTAATTCTCTGCGGCCGCGCGAGTTGCCGCATATTTTGCCGCTGCCGTGTGGATGGACGGGGACGAGATGGCCGAACTTATCCCAATTAGCATATCTAAGTCCGTTCTCGGGATAATTCATTTGCTCACCCAACAAACTCATGTTATGTAGACGACTCTCATGAAGTTCGATTGAAATCTGCCGCTGCCGCTAACATGTTCTCACGACCACCGCAGGGCCGATAGATAATCTTAATTTAAATTCCATTTATCGAGTATAAAAAAAAATATTTCGTGCAAAAAACTGAAGTTGCAGTTATAGCTCAGTAGTACTTAATAAGAGATTTTAGTTTTAACTTGGGGAGGTCTTCGAGTATTTCCTGAAAGATTTTCTCTACGGCTATCATGTCTCGCTACCGCTACCGTAGAAAGCCTCGTAGGAGGCTATGAATCAAAGGTCTCCTATGAATTACTACTTCCATTGAATAAGGAAGTCTAAATAACGTCTGAAAATAGCAAGTCGTTACGCTGCATGTTGGATGCAGTTTATTGCCTAACTTATGACGGACTGTTGTTTTAACCAATTTTTTGCCATACATTGACGACTAATAATATATTGATAAACGCCGTGTGGTGACGGCAGAGTAGAATATAATTGTCACCACCCCAAATCTCTCCCGTGGGTGTCGTACAAGACGACTAAGGATAAATCAGTGATGAGGAATGGGCAGCAGCGTTCCTCTTATACCATCTAGCTATGTACCTACTGCGACTTTTTGTGCCCGATAAATGGCAATAAGCTGGCCACCTATTACATGGGACCTAACATAACTGGCGAAACGTGGGTGCTAGTTCACCTCTGCCTACCCCTTCGGGGATATAGGCGTGATTTATGTATGTATGTATGTATGTAGGTATTGACGACTAAATGATGATGATGATAAAAATAAAAAATAAAGCCAGATCAAAATCATCTTCCTGCCCTGTTCCCCGTTTATCTGGGTCGGCGCAGTATGTTTCCCCTTCCATTAATATCGGCCAGGCGTCGTCATTTTGATTGATATTATCCATTACGCCGGAAAGGCGCTAGTGATGATGAAGAGCGCTCAGTTTTAATTAATTTTAACACTAATCTGTTAATGTTTCCCAAAAATCTTAATATGTTTCTACTTATAGCTAAGTTACAATGAAAATTCTCATCAATGTAAAGTTGAAAATGATTCACCTATAAATGTCAAAACTCTTGAACATGCCTACACACACAGAAATCCACCGATGTAACTCGAACTAGGTAAATTTAAAGGGTGCATTTGCTCTAAGACACCTGCGGCTTATTTATGGGATCGGGAGACACCGGGACTAGGAATAATGGATTCCCCAAAGCTATTCAGAATATTCCTGCCCGGAATAGAGGTGGATATCATATTTATAAGAAGGGCGACGCGCTGATTCAATAAGTTTTGGTGCAAATTGGACAAGACGTTAGGGTGTGTATCGTTATTGATGCTAGTGAAGGCCATTAGAATAATGTTCGAAAATTCGCAGGTTCGCGCACTTGATTGAGGCTGCAAAATATATTGTGACGGTGAAGATGAAACCTTAAGTAACATGGGTCAGCATTTTGTAGCAAGTGAAACAAACTGACAAATTGCCAGAAATCATAAATATAACTACGCCAATTTACAAGAAATCATAGGAACGAACCTTGGTACGGCCAAACGTTTGTGTGATCAATACGGACATTTTCAAAATAATAAATTCAAACTCTAGATAATAAAAATTTGTGGTCACCTATCCAATGACCGGTCTTAGTGACTCAGACTGCACTAGCGACTGCCACTACCCTAGCGAGCTCCTAGTGATTTGTGCGTGTATATAAAATGTCAGCAATAAAATGAAAATGAAGCGCTTCCCAACCGCAAAGACGCGAGAACTCGGCCATATTTCGCTCAAACTCGACCACAACTAATTCATTCCAGAGACTCCTCGAGTTCCTGTTCTTATTAACTCTGTGATTGGACGTGTGCAGGTTCGTTTACCGTCCCTGCTCTCCCGGAGTTTATTCAGGAATGCGCCTGAGAAAGTTTCCCAGGCAAAAGCTCGCGAATAGTTTTCACTCCGTACGAGCTGTTATGAACGGAAATGGATGTCTTTTTCTATTTTCCCGCCCGTACACCTACAGGGTGTACAGAGGAAAGGGTTGGTCGAACGGAATGAAATGTATCTAATTTACATTTCCTTTTGCAGTTTTTCCTAAAATAAGATGCCAACATAAAATGGGTCTTAATATACACAGTCTACACATTAGGGTTAAGTGATGCAAATAATATATTATTATGTATTTTATACAAATCAATGTTGCTAAGGAATATTAATTACAGCAGTAAAAGACAATGTCAATTCAATATTATTCTAATAATACCTGTAATAAGTACTATCGCTGAGCTACGTAATAACATTTTATCCCCACTAATACTCAAGGCAAATGTAATCTTCTAATAAAAAAATCTCATGTTATATACCCGTAAGTGATTTGCAAAGCAACATTTGCCATTTCAGCTAATAATAAGGATTAAGCTTTGTGCTTAAAAGATAATGAATTCTTATAATTTATTTTGCACCACCTGTATATGGAACTTTAATAAATATTTCAGCTGGGGCCGTATCCTTTGATTTGTATATCGTTCACAGTTTGCCATAGGAGTGCTCGGTATGGACAGTACATATATATGTATAGGTATATAGAAATTGCAAATGGCTGTCGTGTGTACACGTATTATTTTATCTCGTGAAAATATTCGGACTAACTATTCTAGATCGAAAGCAGCAACAAAAGCTTTTTATTGTGTATTCATAATAAAGGTCGGTATAACTGTAGTAGAGACTACAGTCAATAGTAAATAGAATCAACTTTGAATGATTTATTGTATTATCTCGCACCCGCTGCTACAAAATCACATCACAAAATGGTATAGACCACTTTATTTAATTTATATATGGATGACTTTTAAGTTGTTTGTACAATTTTCTTGACAAATAAGAACTTTTAGCAAGATTTTGTGCTTGTGACGGTCGTAACAAGATTGTGATCTCTGATAGCAAAGAAGTGCTGAGATTTCGATCCTCCTCCACACAGACACACATCAATTATGCCTGTTTATCCCAGTGCACAGTGGGTAGAGCTGTATGTGTACCCACATTTCACTAGTTGTTAGGTCAATATACCAGAAAAGCTACTAATTTGACGATATATTTATAATAATTATGTAGTCGCTTTGTACGACACTGCCGGGAAAAAACACGGCAATTCATAATTTTATTTTTAGTTGAACAATATAAATTTTAGAAAAATGTTTACAGAGAAAATTATTACAAAGATTTTGGTGGTTAGAAAAAGAATTAAAGAAACGTGAAGAAACGTGAAGTGTAATGGTTAGAATTTCGGCAAGTTAATTAGTGTCTTGGGTGGCCGAGCGGTCAGGCACCTGCCCGGATAGCGGCGGACGCGGGTTCGATTCCCGCCTCAAGACCATAATTTTTCGAAATTCTTTTTCTAACCACCAAAATGTTTGTACTAATATTTCTAACATTTATATAATGTTAAAATAAAAATCGAATAGAGAAAATTATGTTATAAAAAGTACAACAAATTATGCGGGGCTTGCTTGATGCGAATTGGAATTGCAGAGGACGCGGGTTCAATTTCCGTATCAAAACGTAAATTTTTCAAACTTTTTCTAACTACAATTATTATTGTCTTTGTAAACATATAATTTAATTTTCATGCTTTGCATATTATGTAAACATAGAAAATTGTAGTGACTGAAACAGCAACGCTATTTGATCAAGCTTTTTGGGGGCAATACCCCTCAGTAATCATTACATCCACACATATAGTGCGTAAGACAGTTTATACAGGCAACGTCGATATCGGGCCCTACCGTCCTTCGGTTCATCCCCTGTTTGTCATTGTCACTATGACGAATTGTACTCATTTGGGGACACGACGACTCACCTAGATTTTAAGGTGTTAGGGAGGGGTGCGAGTGAGAGATAGGACCGGATAATTTAGCGGAGGTGTTACCAATTATTTTCGTGTGCAAATAATGTGGGTGTGGTAACAGGCAACTTGGGGATATTTCTGAAGCTTCTTGCATCTTCGCTACCTGATCTTTAAGCGCAGTGGCGGGCAAAACAATGCTCCCTAGGAGGGTTGGTGGAGGGCCATTAAAATCTAGTTAAATCTAGAGAAATATAATCAGCCTCGTTATCCACAATTGTTACAGACATTACAGACTAGTAGGTACTTATTATTAGTACTAAATAAAAATAAACCTTATTTATTAACTTTATGCCGTCTGGTGACGGCAGAGCAGAAGAGAATTGTCACATGAGGCGACTAAGGGTTAACAGCAACGAGTAATGGGCAGCAGCGTTCCTCTTATATGCCACCTAGCATCAATAGGCTCCCACGTGTTACATGGGACCTAACCTACTTGGCGAAACGTGGTTAATTCACCTTTACCTACCACTTCGGCGATATAGGCATGATTTATATATAATATGTATAAACCTTACCCCCGAATACGGAAACGCTACTCAAAGAGCCCAGCATAACATTTAAGTATTGTCAAAATTGATGTTTTTCCATACACATTCTGACAGGTATTTTGTCCACTTAACTTTATAAACAGTGCTCAAACTTTGAGTGGCATTTCTGTATTCGGGGGTTATAATGATGCTATCCTAGCATTTTAGTAAGAATGGGCCATATCCCACCACGCTGGCTAATACGCGTCGGTGGGTCGTCTCAGTATAAATAGGTGTAGGTTCTTCTTATCGGCTCGCTATCATAGGCACCCCAGCCCGAGCGCATAGTAAATCTTTGGTAATACCCGCCCGAGAAATATAGCCCTCTTTTATGGTCGGGGAGTGATTTTGAATAGTTTAAGATATTTGGACCGATTTATGGGTTTCCGAAACGAATTTTAGTCCAGAATTTGGGCGATGGCGAACGGCGTGATTTTGCGTTTGATTGAGCAATCTTTTTTAGCCTCTCACTTGAGAAGGGGCTTAGTTCCGATTTGGGTTCATTCCGCGGTGGTACAATGAAGGCGTGTTCACTGGCTTGACAGGGAATATAAAAATAGACAATTACTTGACGGTAATCATTAAATATTGCTTAATAATTTCCTAAGGAAACGTTAATTCGCAATACTCTTTTTGGAAGATATTGTTTCGCGGGCATAAGAAACGTAAATTTTGCTTTAAATATTTAATACAACTTGACTTTTTTCGGTTTGAAGTATTTGTAATGTAGGCCTCGTATGCAGAATTACGTAAGCATGGCTGTATGGGCTAGATCCCTTTGCCATCCCTAAACAGAAAAGGGCGAATTAAAACAACAACAACTGTAATAATATCAGTTTCATACATTTTCATTATGTATTCTATTCATTCGTTCGAGTAGATTGGCCTTTCGTCTAGAGGGGCTAAATAGTCCACGTGAAACTTTCAAACGATACATTGTCGAGTTAGCCGAAACTGTTAGCTAGCCGAGGCGTTGAAGACAAGGGTCGTTGCGGACGTCGAGTTGAAGCTCCAACTAATTTGCATTTCGTGCATCTGCAGGCGCACTTAGGACGCAACTTTAGCTTTTGGCTATTCCTACGTCTGAACTGAGACATGTTGGAGAGCCCTCTGAGTGAGACTGAAGCTATGCTATGTAGATACATACATAAATCACGCCTATATCCCCGAAGGGGTAGGCATAGGTGAACTAGCACCCACGCTTCGCCAACTATGCCAGGTCCCATGTAATAGGTGGCGAGCCTATTTATCGGGAACAAAAGTCGCAGTACATTACTAGGTGATATAAGAGGAACGCTGCTGCCCATTCCTCATCACTGATATATCCTTAGTCGCTTTGTACGACACTCACGGGAGAGACTTGGGGTGGTGACAATTGTATTCTACACTGCCGTCACCACACGGCACCTAACTTGCTGTCTCATGCTAATTCAATATTTACGCTACAAAGCTTTTGGCACATTCCGTGGCTACATACGTACTATTAATGAGGAGCTCGCTAACGCAGTGCCATAGCGCGCTTGGCCAGCGATTGCGTAAACTAAGCAATGTTCGCTACGGCCGGTCATTGGATGGGTGATCAAAAATTTACTATCGCGAGTTCCTCCGTGGAAGGCACGTTAAGCCGTTGGTCCCGGCTGCATCTGCAGTCGATAATAGCCATCAAATTGCACTGGGCCAGCGTGGTGTGTGGTGGACTATTCTCCCTATCTTCTTCCATCCATAGGGAAGGCCCGTGACCCAACAGTGGGGACATTTAAGGGCTGGTGATGATGATGATCAAATCAATCTGAGGTCGTAATGAACCGTTAGAATTTTTATTTAATTTGGTCACCCATCCAATAACCGGCCTTAGCAAACATTGATTAGTTTACGCAATCGCAGGCCAAGCGCGCTATGCCACTGCGCTAGCGAGCTCTTTAGCTCCGAGGATTGATTTAAAATAGTTTAATAAAAAAAACTTATAGCCCATTGTTTTACAGCGGTACAATAAGCGTTTTCGATGTTGCCGAAGTCTACGTACCATCCTAGACAAGTGCCTTGGTTGGCCGAGCGGTTTAGGCACCTGCCCGGATTGCAGTGGACGCGGGTTCGATTCCCGCACCAAGACCATAATTTTTCGAACTTTTTCTCAGCACCATACCTATTCTAAGTGTTAACGGCTTCAGTTCGCCCAATCGCGGCCAATAGCGGCAGCACATAAATATGGCCGAAATTACACTGCTTCCAAACCGCCGATAAAACCGGCGCAAATTACTCCGAGTGGGATTGCGAACTAGTTCAAAGCGCGAATTACAGCTCACTTTGCGCTAGCACAGTTTTTTCACTGGGCACTAGCACCCTTTCAACATTTCCTAATTGGGGCTATAACCTACCACGCTGCACGCTCATTGCCTATACTTCTATTGATTATCATCATCATCACAAAGATTTTGGTGGTTAGAAAAAGAATTTCGAAAAATTATGATCTTGAGGCGGGAATCAAACCCGCGTCCGCTGCTATCCGGGCAGGTGCCTGACCGCTCGGCCACCCAAGACATTCTTCTAACCTTTACACTTTACGTTGTAAGCCAACGGGTAGCCTCGCAATGTAGAAATAAATTTCAAACATTTTAAACAAAAATCTTTGTACTAATTTTTCTAACATTTATATAATGTTAAAATTAAAATCGAATATCATCATCATCCCCAGCTCTTTAAAGTCCTCACAGCTGGGACAAGGATGGAAGAATATAGGGAGATTCGGCCATAACTCAATACGCGTGCCTAATGTGGATTGATGGGTTTAAACGACTGTAGATGCAACCGTACGTAGCCGTGTGGTGACGGCAGAGCAGAATACAATTGTCAACACCTCCCATCCCTCCCGAGGGTGTCGTTTAAGGTGACTTAGGGTAAAGACAGGGATGTTTAAGGGATAGCAGTGTCCCTCTTATACCATCTAGCAATGTACTCCAATTTTCGTGCCTCATAGATGGCAATAAACTCGCAACCTTGACATGGGACCTAACATAATTGGCGGAACGCGGAAGTTAATTCGCGGAAGTTAATAAAGTGTAAGTAGGTACTTCCTCCTTATTTCCTCCTTTTCTTTGTGAAACTACAGATCATGCTACGTTTTGCATCGAAAGTTGTTATTTACAGTTCAGCCGCTGACTTGTTATAAATAAAGCGCCCAGCATAAATATTGTTGAACAAACAGGCTCGCTCCTCCACAATTTATCGCCTTGGAGCACGGCGAAGTTCGCGACCGCAGCGCGCAATGTATGACACATGAGCGTCTGATCCCAGCGAAATTTAAATGGCTGCGCGGATATAAGCGAGACCTGTGATGTTTCAGTTTTAGAGTGCATGAGATGGCTATGAAAAAGCTCGCTAGCGCAGTGTTATAGCGCGCTCGGCCTGTGATTGTGTAAACTAACCAATGTTCGCTAGGTCGGTCATTGGATGGGTGACCAAAAAATATTTCTCGAATTCCTTTGTCAATGGCAGGTTAAGCCGTTGGTCCACCTAGCATGTTAATGAGATTTCCCAATTATTAAGCGATTCGTATTAATTTAAATTTTAATATTACAAATTGCTTAATAATTAGGGGAAGGTGCCACAAAACGGACTAGAGCGTGTAAGTATCTAATATAGTTTCCAAAACGGTCATTTCTTGTCATCTTTATCGACTGCTCCCTTGAGGGACATGTCAATTTTCAAGAGAGAAAGGCTTTATGGAAATTTTAAAATACACCAGTGTTAAGAACTTATGATTTTTATATATTTTGATAGATATTTGAATACGACAGGATTATTAGAAGTGTAAACAAGCGACAAAATAAAAACAGACTTTCAAGAGCTATCGTGATTATTCGATTTTTATTGATTAGTTATTTACAACCAGAACACCCGCTTCTGGCAGCATGCCCGTTTGGCCCCTTTCCCCTAAATGTCAAGACTCTCACTACCTATCGCGATTTCGCCGAATCCAATTGTTGAATTCTGTGCAAACGTGCACCAGAAACTAGTTTGGCTAACCGGAGCGTTTAGCCGAAATTAGTTTAGTTTGGCAGGTCGGTTGTAATAAACCTTGCTTAGATCAGACTATAAATCACTGAAGCCATCCACGGATTAAGCCAGTTCAGACACCGTTCAAAGTTTAATGCGATGATATGCAAGAAACAAACGTAGTCGCTTCAACGACATGGCTTTGGGAAGAAACTTGTAGGCTATCACAAAGAAGAAGCCGTGCCGTGTGGTGACGGCAGAGTAGAATACAATTGTCACCACCCCAAATCTCTCCCGTGGGTGTCGTACAAGGCGACTAAGGATAAATCAATGTTGAAGAATGGGCAGCAGCGTTCCTCTTATACCACCTAGCAATAGCAATGTACTGCGACTTTTGTGCCCGATAAATGGCAATAGGCTCGCCACCTATTACATGGGACCTAACATAATTGGCGAAACGTGGGTGCTAGTTCACCTCTGCCTACCCCTTCGGGGATATAGGCGTGATTTATGTATGTATGTACAAAGAAGAAGAAGAATGAAGATCGATATCTTCATTCTTCTTATACTACCTTCTTATACTACAGACTGCTTGCGCAGGTTACTTGTGCAGGTACATTCTCGAGTCGCTGGACTCGCTTTTCACAATACATAAAACCTGCGCAAATGGTTCAAAATGCGCAAGCTACATTCACCGTGTAGAAGAAAGAAGCACCATAAGTCGCAGTCTTATCAGTCATTGATGTCATAATCCTTAACAGTGGCGGCTGGCGGGTCGTCAAACTGGTGGTGCACTTTACTTGCTCACTATAATAATGTTTATGCTCATTTTCACTCACACCACACACACAGTATAAAATAGAGCCACCACAAAAAAACAATTACGTAATGTAAACAATAACAAACATTATTTAACGCGTCACTGATACAGCAAAACTATACTGATAACGAGAGGTCATCGGTCACCCCATCCATAACGCGCGCGAATTTTGCCAAAACCATCGGGTGTTCTCGGTGCCTCTCGGTGGTCTTCGGTTCGCTAGTGCGGCGCACGAGAACAGTTTCCTTTTTCGGTACATTTCTATGGACTATCATTTGTCTCACGCGCCAGGCGTCATAGCTCGTAACCCATACAAGTTATATTAGCAGTCCTCTAGTCTCATTTATTTACAGGGAAAATAAGTCTTATTAGCTTAGCAAAGCGCTTAAATTGTTACGTCATAATTGGAAATTTCATTTGTTATGATTTTGCTTGTTAAAAGAATAAATATTAATTTAATAATTTAAAAATGTAGATGAAGTAATATTAAAATGTAATTTTTTAATGTTCTGAATTGGTGGTCCAGCGCACGAGCGCACTTAAGGTACAGGGCTGTACCTCCACTGATCCTTAATAGCCCTTTACGACAACCGCGGGAGAGATCGGTGGTAGTGACAATTGTATTCTGCACTGCCATCACAACACAGAGATTAACGTGGTAAATGGTAATAGGCTCGCCCCCTATTAAATGGGACCTCACTTAGTGAAATAAGGGCAATTAACACGCTCTGTTTACCCCTTCTACGACAGCAGTAGTGATTTATGTATGTGTGTATACATGTATGTTTCTATTACAAAGAGCAGTATTATTTTCAATTTCAGTAATATAACTATTAGCTTTGCCATCTACAAGCAAGATGCAAAGAAGGATATTGAAATATTATATATTGGAATCGTCAAAATAAAATTACGTGGGTTGCTCCCCGCGTACCACCCCGTGACACCTTAATTTAAGAATAATGAATAATGCCTACATCGAAAAAAAACCGGGAGACAAAGCAAAAAAATATGTATTAACAGCAGTTAATCCTAGTAGCAAAGGCAACTAGTTTAAACTAGAGAAAACGCGTTGTAACTATGAACGCAAAGAAAAACCGAATTCGATAAGCAGAAAGGAAACAGCAAACGCGTCTCAATAACCTAAACGTTACAGAAACTGTACACCAACTAGGTACGGGGAAAGTGAAACGTTAATTCCACTCCGAATGTGCAGGAAGCCAACTACTGCAACGCCTGTCCGATCCCTAATTTGCATCTAGAATTCTAGAACAATCCACGTGGGACCAGACGCTATTTTTAGGCCAGCCCAGATTCAATTATCGTCGCCAGCTTAACAAACGAGCCGACAACTTATTCGGCGAGTGTCCGGGCGTTTAGCGAGAATTAGCCTAGTTCCACGCCGTGCCTGGTAATGAATGCGAGATCAAACTTTATGCTCGGCAAGCGTTGACCATAGAGCACGCGAAAGCGCGATTGTGTAGACATGGCAATTCGCTGAACACTGTTTTTGCCGAGTACGGCTTCTTTTGACGTTTGCTACGTGACGTGAAGGCAACGACTGATGAGAAGGGAGAATCTGTACACTTGCGAGAGAATTACTTAAGTATATATACTCTTAAGTCTTCTTTTTCTTAATTCTCAGAAGACTAAGGTTGATTATTAGTTAAAAAACAAATAAAATGCTAAGGCTGCAGTTCACCAGTACGCAAAACGAGGATTATACGGTCGGACATATGAAAAAATGTCCGAACGACGGTGAAATAATAATCGCCTGTTTTAATGCCTTATTACGTCTTTAAATTTTGAATTCTTCACAAACTGTAACCTTATCAGTTTTTGAAGAACTAACTTGAACAATAATGAATTTAGTCGTTAAAAACGCAAAAACTTTAAAAAAAATTCAATTCTGCCATCAATGAGCGCTTGTGATGTACTACTTACTATCTACATACTTCAATCGTGTAAGTAAGCTGTTATAACACCAAGTTAGTCCTATACAGTTAGTATAGTTTGTATAAATTGCATGCTTTTGTTTACTACATCAAAACTATGTTCTGAATAATTCATCCATTTCCTTCGACCATAAAAATCTCAACAAAAGTCGTAAGAGTCTCTCAGCTAAAAGAGTTAATCGATCCTGCCAGATTGAACATAAACTTTTACGATCCATGTACTGTACAGCTAGTCCCAAAGAATACAGCGCTAAACTGGAATAGTAACTGTACCAAGCAAATAAATCTATTTGTTCTGTTCTCTATCCAAACTCAGCTGCATAGCTCAGGCCAATCCATATGCACGCCGGGCGCTTTTGTCGTTCGCACCGAGTAATTTCATTCTGGCCGTCTGCGCGATGTTTACTCTGTGCAGCGTTAACTTAGAAGTGGCCAGCTAATCTGGAATGCATGCAAGAACTATTTGCGTAGTTAAGTAGAGAGTTCCCCCGCGTTGTTTTCGTTGCAGCCGTTGGGCCCGGTTTGTCCAACATCTGAAATTTAGGTTAATTAACGAGGTTCCGCTGGAAATGCTGAATCTTCTCCCAGCTCTAGACGAGAGACATTACTTTTTGATTTACTATACATACCATACGACACGCCTTCCTCCAACACTTTCCAAAACTTTCTCTACAAAAATCTTCAAGTTCGATATAATTTACATTAGAAGATATTTTTGTAGGCTCACTTTAGACCGGGACCCTTTGAAAGTAATATAAATTGTTATAACTACAAGTTTAATGGAATAGCGGTCATATATTTTTTTCAATCTCAACGAATGATATTGGATTGTGGAGTTGACAAGCGGCTGACGTCGAAAATAATTTAGTGAAAATAACTCGGCTACATTTGAAAAACTTTGAAATTACGATTATATTTAATTAAAAATGAAACTTCGAACGAAGATGTAATTAACAACCAGTCTGGAACAAAGGAAGTGTAACTTAGAGCCAAAGATAAATTTTAGATGCTTAGTGATTAATCTTATCTGGGAGTGTCAAGGATTTATCTATTTATTAGGCACAGCTTCAAGCTTTACGACTTTATAGCTCCGACTCATTGCGGTCTTGATGAGTAGATACACACTAATAACTGCCGCACTCAGAGACGTGAATTAACTTTAATGAGTATTTAATGTCCAAAATTTTCATTCAAATCTAGACCATAGACCCGGCAAGAATAGTGACTGGTTTTGAATTGTCATTTTTTGGCGCTAAGTACTCATTCACGTTATTTGACGTCTCTGAGTGCGGCAGTTATCTATTAAGTGTCGATGAAATTTGTGGAGAGCTTTAGGCAAATTTTACATACCTACATAAATAAATCACGCCTATATCTCCGAAAGCAGAGGTGAATTAGCACCCACGCTTAGACAATTATGTTAGGTTACATTATAATAGGTGGCGAGCCTATTGCCATTTATGTGGGCACAAAAGTCGCTGTACATTGCTAGGTGATATAAGACACGCTGCTGCCCATTCCTCATCACTGTTTTATGCTTAGTCGCCTTATACGACACCCACGGGAGAGATTTGAGGTGGTGACAATAAAATTGTATTCTACTCTGGCGTCACCACAGGGCATTCAAATTTTAGCTTGTTTTTATTGAATTAAATGCAAAAGTGGGTACAGACTTTAACTAGCGCAATAGGTAATCGACTATCTTATTAAAACAAAATAGAGGATGTGGGCGGAACACTGCATAGAATAGAAGAGATGATCTGCATGTTGAAAAACGCTGAGAGACAGCACATAGGGAGTGGGCCGACGTCTATACCCCTCAACGCTAATGATATCAGATGACAGTTGTGTGGATGATACGGGTTCCAATGTCTTCAGAGGTGGAAAGCTAAGGAAGACTGTAATTAAATCCAAGACTGTACTTATCATAAAGTTAGTGATGTCCAAGTTTAACTGCCGCACTCAGAGACGTCAATTAACTTTAATGAGTATTTAATGTCAAAAATTTTCATTCAAATCTAGACCATAGACCAGGCAAGAACAGCGACTAGTTTTGAATTGTCATTTTTTGACGTGAAGTACTCATTAACGTTATTTGACGTCTCTGAGTGCGGCAGTAAGAGTTAATTTACATAACAATAATATTATTATGATCAGTATAAACTTATTAAAAGCTAAATGAGTCATTAATATTTTCCTTGTAATGAATTTAAAATACATACATACATAATTCACGCCTATATCCCCGAAGGGGTAGGCAGAGGTGAACGAGCACCCACTCTTCGCCAATTATGCTAGGTCCCATGTAATAGGTGGCAAGCCTATAGTCATTTATCGGGCACAAAAGTCGCAGTACTTCGCTAGGTGGTAGGTATAAGAGGAACGCTGCTGCCCATTCCTCATCACTGGTTTATCCTTAGTCGCCTTGTACGACACCCACGGGAGAGATTTGGGGTGGTGACAACTGTATTCTACTCTGCCGTCACCACACGGCCAGAATGATTTTAAAATATGGTAGGTAAATCTAATTTAAGCAATTGCTTTTAAATCAGGTATGATTATAGTTAGAACCCATAGTGATATTTAATGCTTTACGGCAATATATACAATTCAACCGTCGCGAATCCTTTAATTTATGTGACAGCCAAATTAGCAGTGGAGGTTATAAAGTACCAATCGGTGTGGTTCACATTCTGCGATAACAGTTAGATTTAGGGTTTATGCGAGCTCTTTTCGAGATAAAATACATGAAGGTAATTTCGATTCAGAGAATTACACGATCCATAATAAAACTGACCAAGATACATTGTTCTTACAAAACGTTACTTTAGATTTTAGGACATTTCATTGATACAACAAAAAATGTCCCCAAAATACTCCCCTGAGCCTCCATCCATTTAGGACACAAATGCCAGGATTATCTTTCTCTTTTTATTGGTATGGCTAATTTGTTCTGTCCCTTATAAATGCCACACATTGACCACAATGTTCCGTTTTTAAGATTATAATAAATAAAAAAGGTAATATACTGATAGAGAAATTAAAAGGCCTTATGGAATACCATTTCGAAGGAATTGCGTACCTAACACAATTACAAAAATAATGACCTGCATATTATATCATCAATCTAAAATAACATACTTGTATCAATAAAATATTGATACACTCCAATTGCCAATCATTAAGTAAGTAAATAAAATACACAACTTTAGTATTTAATAGACAATAGCTACCCTAATAAGCTCTGTAATTCGACACCTTAAAAGATCGTATCGTCAATTGTACGAACTCTAAAATGGAGGGATTACCAAACACATTCACGCGGGCACATAATGCCCAAATCGACCACCCGTAGGGTTAATCCATGGCGACACAAAAGACGTATTAAGATGTATTCACACGCTCCGATCGGGTCTTCGTGAACATATGTTGGTTGGATGATGCGGGCGATTCAAATATTTGTGCATATAAGTTACTTATATGCACAAATATTAAGGGACGCAAGGGGGCTCACAAAACATCTTTCGAGTCCCAAGCCAACCTCCCCTGCAAGCGGTGCGTCCTGCTGTATAACAGACGAGGCCCTGGCAAAACCACCCACCAACCCGCACTGGACCAGCGTGGTGGGTTATGGTCCAAACCCCTCCATTCATGATAAACGCAACATTGCCCCGGCCCCCAGTTCCCGGTAGCCCTGCTATTCCAGGCCAAGGCGGCGGTCTCGGTTACGGCAGGGCAGGGGGTGCTAAGAATCTCCGGGCTACGGTAGGCCGCCACACAACATTGAACTTGGCGACATATAACGGTCGCACGCTACGGCTCGACTCGCATCTGGCTGAACTCGAGGAGGAGCTGAAGCACATAAGATGGCACGTGCTTGGGCTGAGCGAAGTCCGCAGAGAGGGCGAGGACACGCTGACCCTGGAGTCTGGCCATCTTATGTACTTCAGGGAGGGAGATGATCCGTCACAGGGCGGCGTCGGGTTTCTGGTCAACAAAGTCCTCACTGACAACGTTATTGAAGTCTCCAGTGTGTCGACGAGGGTTGCGTACCTCATTATAAAATTAACTAGAAGGTATAGTATAAAGGTTATACAAGTGTACGCTCCAACGTCGACATACTCGGATGATATCGTAGAAGAGATGTCCTCGTACATCTCTCGAGCCTTACACACCACCACCAAGGCTCACTTTAACGTTGTCATGGGAGACTTCAACGCTAAAGTGGGAGTACAGACTTGCAGCGAATCGATGTTAGGATCATATGGCTATGGGAGTAGGAATCATAGGGGGCAAATGCTCGTCAATTTCTTAGAACGTGAGGGGCTCTTCTTAATGAATTCGTTCTTTAAGAAACAGCCCCAGAGGAAATGGACGTGGCGGAGCCCCGATAATAGGACCAAAAATGAGATTGACTTCATCATATCAGACAAGAAGCGCATATTCAGAGATGTCTCAGTGATCAATAGGTTTAAAACCGGAAGTGATCACCGACTTTTAAGAGGCACTCTGAATATCGATTTTAAGCTCGAACGTTCTCGATTGATGAAGTCCACACTCCGGCCAAATCTGCTCCAATCGGTCGTTGGTTCTGACGCATTCCAAATAAAACTGGAAAACCGATTCGCTGCCTTGGAAACCAAAAGTGACGTTGACATCGACGAGGAACTTGACCAAGTGGTAGAAATCCTTCGAGACGAGGGTGCGAAATATTGTGAGTTGCGACGTACGGGCAAGCGGTCTAAACTTTCGAAAGAGACTCTGGATCTAATGGACAAGAGGCGAAACGACACAGTCACTTCGTCAGAACAACGAGCTCTGAATAAATCCATCTCCAAGCTGATAAGACGCGACCTCCGACGCTCTAATACACTCTCGATTCAGAGAGCAATCGAGCAGAACCGGGGGTCCAAAGTCTTCGTACAACAGCTTGGAAGGAGCCATCTGACGAAGCTGACCAAAACAAATGGAGAAGTCGTCACGTCAAAACCGGAGATTCTTTCGGAAGTTTATTCCTACTATAGCCAGCTATACGCACCGCACTCGCCCCTCCCTACGCCAGATGAGAGGGATTTAAGAGCCACATTAACCCGTCATGTGACGGAGGATCTCCCCGAAATCAGCCTAGAGGAGATCGAGGCGGCTCTTGGGCAACTTAAAAATGGAAAAGCCCCGGGGGAGGACGGAGTCACAACCGAGCTTCTAAAAGCTGCCGGTCAACCGGTGCTGAAGGAGCTCCGGCGTATATTTGACTCTGTTCTTTTCTACGGGAGAACTCCAAGGGCGTGGCATCGGAGCTTGGTCGTATTGTTCTTCAAGAAAGGCGACAAGACCTTACTGAGGAACTATCGACCAATTTCACTCCTGAGCCACATTTATAAGTTGTTTTCAAGAGTCATCTCGAATCGCCTTGCACGAAGACTTGACGAAGCACAACCGCCGGAGCAGGCGGGATTCCGGCGGAGTTATGGCACCATGGACCACATTCACACAGTGAGGCAGGTTATACAGAAGACCAAGGAGTATAACCAGCCCCTATGCATGGCGTTTGTGGATTATGAGAAAGCTTTTGACTCCGTCGAGATCTGGTCTGTTCTTGAGGCCTTGCAGCGGTGCCAAGTTGACTGGCGATATATCGAGGTGCTGAGATGTCTGTATGACGCCGCTAATATGTCCGTCGTACTCCCGAATGGCCAGACCGAGCCTGTCTTGCTGCGCCGCGGTGTGAGGCAAGGGGATGTAATATCCCCGAAACTCTTCTCCGCTGCGCTGCAGGACATGTTCGGAACGCTCAACTGGAAAAGACGTGGACTCAATATAAATGGCGAGTACATCTCACACCTTCGATTTGCTGACGACATCGTCATCCTGGCTGAGACCCTGCAAGACCTACAGGAGATGGTGAGCAGCCTGGCCGAGTCTTCTAAACGCATCGGTCTCCGGATGAACTTGGATAAAACCAAGGTCATGTTCAACGAGCTCGTTGATCCGGGTCCGGTGGCTGTTAATGGAGTACCTCTCGAGGTTGTTCAAGAATATGTCTATCTCGGACAAACGCTCCAATTAGGCAGAAACAACTTCGAGAGAGAAGCCAATAGAAGAATTCGGTTAGGCTGGGCAGCATTTCGTAAGCTTCGTCAAGTCTTCTCGTCACCCATCCCTCAATGTCTCAAGTCGAAAGTCTTCGACCAGTGCGTCTTACCAGTTATGACATACGGCGCCGAGACGTGGACACTCACGGCTGGACTAGTCCACCTGTTTAAAGTCGCTCAGAGAGCTATGGAAAGGGCTATGCTCGGAGTATCTCTGAAGGACCGTATCAGAAATGATGTAATCCGTCAGAGAACCAGAGTTACCGACATAGCCCACCGAATCAGCAAACTGAAGTGGCAGTGGGCTGGTCACATTAGCCGCAGAACTGACGGCCGTTGGAGCCGTAAAGTTCTTGAGTGGAGACCGCGACTCGGTAAACGTAATGTAGGACGCCCTGCGACAAGATGGGATGATGACATTCGTAGACTGGCTGGAGTGGGCTGGATGAGAGTGGCCGAAAATCGGGAGCAGTGGCGTGCTTTAGGAGAGACCTATGTCCAACAGTGGACAAACATGGGTTGATGATGATGATGATGATGATGATAAGTTACTTCGGGGTAGTACAATCGCAATTATGTTTGGCCAATGTTTGAGCTAACGTTTCGTTTGTTTGGCATTAACTCGGTCTTCATTTGCATGTGGTAGCGGTTTACAGCAGCCACGCGCTAGTCCGAGCAGCCGATTTAGGCTAGCAAATGTTTTTTCAATTTCCAATCTGGCGAAGCTCTTTGTGCCAACGAATGGAATGATATTTGGATTTTTTGCTGTAAAATTAACAAACAACGGTAACCGTAGAGTTATGTTGTTGAAGTGGATCAATGTTTTGACAGGCAAAAATAATTTATATACGTTCTTCTGATTTCTTTCAGAAATATCTTTGCTACTTTACTAGACATTCATTCCTCACTAGCACCGTGGCGATGGATGATATGAATCAAAAGGGAGTGGATGGCTTGATCGCGTCTAACCTATATGTATAGAATAGAAAACATACCTACTGTGCATCGCGAGCAGATGATTATTTTACAACAAATTCAACGACAGTTCTAAAAACAGAAAGCAAATATTAACAATGGTGCAAGTCTGTGCCCATTTCAAATGCAATGATAACTAGTCAATACGTTACAAATTTACTCTTAAATATTGATAAAACTTAAGCGGTAAAGCATGCAAAATCAGAAAAGAATTCATTCTTCCTCAAGCCCCATTTGTATCTTCTCAAAAAGCTTAAAAATCTTCAACGACGCCTATTACCTTTGAAATATAGTCTCTCCTTGTAGCATAACTTAGCATAAACGGCTACAGGTATTCCAAGTCAGACCGTAACTGCTTTAAGTGTTGGGTATAGCTTAGTCTTGATTTAAAATGCTCACGTAAATTCTTAGCCAAAGAACACCAGTAGCGCCTTGTTTAAGTTCCTTAAAACGAATGGTTGTGTCGCAAAGTTTATGATAAAAGCCCTCATTAAGAACAAGGTAATTTTATGGCTTAATTTAGAAAACACTGCTAATGCCTCCGTACAGATTATAGTTAAATATGGTGTCTGTTTTATGGTCTTTACGTTTTCACTGTTAACAACCTCAATATTTTTGTAAGGCTTTCGTAGTAATTCCATTTAGTAACACAGTAGATATTGTAAAATATCATAATTTTAATGAAAAATTAATCGAAGAGGTTAGAAGAAGACTTTGGTGTAAATAGGCGAGTAATCTAAATAATAAAATGTCGCTCACGGTAAAATTTTGCGACATCTAGGATTCCTGAAAATTGAAAGCCGAGTTTAATTATCAACAAATAAGCAAGACTGCAGGTCGCACTAAACCTATGAATTATTTATAAGCAGATATTTGAATATCTCGATGCATCCAGCGGGTCTGTGCAAGCAGAGACACCAAATCGAATACATTTGCAATGCATTACTGAAATTGTTGGTCTACGCGCCGGTACCATTCTGGGCTAAGACATACTGCGCAAGGTATTGACGGTATGCATCGTCACAATCACCAATCAACATCACCTGTCATATTATTTAAATAATAATAAATTAAGTAAATAATAATAAATTGTCAATGTAAAATAACAATTTTACCAATTATCAAAAAGCATTTCATATCAACTATCTAACCGAGAAGGTAAAGCTAATTATTAATGAACAAGCAAGAAGCTTAAGAACATTAATATAATTATTTGGAAAGCAACATAGTCTTATTGTTAATATTGATTTTTATAATCTGTCTGTATAGAATATAGAATACAGTATAGAATACAGCCGTGTGGTGACGGCAGAGTAGAATACAATTGTCACCACCCCAAATCTTTCCCGTGGGTGTCGTACAAGGCGACTAAGGATAAATCTGAATATGATTAGGAATGGGCAGCAGCGTTCCTCTTATACCACCAAGGCTAGTAATGTACTGCGACTTTTGTGCCCGATAAATGGCAATAGGCTCGCCACCTATTACATGGGACCTAACATAATTGGCGAAACGTGGGTGCTAGGTCACCTCTGCCTACCCCTTCGGGAATATAGGCGTGATTTATGTATGTATGTATGTATTATATAATCTCTCTGTATAAATATAGAAAGGAAAACTGACTGACTGACGTATCAACGCACAATCACTAGGATTAGATATTTATTTTGCAACATGCTTGGGTGAGATCTAACTGCCGCATTCAGAGACGTCAATTAACTTTAATGAGTATTGAATGTCAAACTTTTTCATTCAAATATAGACCATAGACCCGGCAGAATAGCGACTAGTTTTGAATTGTCATTTTTTGACGTTAAGTACTCACTAACATTATTTGACGTCTCTGAGTGCGGCGGTAAGAAAATGTTTTTTGGAAAGTCCACCACTAAGGAGGGAAAATTAAATCTGAGTCGTGTAGCTATTCAAGCAATAACATAAAAAGGGTTAGGGTAGTTCACGCAAAATAAGTCACGGGCAGTAAGCTAGTAACTAGCTACATAAAAACACAAGGTATACCTTATCAAAGTATGATGCGTATATGTATATGGCTTGCTACAGTCGTTCTGTCTCTCGGGATTTGAAATTGCTTTTAGTGCTTACGTCTTCGCATGCATAATTTATTCCCCAAATTGTTTTCAGATCGGCTTCGAGGTTTATGTTACATTCAAAAAGCTCTGTCAATCAATCATATCTGAACAAATTTATTCATAATGGAAACATAGCTTAACTGCGTTTGAGAAAGTAATTGTAGGGTTCCGATTGAAAGATTCTGTATTTGCTTATTATTAATAATAATGCATAAAAAACTATTATAATTGATAATTACATCCATATTTTAATACATTTATTAATCCATCGACTTTTGTGTATTATATAATATTATTACTTTATATACGTCTCGCCTTACTTCCTCAAAGCAGAGATCATTTCTTTCCACTTGCTCCGATCCTTAATTATTTCTTTCGCTTCATTTAATCTCATTGATGCCTTCAGGCATTCCGTCGCTTTCATCATCATCATCATCATCCTACCTACCCTTATCCCATCCTATTTAAGTTCGGCGCAGTATGTCCTCTTTCTCAATTCTCTTCTGTTACTCGTCACCTCCTCATCCATATCCATCACCTTCAAATCACACCTCACAAAAACCATCCATATTGCCAGTGGTGTCCTCCTCAGTGTCCTCCTCTACTTCGACATCCATCAACATTCATGTCCATAACTTTTTTACTTATTTATTTTTACATACATACATACATAAATCACGCCTATATCCCCGAAGGGGTAGGCAGAGGTGAACTAGCACCCACGTTTCGCCAATTATGTCAGGTCCCATGTAATAGGTGGCGAGCCTGTTGCCATTTATCGGGCACAAAAGTCGCAGTATATTGCTGGGTGGTAGGTATAACAGGAACGCTGCTGCCCATTCCTCATCACTGTTTTATCCTTAGTCGCCTTGTACGACACCCACGGGAGAGATTTGGAGTGGTGACAATTGTATTCTACTCTGCGGTCACCACACGGCTATTATTTATTTATGAGTATATTAATTTATTTTTATTAGTTGAAAGTAAATACATGAACTAAGGGCCTGTTTCACCATCGACGGGTTAGTTCTGAATAGCTTACTTAGTGGTTCTAAGTAGCTTACTTCGCAGATCATTTGACAGTTGTAATATGAAATATTTCAATTGAACCGTAAAGTAAGCTGCTTCGAACTTACTCGTCGATTGTGAAACAGGCCCTAAATGGCCGTATAACCGCTGCAGCCTTTAGCCTGAGCCAGCCTACAATCGGAGCACGAACGTGACAGGCTGAAATATTGTCGTTGTCACGTGGCACGTCGTCAACGCCGCGCCGAGCCTCCGAGCGCTACAATATTTTAGTGCTGTGAGTTTGTTAACTGCATGCCTTGCAAGATCTGACTCGCTTTGCCGGACATGCAATTTGTGTAAATTCTCCTGTTTGGTATTTATATGTACCGTCAGCAGTCAGCAGAACGTCAAGCCACCACAATAATAATATGTCAAATTTTACAATCGACTATGTGCTTTGCTACAAACATGTGAAGGTTGACAATCGATTGAAGTTTGAAAGTTGTAGATAGTCTGCTGAAGTGTATATTATATTAGTGGTATGAAGATTATATTGAGGAGATTTACCAAATTGTATAAATATACCATTAAAAATATATTTAATGATATGGTTAAACAATTTTATTGTTCAGTTTATTGAGTCACATGGTTGCATGCAATACTCTGCCACTAGTGCCACTGCGGATTGAGGATTAGTATAAAATTTATTGGTTTTTTTGATACTACTTTTTGTTGTTCTTAACAAAGCAATGCTTCTAACAAAGTTACAAATTATGTAATTTTGTCGTTTCTAACCATTGACAATACGAACGACAGTTAAATACTTATTATCAATTTCGGTAAAACGCCTCAAGCTGTTAAGAGCGGGCGATGCAATCTCCAAATTACAATTTCGAATGATAATACTGATCCAGAATATGAAAATGTAATGTTAACAAAACGAAGTCTAATGGGGTACTTTTCTATTTATATAACGAAATTGAAATAATCATAACATATGGCAGCTCTGAAGCAGTTACGATAATTATAATTGTTTATTACTTGGATTTTTAATCATAGCCTTTCATTTAGAGTAATTTAGGAATTCTTCAAGATACTTTGTCAACAGCGCAATGTCGGGATATAAAAAGGAAGATGATAGGAGCTACGAAAGACCCGTTAGGCTATTGGTCCTGGCTGCGTCTGCTGCCATTAATACCCACCAATCCGCACTGGGGCAGCGTGGTGAGTTATGGCCCATTGTCCCTATATTCTTCCATCCATAGGGAAAGCCTGTGCACCAGCAGCGGGGACCTTAAAATGCTGGTGATGGTGATGATGCAAAAATTACCAATCTTCGTCAGAGATAAATCGCAAAAGATTTGTCTGCAGAATTTTCCATAGGAAAAGTGACGCTTTCATGTCGCTTTTACAGGCCGAAAACGAGCGTGCGGAGGCGAAAAATGTCGTGCCCATATACCGCCGCTTTGAAATTCAACAATTTGTGTCGATGCAGCTGTTTTCGCTTGGATCGCTGGAGGCGGGGCGGCGTGACAGACTGAAATATTGTTAGGCGCAGGCCACATTGCCGGAATGAGCGGGCGAAGCGGAGCGAAGGAACCTGTTTATTTATATAGTGTTCGTGTAACAGAAAAAATGTACCTATACCCTGAACACTACCAATGTTAACTTAGTCATATAAAATATATGACTGTGGTGTCAAAAATTCAAAATTATTTATAGCGGTCAGACGTCATGTAGCCATCCACATCCTTTTGATTCATATCATCCATCACATCGAAATGGTGCTAGTGAAGAATGTGACATTCCAATCCATATTGCCAAAGCCTTCATGGCTTAGGTATTACAGTCAGCTGACTGTCTGATATCACCCACTATTGGTATGCTGTTGTTAGTGGTAGTGGTTTGCCCTCCTCTATTCAGTTGCCCCAAGGTGCTTATTGGTCTACAACGGGCAATCTCCCTTAGTCGACTTTGACGACACCCCATGTTTTGCCAATGTTATGTTAGGTTCCATACTTGCACGTAAAAATGATACAATTATAAAGAATATTTGAATCAATAATTTATTGCGCATCTGTTGCAAAGCAAAAGACTGGTTTTGGCTGGTAACGAGTATTCAGATAAGACTTTCAGAAACATCTTAGCTGAAATGAAGCTAAGCAACCTAAGAATCCTTCCTTCCAGATAAAGCGTTCGGGCGCAGTCAGTCGGCAAAACGGATCTGCTCGCTGCCCTATGTGCCATAGTGCTAGAATCGAAGTTTTCTGGAAGTTCTGAAAGTTCCAGTTTATCTCCCAAGAGTGGATGATCCACACAGATTTTATTAATCGCATTCCCAAGTTTAATTGGAAAATGAACACTTACCAATTAATTAATCGGAGTATCGGGGAGAGCTCTAACTTTTATAAGATTGATAGGTCCTGATTGCCTTTCCATTTGCTTATGTATTTATTTAGCGTGTCGTTTATTTTGGTAACCTCTAAATAAGTTTAAGTGGTACTCCTCAATTTGGACCGAGCTCAATTTATTGTTCGGATTTCGTTATTGGATGTTATTGTGAGCTGTTTGGATGGGATCGGTTGTACGGCTATTATAATTGTAGCGGTCTATTTTAAGACTTGATTGATAAACGGAAAGTGGTTGTTGCTGTTGGGCCTATTTAAAGAGTTCTTGGAAAAGTAGGTAAGTTTCGCTTTAGCGATAAGACTGCCTCTTGTGCTGTGTTGTGTCAAGTTACTTTCTGCATAGTCGTTAATTATGCTCTGTATTTTGGTGTTTCATTTAAGAGTATTCTATTCCAATCTTTTCTATCCCAATGATAAAGCATTACGTTCTCATGAGAGAGTTTCCTGCAATACGGCTGTGTTTGTTGTGGGTGACTGTATCGATATAAATTCAGGGGTTATTGATACATACAAAAGCGTTTTGCCATAATTCTCAGTACATTGCTAGGTGGTATAAGAGTAAAGCTGCAGCCCATTTACTCATTGCTGTCTTAACCTTAGCCGCTTATACGACACCCGCGGGAGAGATGGTAGTGGTGATAATATATTATGCTCTGCCGTCACCACACGGCTATTATGATGAATTTGCCTAAATGCCGAGTTCCATTTCTGTGTTTTACTTTCCAAAACGGAGGGCGGTAGATATTGCACGACATGACATGAACAAAAAAGGAGAAGTGGCCCATCGAAATTTGCAGGGTGTAAGTATGTACACTGGTGTGATTGTTTGAACGGGGGACAAGCCCGCCTAAACAAACACTGGGAAAATTTCGACCTTTCCACCACAATAAATCACTATCATCATCGCCATTTGAAAACATCTTCTGCGGGAACGGGTCGAGCTTGCTCATTGGCTACGAAAATAGATTCTTATGGTCTGTCTTATGCAAAAGACAGCCTTTTCTCAGGACAGCTAAGACGTTTCTCAAGACAGTCTTTTCTAGGATTGTCTTTTTTCAAGACAGTAATAGGTAGACACTATTTTCAGACCTACCAAATATATCAAAAAAAATTGGTCAAGCCGTTACGGTGTTCGATACAAATACTGTGACTGGAGATATTTATATAACAGATTTTTATTTTTATTTTTTTATTTTATTAACCTATAAGATCCCACTGCTGGGCAAAGGCCTCCCCCGCAGCCCTCCATCTCGAACGATCCCGAGCCAATCAGCCATATAACAGATTATTAATTAAATATTTTAATTAGTAGGTATTTTTTACCAAGAAACAGAGAAGCATCGAGGCAAGTCGTAAGTAAAATTTATTATGTTGATACATGTCGACCGCGATAGATGGCGCTGAATAGCTGTTTATGCAAAAGGGAGTCGGCGGTTAACTAGTAACATTTTATTTATGATTTGTCAATGTCAGTCGTAACAGTTTGAATTTACTTCGACCATATTTTTTAAGGATACGAGTGAAGAGGCCCAATAGTAACGCTAACAACTATGTTTTCTGTGAGGGTTGTAAAATATTGGCCACCGGAAGACGGATGGTCCAAAGTTTGACGACAGTTGCAATTTTCCTCGCGTGCCGAAGATTTATACACAGCACGCTTCAAAATTTTAATGCGCCTCCACCATTCACAAAGCTCTCCCGTTTTATACACGTACCTATTTCAATCCTTGGGTCCCAACAGGGAATATAGACGGTTAAAGGAGCATTTGAAAAATGCGGTCCGCCGGAGCGGGACGCCCGCTATTTATTGGGACATAGCTCAAGTAAATGGCCTCTCGGAGGCTGGGACGGTGTTTATTTTGTTTATAACGCGCCGAGGAGAGGACGTGTGAGCTTTTGGATTTTCTCAATTGCCGTGATGCGGTTTCTCGGAACGAAAACAATGATGCTCTCAACATAGACTTTTCCGTACTTCAGGAACTGTTTGAAAGTACTTTCAGAAGAAACATAGGAAAAAGTTACTCACATTAATTTATATTGATGTGATATAATTAACGTAGATTGTACAATCAACACCATACATCAGTGTAAAATAATTCTAATCGATTGTCAAACTTAATTTCTTAGATGTGTTAGAGTCGATTGGATTGGCGGATCTTTCATAATCAAATTGAAAATCAGTTAAAAAAGGGTCAGGCCAAGAGTACCCGAAACCGACGGGTAGGTAGGCACGAGGGCATTAAATGAGATTGAATGAAGCAAAATAAGTATATAAGGATCGTAGCAAGTGGTCTCTGCCTAATCCTGTCGGAAAAAGGTTATGTATGTCATGTGCATTGAGAAAATTTGACTTATTATTTTGGCAGCCTGACGTGCTGTTATTGGATTGGCGCTATCAATTTGACGGTGCAGTGACGGAATTGATTCCAATCACACACAAAGCGCTGACCCCGATGCATTAAATACTAAAGTTGATACAAAACGCGTTAGAGCTCTACGCCTCACTGCTTCAACGGCATGCAAGTAGGCTGTAGAGAAACCCAGCATTGTAGACGAGCTATGACATTGCAGATTTTGTAACAGATAAAACTGAAACCTACTGCGCACCAGGAATCAACCCCGTCCTAATAGCCCTTCACAAACAATTTAAATAAATGTTATCAGCACGTATTTTTAAAGATATGTTAACAGTTTGTTAACATAAATTGACATGAAAAACTTTCACTACTGCATCGGCAATCAATCTTATTTACCATTAAATTCGACATTAATCCTTAATTAGTTAGGATTACCTAACAAACGCCGTAGGTAGCGCCGCCAAAGACACGACAAGATGCGTGTCGCGTGCGTGACGTGGCGTGTCGCGTGCGTGACGTAGCGTGTCACGTGTACCGACCCGACGTAGAAAGCTTTGTTAGTTTTAATACCCCGCGTTAATTAATAAGCTCTAGCGTTAATATAACGGTAACGTGTGACAATAATTACACCGAACAACATGAGGGTACTTTTTTGTTTTATTCACAAGCTTGTGCGACTGTGCAATATTGTGCGTGATGAAAATGGGGTACCTAGTTTAAGGGTCTATAAAGCTACAAGACTATGATTATTTTGATTATTTCAACTTGACATAAATGTTAGAAATAATTTATCACAAAGAAACCTGTGCTTAGAAAAACTTCGAAAAGTTAAAGCGGCTGAGTGGTATAGGCATCTAGCAGTTTCCTGCAACAAGACTTTATTTTTTCAAAGTGTTTTCTACAACAATTTTCTTTTTCATTACTAGCACTATTACGGTGTGATGGATGATATGAACCAAAAGGGAGTGGATGGCTTGATGACGACTGACCGATATGACTGGAAGAGGAAACACACTGCGCTGACCCCAGATAGATTGGGAACAGGGCAGGGAGAAGAAGAGAAGACAAGACAAGACTATGGTTAAATTTGCTGATGGCAATTTTTTTAATTTAATTTGTTATAAAAGTGTAATGGGTTGCGTGATTGAATTTTTAACGCACGTTTCCAAACACGATTAAAACTTGTAAGCCTATAATTATAGCTTTTGATTCAGGCTCGGGACCTCTGGGGTTACAACTTTCGGGAGCGCGCTCGCAATTCTGTTACCATTTGGTTTTGGTGTCTTGTTATAAAGTTTAACTTCGGTTGTGTAATGCTTGCTTACTCAAAGCTTTAACACGCCGTATACACCAAATCCGACATCGTTCGTGATAATAATTCCGTTGGCAATACAAATTTATAATTGTAGCTTAGCCTTGGTTTATTTTAAGGTTCACACATGCTTAAATTACGACAATTTATACCTCTTTTTACTTCAATACCTTTCGCCAATTATGTTAGGTCCCAGGTGGCGAGCCTATTGCCATTTTTTGGTCATGTAAATCGAAGTCTATTGCTAGGTGGTATAAGGGGAACGCTGCTACCATTTATTCATCACTGTTTTATTTGTTTGTTTTCCTAAGGGCCGATTTCACCGCAGAATTAAACGCGATCAGTTGAAGTTGAACTCGGTTTATGCTCTAAACTGAATTCCGCTACATAGTTTGCATTAATCAAAACCAAGTTTTATTAAACTCAGTTTCTATGAGAGACGGTGAAATCGGTCCTTAGTCGGCTTGTACGACACCCGCGGGAGAGATAAGGGGTGGTGACAATTGTATTCTGCTCTGCCGTCACCATACAGCTCGTGGGCTAGCATTCCATATACAGATTCTCTTCCCTTTAAAATTGCTTTATCGCTCAGTTCTCAACATTTTTTGCAATAAAATATAATCATGAAGTGATCTGGATCGAAATATAATTATTATAATGATTAAGTCGGATTTTTGAATAACTGACTTTGAGTCGTGTTGATTTCTTAATACTAAAGTACAAATTACGGTGAAAACTAATTTACCACGGCCCTGAAAAAAAAAACAATTGAATTTTAGTAGAAAGCGGTTAAACAGACAACATCATAATCCGCCAGCCGCAAATTGAATCACGTCTGAATTTAACTGACAATAGGTCGGGTATCTGTTTATCACATAATCTACATAGTATAACATCGTCTCGGGCAATGAAACATAAATCTGCTTCGATATTAATGTTAAGTAATAACTTCAAATTATTACCACTCGCAAATTTTATTACGGCTCTAACTGGTTGTTCGTCTCTTGTTGTATGTGGCTGTACTATTACATGTGTTTTAGTGTCCATTAATTACATATGAATGAATTATCGCATATCGTAAAACGTACCGGTTACAACACATATTGGCCTGCTACAAGTACTCTTAATTTTATCAGTTAATTTTTCACTTTAACTTTTAAATTTAACTTTTAAATTGATTCTGCATAACGGGAGAAGTTCACTTGCCATACATACATACATACATACATAAATCAAGCCTATATCCCCGAAGGGGTAGGCAGAGGTGAATAAACACCCACTTTTCGCCAATTATGTACGGTCCCATGTAACAGGTGGTGAACCTATTGCCATATATCGGGCACATAAATCGCAGTATATTGCTAGGTGGTACTAAAGGAATGCTGATGTCCATTACTCATTACTGTCTTTACCCTTGGTCACCTTGTACGAAACCCACGGGAGAGATGGGGGTGGTGACAATTGTATTCTGCTCCGCCGTCACCACACGGCATTTCCAGTCCAGTGGAATTGGATAAAAACGTAGCAGGCCACGTTATGTGACCACAAACGGGACGCGTGCAAGGCCCGGTACACACACCGCGAATCATAGCTCCGCAATAAATAAGCCCGCCGGCTGAGTTATGCTGCAGCTCCGAAATTATTGCACATAAAACAACGCGCCCAGAATGGCTTCCTTTTATTTAACGGCGGAATTCGTATAAAAATCATGTACGCACCAACCGTTTGCACGGTCCATTTTTCTTTTACTTACCAGTCTCCCACATATTATGCAACATAAATTGTAACTGAAATAACGCACACCCTAAATGCTAAACCCATGCTAGCTAAAACAATAACATAAAATATTTTGTTGTTATTAAAAATTCGAAATTACTAAATATTTCTTTTCACTTGGTCGTGCTTAAAAAGTTCGTCTTTACGTTCGCCCAGACTAGAGGCTGCATAAAATGGATTTTTATGTTCTGGAGACAAAAACAGACGTGGACTAAATCTCATCGGGAAAAAGAAAATATTTTCCTCTCGCTCTAAACACCAACTAAATCCAGAGACAAAACACTGTCAAGTGGTGGAGAGATTTTTTTGTCCACAGCCCGTGCTACGCCTGCTGGAGGTGCCGTAAATTTTAATTACAAAAAAAGCACTTGCGGTTATTATACATTTATATTAAGAAAGGCCATTACGGCTCAAATGATAAAATATTTAATGCGCCTAGCTGTTTTATCTCCGAGATCGGAGAAGCAGGTGCCAGCGCAGCCATCGCACCGAGCCGCTTGTGACCCGAAAATGTTTATGGCAAATTATAGTTAATTTATAGCGCCGCCCATATTTACGACACCCTGTATAAACTGTTCGATGGGGCGAGCCAGATAAAATTTCACATCGCTACCTCAGCTTTTACGTCGAGATTCAAGTTGTTACTGATGTCTTAGGGCCGATTTCACTGTCTCTCATAGAAACTGAGTTTAATAAAACTTGGTTTTGTTTAATGCAAACTTGGTAGCGGAACTCAGTTTAGAGCATAAACCGAGTTTAACTTCAACTAATCGCGTTCAATTCTGCGGTGAAATCGGCCCTTAGCGTCGCGCGCCACTCTTCATCATCACCGCTTAACGTCCCCACTGCTGAGGCACAGGCCTTCCCTATGGATAGAAGAATATAGGGACAATGGGCTATAAACCCGCCGCGCTAGCCCAGTTGGTGTGTAATAACGACTGTGCAGCTGGCACCAACGGCTTAACGTGCCTTCCGAAGCACGAAGGAACTCGAGATATAAAATTTTTGGTCACCCATCCAATGGCCGGCCTTAGCGAACATTACTTAGTTGCAATCGCAGGAAAAGCGCTATAATATGCCACTCACGCTTCGATGTAATGTTATGAAATTACGTGTACATTTTGACTTTTATAGCTCATTTAGAAGTAAATAGTTTAGTGGTGTGTGGAGGAGGTATGGCAGTAGTTGATGAGAAGGGATGGAAGACATTTATTAAGAAAGTATACAAATTGTCGCGGTATGGGGTACTCTTGACTAGGCCTTTGTTACATAAAATTGTATGTTGATAGACTTGTATGTATTATGAATGTTGTACAGAACCGCTTTCAATCGCTTTCGTCTACCTGTCACTCTCACACTTTGCGATTATTCTCAATGAGTGAGAGTGACAGGTAAACGAAAGCGATTGAAAGAGGCTTACATAATACCCGCTGATCATTACTGAGTTGACGGGTGAGAGCGGAGAATGGAAAACAAAGACATGTATCGACCCCGATTAGAATGGATAAGAGAGTAACTGCCGCACTCAGAGACGCCAATTAAATTTAATGAGTACTTAATGTCAAAAAATTTAATTTCAATCTCGACCATAGACATGACAAGAATAGCGACTAGTTTTGAATTGTCATTTTTTGACGTTAAGTACTTTAAGGTTATTTGATGTCTCTGAGTGCGGCAGTAAGACAAAATAAGTAACAATGGCTTCTTAACATTGGATGGTTTCTTAACATAATTCATAAATTTAACTAACTTAATTTAATACTGAAGGAACATAACTAAAAAACGTTCCTAACTAAATAACGGCAGGAAAGTTCTACGTCGAAAACACATCAGAAGTTTGCTAAAATATAAACTGTGCAACGGTTAAAACCAACAGTAGGGTAGTCCTAAAACTAATTTAGCAGCTCGCCTTCGGCCAGTATTGTAAATGCCAATAAGGTAGACTTTGGGCATTAGCGTTGTAAATATTATTTTACTATATTATAGGTCTCTATAGAAGGTTGGGTGTTCGGAAGACTTATAGTATATTCTGTTCTCGGCAGACTTATACTAGTACTTAATTTGTTATGTAGGCACAATAATATAGTTTACTTATATACTTATATTATTGTGCCTACATAACAAATTATTTCATGTAATAAAGTAGCTAAGCACATACGAGGATACGTGCCTAGAAACCAAACACGACGGATTATTATTTACGAGATGTTATCTAAACCAATGTCAATTATAAATTAATTCTTACATACTTAATTTATAATTTAAGAATTGAATGAACATAAATATGCAAGTAATGGTAGTTAAAAAATGCAACTATTATATAAGATATATAATAATTTTTGTAAAGTTGCTCACAAATGTGTTGATGCCCTTATTTAACCCGCCCTGCCCCAAAACTGGAATTATTTTCTTATGTCCGACAATATTGTCATGTTCCCAGTATTAAGACATGCCTAGTTTACTCTATGTCTGAATTTTATTATCAGTGCCAGTTCTGGATTTAGCAATGATACGTATTCAGGATCAATCTGTTACGGAGTTGGCATAAAGTTAAGGTAAACAATTTGTAGGAAATCCCCCACTTACATTAGCACACCTATCGCCTAACGATCGCCAATATATTCCTAAAAAGTCTCCAAAGAGAAAAATGCAACGATAAGGCGCAATTACTTTTGCGCGATGTATTGCCGGGACGGCCTAAGGAGCCATGAGATGGGGTAAGGGGCGCGATGACCCCTAATGGCCCCACGGCGAAGGCCCGCCCTATCTGAGGACGTATCGCCTCTAAAAGGCCTATTTCTCACAGTCAGATGCTAGATATTTTGAGAAACAAAAGCAGTAAATTCACCCTTTTTATCTAGGCTCATTTAGAGTAGGCAGCATTTTTACCCGCCGTGTGGTGACGACAATGCAGAAGTACAGTTGTCATGTCCCTCTTCTCCCTCCTCTCAACTCTAGTCCCTTCCACGGGTAGGATAGCAATGGAAAGCAAGCAGCGTTTTTATTGTATTACTACAACTTTCCAATCCGTACTGCTAAAGGTTTTGGCTTAGGTTTTACGGGCCGCTTGATAGCAATCCTCTTTGGGTATGCTGTTGTTGGTGGTTTGGCCTCCGTCATTCGGGTGCCCTAAGGTTATTGGTCTACACCGTACAATTTCCCTTATTTGACTTTCACACATTCTACGTTATTCGCTCCCAGACCAGTATGAAAAACTTCATGCTAATGAAATCCAATTCTGTCGTAGCAATAACCAGAAGCGCCACTTCACAAATTATTAATATTTATAAAATGATATTGTAACGCCGCAACGCGATAAACATGCCACCTGGTGCCTGGTCACGTCTTCCGGAGTTTGAGCCAACTGATTAGCGGCAGTTAGCAGGCGCATCGGGGACCAGTTCGGGCCGAGTGGGCCGAACTTGCGGAGGACGTGAGGGGCAAACGAGCCGTTTAAAATGCGCCATGTTGGCGAGTGATCCCCGGTCCGACTTTCGGAGAAGTTGTTTTCTAATTACCTCCGCAACAGCGTATTAGGCGAGGCGCTGTTTTGATGGTTGTTGGTTGGTATTTTATTTCGGGAGCACATTAAATTTTTGATTTATATGACGTAACTAGTAATTGTACTGTTAATGTTTTGGAAAAGAGTTGTAAATAGAAAATTTGTTCAGATCTGTTCGTTAGATTGGCCCTGTTTTTATGTTTATCAAGCTATGTTTTGGATATATGTTAGGGATGTGATGTTAAGGATGTGACCGGATTCAAAAACGATTCTCAAGAATTGTTGCATTAGCAGATCGAAGAGAAACCTGGAAATCGTTACATTCATTGATATTATAAGCAGAATAGTGTCGAACAATACTAATGTAATGTTCCATAATCCAGCAAATAAATTGAATTGAATTGCGTTTATTTATTTGAATTATTTAGACATTTTACGAAGCATAGCAGTACTACTAGTATAACACACAAAACTTAACTAAATATTTCTGACTTATTAGTCTGAAATAAGACCGCAAAATTTACAATAGTAAATTTGACTGAATTTACATAATGCACATCTAATTCTTTAAAGTTATTAATGTATTTTTTGTAATTTTACAGTAGAGCACTTTCAAGATTTTTCTGGATAGTTAAGACAGCTCAAGTTTTGATGCAAAACTCGACGTGCGATATATTTACTGTTATGGCAATTATAATTATTTACGTAACACGTACTCACAGGATGTATTAGATAATAATCTAAGTTATATATTTACGTCAGCTGTTAAGCGTCTTAGATACCTTAGAGACTGCAAAGCAATTAAAAGCTGAACGCTAGTTTCTATTCCTAATAATTTATAACTGTAATTACGCAATGTCTCGATTTATCGTTGTAATAATAATTTGTCGTCAACATGAACATTATAAGCAAATATCAATTTGATTATCGAGACTTTGATGAGTTGTTTTAGTAAGATCTAATGAAAAGTTTAAACTTTAAGAGTAGTTTCAGTGATCTATCGACAGACTTGCTTCTGACAAGATCTAATATTATGAGCTAATAGTAATCAAAAAAATAAATTCTTAACAAAATACGCTAGATGCTACTGTTTAAACTAGCGTTGATTACTACACAATGCTCCGCAGACTTCTGTGCCCTTCTTTGGTTCTACAGACGAGAGCAGTTACCTTTCTTGCATACCGAAAAAGGTGAGTTTTCTGGAATCAAGTAGATCATCTGAGTTCCTAGTCGTTTCTTCTCAGAACAAGGCCTCATGGCAGTTTACGAACACAGACATAAATTATATAACGATATCTTCCAGTCATGAAAACAAGATTAGATAATACGTGCAATAGACCTAATTACTGTAAGATTCACTGTGAAGTCGAATTATGTAACAGTGAATACAAAATAAAGTTTCAGCAAAATAAAAAAGACAACCCAAAAAGAGTAGACACGCCACAAGAAAAATTTAAATCCACTTCACAGTGCCTTGACATAACCTTTAAAATAAAATATTAATCTCGTCTTATTCGTATTCCAGAACAGTTCAAAAATACATTTTCCATCCGAAAACACAAAGTTCAGCAAAAACGCTCCTAATCCACAAAAGTGATACCCCGGGCTAAATTTAATGAAATTGACAATAAAAACCTCCGTACCTACTACGAGACCGAAATTAAATTTTATTTTATAAATTAGATTTCCATGATGCGGGTGATATTAAAATCTTTTACAGGCTTCTGAATCCGAACGTGAAGGAGAATAAGACTAAAGCGAGTCCTATTCTGAAGATTTGTGGACCACGAAGAGACGGTTTGGAGGCGATATTGCTCATCCAATTTCTGGCGTTGAGAATTAAAGCAATTTACCTCCAAAAGCACCCCAATTAATAGATGCGGTCTAATGTTTTGATAATACCATAATCTTTATTTACTAGGACATGTACTAAATATCACTCAGCTCATATCCAATTGAACATGCTATTTCTGGATAATCTTGTTCATATTCAAGTAAATACAAGGAGTATTTACTTGAATATGAACAAGATTAACAAGATTCTCGACAATCTCGCCCCATCCTTGACTTCTGAGACCCATGACCCAGAGCTTGGCTGCGAGTAATTCCGCAATGAATAAAATAAAGCAAAGCAATCGATCTTAATTTTAATCTGACATAACCAGAGAGGCAAGCTGCCATTTTTAATTTAAGCCGGTCCAAAAAAACCACTGCCGGGAGCCTGCAGCCAATCGCTCGCGTACCAAGCATTAAACAGATTGCGCGGTACTACACGAAATAAGCGGAGTAAATCCTCACTTCGCGTAATGAAGCCGGAAAGTAAATCGGAACGACCAATGTCGCTCTAACGTTCTCAAGGTTTCAACTCTTCTTTGAATTAGATTGATCGCCTCAAAGCCGATAGTTGTTTGAGTAACCATCGGTCACAATTAATCCAATTTTATTACAGGATTCCTAGTAGATTCCAATTTAAAGACATTTTCATATTTAACCTTTAATTGTAAGGTCACATTTGTTCACGTTACAACCGCACTCATTGTGATAGGTACCTTTCCGCTTGGCAGTATATCAAGGGTGCGGAACTTAATTATTCACGTGATAGGGTCTGAAGTTGATGATATACTCAATTGAAATTTCGGTGTTACATCTTCGCTTTAGGCTCGTGAACAAGATAAATTGGTATATTTTGGAGTACGTAGCGCGTTTGATCTGATAATGGTCGAGATCATAAAAGCCATATTCGTTCACTCAGTGCAGATGTAATTCCCGCATGTTTTACTTCATCTGCGGTTGCCCGGGCAGTAACTATTTACTTATAGATACAATGACCGCGACTCACTCAGTTTTTCGGAACAAGGAACCCGTAAAATTACACTAACAAGATCTCTTTGTCGGACGAACTTTTTATTAACTCGAGACAGTAGTCATGGGTCTTACTTTTCCTTTGTACAATGTAAACGGAAAAGACAAAATCGAAAAAAAAAACTAAGCGCCTTTTGAGCAACTTAAAAGATATTGAACGGTGGAGAGAGAAGCATTGGAACGGAATCAGATTCACTTGAATCCAAAAAGGTTGACAAAAACTCGTTTGACAAAGAAAATAAAGCGACTGTCGTAAAAACGCCCCGTCACATATAAATAACATAATCAAGGAGCAAATTAATCATTTCAACGGGTGACACCCCGCAATTTAACCTGATTCGTCTGCGTCTGGGCGAAATCAAACATTTGAGCTGGATACGAATCTAATTTCCCACTTGAATTAAATAGCGAGGCGAAACCCGGATTGGATTAGAGTTGAGGCAAACATTTTGGTATCACGATGTTTGATGAGAATACACTTCAGCACGAGTCTTAGTTATACGGGAATAAGTAGGTATTTAGCAGGATCGTGGTAGGGATGTTGACCCTGGCCGACGTTGGGTCCAAACCTTGTAAAGCATTTGCTGCAAACAAGGTTTCGATCCAATTAACAGGGATTTTGAAGAACGAAATCCTTCGAATAAGATTAATGTGATAAGTTTCAGTAATGGCTTTGGTGTGTAGGTATCGCATTATGGCTTGTTACAGTTTTATACTAGGCACGTTGTCAAACAATGACTTTATTTATATTTAATTTTAAATCCCCAGGCCTCTGATCGTATTTAAGCGACTCAAAATCTGGGATTACAATTTTGTTTACACATCAAAATAAAAATATTAATTAAATTAATACCGTCCCCTAGATTTCTGTGCATCGTCTTTTTTCTGTAGACTAATAAATCGTTGCCATTGAAATAAATGTAAATAGCGATGGCTTTGTGTTTCCAAGAGGCTCTGATCTCTGTCACTAGTCTGATGGTAATTGTTCTCACTCATTAGCTGTGATTGAGATGAAATTGTGCGTAAACTGTTTATGGCTTGAGATTATGCAAGGATCTGGCCTTTGATGGATAATTAACTGGGTTTAAGACTGCCTAAGATATAAATATCATAGACAGACTTTTCTCAATACATAATAATTCTTTCACTTCTTTTCAATTAGGTATAAACGGTAGGTTAAGATTACTATGTTTATTATTGGATGAAAGAGTAAAAACCAAATATTAATATTAAAATTATACTCACTAAGCAATGTTAAAACAATGCACTTAATAAAAAATAATAAAACTGTGAATAAAAGTATCTATTTGATTTTTAATAGTTAGTTTGTATGCACTAACTGAATAGAGAATAATTATCCGTAATATAATATTATCTAACCTAACCACACACCAGAGTCCATACAATATATTTTATATAAGGTTAAAGTATGTCCTACAATATAACTTTAAAAGGCGCGTAAAACCACCGAACTTCTAGAATATTCCACGCAAATAAGCTTTAAACTTGCGAGGCTCAGCGGGCCGCTCTGGGGTCATTCCACAAATTGGCGGACCCTAAGAAGACAGTTTTACAGTGATACCAAATGAAAAATGCATAGATCCCGGTGCTCGTTAATCCAACCCCCAGGGTGCTGCCAAAACAGTTGGAGGAGGAGAAGTAATAAAAATAACGACGGTGCAGGGAGAGGTGAGTCAACAGGACGAATTTGCAAAAATTGCTCCGGGAGCGTGGGATTTCAGATGCGTCGCATTGACAAGTGAAGTATAAAAATTAAAAAGTACAGGTGTAACCTGAGTAGCAGAATATCAATTCGTCGCAATACAGGATCCATCGAATCTCTTGATGCAATAGGGATATAGATATAAATTATACTAACAAAAACAATCCCTGATGTAATGATTTAAGATAATAATTTAGGATAAAGGAGGGATAAGGGATCCTAGATTATACTTGTGATTGATACTTATTTTATAAAAAAATCTTTGCATATTAAAATCCCCATGTAACTATAGATAATAGTCGAATAGTTGGGAATATCTCAATTCGATTGCTTGAGCTCGTATTTAGTGCTATGTTGAACATAAATATAAATAAGAAACGAGGAGGTAAAATAAATATAGCACTCACGGTTCCGGATCCCCCAAACTTTTATCCGGAAATATTTCATGCCTCAAATTTCGATATTTTATTTTAAATATTATGTTCTAACCTGTCCTAAACTCATACAATCAAATGTAAAACTAATCTAAAATTATTGTTTACGTTTTTGTTAGGAAAATAAGAAGTGCAATTTGTCGGTAGCTGTCCTTTTCTATGACTGTGCTTTACTGCCGCACTCAGGGACGTCAATTAACTTTAATGAGTGTTTAATGTCAAAATTTTTCATTCAAATCAAGACCATAGACATAGGCAAGAATAGAGACTAGTTTTGAATTGTCATTTTGACGTTAAGTACTCATTATCGTTATTTGACGTCTCTGAGTGCGGCAGTTAGTCAACTGATTGTCAGCGAGTATTTTTAGGATCGTGTGTGTACTTTGTCCAATTATCTCCACACTCTCTTCCTATTCTGTGTGTAACCGAGAAAGACGATCATTTTTAATCATTTTTAATGGATATTAGATGACAGACATATTTTTTAATATCATAATAATTATGTATATAAATATTGAAAATATATTACTTAAACAAATACACAACCATGACTCGGGAACAAATATTTGAGTTATCACAAAATTTGCCCCTACCAGGCTTTGAACCCGGGACCTCTTGGCCAATACCCAGCGATCTGAGCATGCGACCAAGCCGGCCGTCAATAAATTATTCTAACATACATAACGTTCAAAGAAAAATATTACACCTAATGAAGACTAGGCACCTATTTGGTTATTTAAAAATAAACAGACAACGAATCGACGGCCCCTTAATCCAATATTGCGAAACAAGTTTGTGTAAGGCAATTTCATTACAATATTTAGCCCACTCGTCATAATTTGCGCGGCAAATTGGATTCCAAAATAAGCCACAATGTGAGAGGAATAACGGCAAATTTAGTAATTAACTTGTTATGATTACGTTACAACGCCAAAATGCTGATATTAAAATATCGAATCGTTTCAATTGGTTTGGTAGCAATCGAGAATTGCGCAACGCTTTCGGACGGGGAATTATCGGGAGCGTAATGAGCTCCCTGTGCCCCACTGGCGATGGGTCAAAGCGGTTCATTCATTACTTCTTGATAAAGCTTTAAATTGTTTCCGTTTTTAATATAGCCGGATCTCATTTGAATTACAATGTCCCTACCAGTTTTTATATATTGGACTGGCCTGCTTTTGTGGTAGGGATATTATAGGCTGATGATATCTAATTTTCGTTCCTTTATTTGAACCCAACCTTTTGACGAAGCGAGTGTGTGAACACAGCTCTGGTTACTCCTTAGGGGAAAAATTACTTATAACTCAGTACACTCATCAACAATGTCTAATTATATTTTTTGTACACCTACTTCATGTTCTATCAGCATCCATTCTTATAATACTGTCATAATATTCTTTGCAGTTTTTCAATAACATTGAATAAATTGCAGTCAGTATTTTTAGAATGATCGCCGATACAACATAACGTAAAGTCAATAAAATAATCTAAGGTAAAGTTGATGAGTGTATTTCGAGCTCTAAAATACTATATAGGGAGTGAAATATTTTACGGGAACTCCCCGAGTAGTGGGGACATTCGTCTGAACGTCAATCGATTTACCAGCACATGGACCCCTGCCTGTGAAGGGGCGCGGGTGAGGGGTCTATCTCTGAATTCGGATAATTGATAGATAAAGATCTATAGACGACTGAACCGGTTCTGGGGATATTCGGCCAGTATCTGCGTCGGATTCCTGGTTATTTACTTCGTGGACATTCCTCGGATCTACGAGTGAATTTATAACTTGAAATTTTGCTATAAACGATCTGGTAGTTCTGAGAATTGGCACCCACAATTACGGTTAATCAATAGTTGGCAAGGGGTCCTTTAAATTATGTCTATATGAAATTATTGCTGTTTCTAAAGATTTCGCGATTGTCAGATGTCAGGTGGCCGCTCAACTTTACGCCGAGTGTATAAGGTTGAAAATGAAATGGGAAATAAATGCAGTTTGTTTCCGATCTGCTATTGTGAAATGTTAGACGGTGGATGGCGAATGGTATTCGTTAGATCATCATAAACATTTGTTTAACGGTCATGATTGGTTATAATAATATGTTTATGTAATAATTAATATATTTTCCATATTTAATACCTAATCTTTAAGTATCTTATTATTTTACATAGTAAACTATATTGGGTTAGTTAGATCATAGACGATGTTAAAAATATAATAAATTACTATAATAATTTGAATAGTTAGTTCTTATACATGCCGATGACACCCTAATTAACTTTAGTAATTAAGCTAACATCCACGTGAAATGCCGTATTAAACGACCGCAATAAATGTCTAATAAATCTTACGAATAACCGTAATTTGTTTATTACTATGTAGGTAATACATTACGGCGTTTCACAAACAACTTATTTATAGAATACACAAAGTATAGCAACAAAGTTGACTATTCATTAACGTACAAAGATTTTGGTAGTTAGAAAAAGAATTTCGAAAAATTATCATCTTTCTAACATTTATATAATGCTAAAATTAAAATCGAATAATTTATTAAAGTATTTCATAACCGCCAAACATAAAATTAAGGTGACTATTTTCTTCAAAGATAGTCTTTCTCATTTCCTTTTTATCATCAAAGTGACGATAGTTTCAAACCTAAATTAATTTTATTAGAATGGCAATAAGCAATTTCAATTATTCTCAAGAGAGCTTTTCTCCAAAATCATTTTCTGCCGCACTCAGAGACGTCAATGAACTTTAATGAGTATTTAATGTCAAAATTTTTTATTTAAATCGAGACCATAGACCCGGCAAGAATAGCGACTAGTTTTGAATTGTCATTTTTTGACGTTAAGTACTCATTAACGTTATTTGACGTCTCTGAGTGCGGCAGTTATTTTTTAATAAATAAATAATTTCCGGAAGTTATATCCCTATCCCTCCCTGTCTTGGTCAAAACCACGTTTACCAGGGATTGTATTTAACGAAAAGCCGCTTTTTTAACCGCCTCTTTGGTCCAGCGGTTCGCCCACCGGAATGAAGATTCAGAGGTCCCGGGTTCGATCCCCAGGGGGGCACAAATTTGTGCTTGGTTTGGTTGGTGGTAGGACTTCTTTGAAGACCGCCTGGCTACCACCAGCTTATCGCCACAATAATAATGTTAACAGCATTATTGTGTTCCGACAATGCGTGATAAAACAGCCAGCCTCTCTGTGGTTGCGGGTTCCAGGTGAAGCTTGACCGTCTTCAGCCCTTAACGTCACTTACCATCAGGTGAGATGAAGGGCAAGAGCTTCCCTGTCTAATAAAAAAAAGCCTGTGTTCATAGTAGAAAGATGGGTATTGAACTAGATAATCATCGTAATGATACTAATTAATGATACTGGCTGGGGCACAGCCTTCCTTCGGTTGAAAGAATGTACAGCAACATCTTGACGTGCCCTCCAAATCACAGAGGAGTAGTATATTTTTGGTCACCGTCCAATTAAGCGGCCTTAGCAAACATTGCTTACTTTACGAAATAGCAAATCGGACGCGCTAGACTCTACGCCGATCAAGCTCCTGAGATGATAGATATACTTTTTTAAAAAAAATTTAGCCGTTTGGTGACGGCAGAGCAGAAAAAAATTGTCACCACGCCCATCTCTCCCGTGTGTGTCGTACAAGGGCAGCAGCATTCCTCTCATACCACCTAGCAATATACTGTTTATTACACGTATTACATGTGACCTAGCTTAATGTAATTGGCGAAAAGTGGGTGTTAATTCACCTCTGCCTACCCTTTCGGGGATATAGGCGTGATTTATGTATGTATTTTTATTTATATTTTCAGCACCGGTATTCCTATCACAACTATTTAAACACATTATAAAACTAATGTCACCAATTTTTTTTCCTAAAATAATAACTAAATGATAGTTATTGGAGGTAACCAAATTATCCTTTTACACGCCCCTATTGTTCCCTATTCCACCTTAGGGTCTAATTTAGAGCTTGCACGACAGGATACAACTGGAGTTGGCAAGAAACCCACCAGTCATGACGCGAACTTCGCGTGATTAATGTAGGAATAGCCGACTTGCTTCACCTTGGAAATCCGTGAATCATTGTAGGCAAAAAGTTGCGGCGTCTCCCACACACTCAACTGAGGAGCGGTAGGAAACTTTCTTCGCTAAAGCCGGATTCAGACGAGTGTAACGTGTAATGTAACACGAATTCTACGTTAGGACGGCCACATGTAACGCTCGTAGTGCAGTGCAAGCTAGTAAACACTTTTTATTTATCATCAATTTCTCTCTGCTCATCGGTCTCTCGATATGGTTCTTTCCGTCTCTTTTCTGAACATTCATTCATCAATAGCATCCTTTCCGGTGTGATGGATGATACGAATCAAAAGGGAGTGGATGCGGGCGTCGTAAGAAGCGACTTGAGGTGAGTAATGAGCAGCAGCGTTTTTCTTATAGCACATAGCGAAATACTACGATTTACGTACACATTAGATGGTAATAGGCGCGTCCCCTATAACATAGGTACTGACATGCGAAAAGTGACTGGTAATTGGTGATTTTTGTACATAAAAACACAATAAATTCGATAATACGAGTTGTGCAGATTAAATCGTGTTTTTGGAGAGTACAGTCAACAGAACGTCTATGCAAAACTGTCAAATGTCTCCAAATGATTGTCAACCTTAACATGGTTTTACCTTAACACGTAAAACACAAATTCCATTGCGAATATTTAACATACTGTGTAACAAACTAACGTGCTATCTGTCTGCTATTTATCTATCTATATCAAGGCTTCAGAACAGCAGTACGTTTGAATGTTCCCCCAACGGTCCCGCTTCACCCGCTTCTTCATCTCCCGTGGGATCCCCTCGGGAGATGCCTGCCATAGAGCAACGCTCCAGACTCAGAGAATGCAAGGTAAACATTTACACATACTTTGTTTGCAAGTTATAAAAATCTTGTATTTAGAAGGATAAGTAAGGACCCCTCGCGAGTTATAAAAATCTAATATTTAGATGATAGGACCCCTCGGCCAACGGCCAAACAACACCAATACATGGGCGATTGGATGCCTATAACAGGAATCTTACGACGATCTGGTGAAGGTTGCGGGAACCCGCTGGATGCGGGCAGCGCAGGACCGATCGGTTTGGAGATCCTTGATAAAGGCGTATGCCCAACAGTGGGCTTCTCTCGGCTGACTGACAACATTTATCACAAAATACGTGCTTCTTAATCTAAATCTAAATCTAGAATCTCTATCTAACTAAATCTTAAAATCAGCAATAAATAGTAGGTAACTATTATAAAAAAAAATCGATTAAACCCGACGCACAGTTTTGCAATACTGTCACGCACTTGACTGTGTCCAAAATCCGTACACTCGTAACTCTGTTAACATTGAGATGATTAATGCGCGCATCGATCGATAGTAAGTGATCCTTTCATTCCAGATCGTATTGTTGTTTAAGTATCTCTTAGACAGGCCGGCGTTATTGCGTATTGTTGTACTCTCAGTTTATATCGTTTAAGTGATCCACTGCTATCAAGTATTTTATCATTAAGAAGATATACAATTTAAATATTAAATAGCCCAAATTTTAAGTAATTTTCCAAACCACTGCGTGTAAAGGATGATTACACTAATTATAAAGTACTGTAATCAAGTCGTAGCACAAACTCTATACATCAATCTATCAGTGGCGGAGCGTCCATATAACCCGATTCCCAACAGCCGTACCAAACGAGCGAGCATAAAAAAATCATTACCATAATTCAAGTACAATACCATTTTATAAGCAAATAAAAAAAATCCATCAATATAATCTTATCATAACAGTATTAAACGCGCGCGAAACAATATGCAACACAGGTACATACAATTCGCTCCCGCTCTCTAGATTCCTTCAACTAACTCGCTAAATATCGAGTTATGGACGCCTGCTATACAGCGCCTGCACGCACACAGACAAGCGTAGTCTTGTCAGGCGCACGCAACGCGAAATAGTACCTAAAGTTTGCCTACAAGCCGGCATTTCGGCAGCCTACGCGCTTATGCATCGATACACTACGACACACGCACACATTAGTAATAAACTCCCACGAAAACAAGTTCCGTCAAAAGTAAATATTTTAGATCTTATTGCAATAGCCATAAAAGCGGAATTTCTTTTGTGAACTGCACTCAATATCGCGGTCGTGCGCCGCTCCTGCAAGCCGCTCCGGACCGGGTTGAATCGTCCTTCCCTTATTAACACGGCTTTTGTTTGTATAATGATCTCTCTTTCTGGCTGTATAAAACAAAGCACAAGCACGCAAAAGTGGCAACGTAGTTCTCCGCTTCGTCACTAGATGGCGTTGAACAGTTGTAGCCGTGTCCTAGCAGGCGGTGTTAAAAGTTAATGCTTAAACCATAAGAGGCTTCATATAGTTGTGGCTTGCCTAACTTGTTTTTTCACGCCACGCCACTGCAATCTATACTACCGAATCGAATGCTAAGTTTTTTTTTTGAAGGACCTAAGCTATTGTCTGAGATGCCTTAAAGCATTTACTGGGTTTTTCGGGGAAGGCGAAGCCTTGCAAGCCTTGCAATCCCCCAAGTAGCACGGGACGTGGACACATCACATCTCCTTCGGGGGAAAGAAAATCTTATTCTCTCAATCTAACTCCTACTAAGCCCCGAGACAAAATACTGTCAAGTGGTGGAGAGAGACTTGTCTACGTCCCCGTGCTAGGCCCGCTGGAGGAGTGTCACTGCCGTAGATAACCTCGCAGGCCGCTACGAATCCGATCTGCCCCCCGATTCGTAGCGGTCGAAAGTATGAAACTGACGTATTGCTTTCTCCGTATTACGTCAGTTTCACACTTTGTATTTTATGCTTTCGATAGATTGACATGCATGGAATGCTCAGACGAGCGAGCCTTCAAACTGACCGGCCTCCGTGGCACGCCCAGGGCGGGGCACAGGGTAGAGTGCGCGCCAGATAAGTATGCGCGCGAGGGGACGCGCTGCTCGCTAACATTGACACTAATAGACAAACAAAATAGCAGACGACATTTTAGTTCCAATTTTGACCACGCGCGGACTTATCTGGCGCGCATTTTAACGGGACGCGTGTCACGTCACAACAAGGCCCCGTCTAATCCGTCACGACGTTTGTCACGCTCAGCATAATCTACACATGCTAATTGGACCAGCTTACGTTGAGCACAAAGCGAAACATTTTTTACGATAAGCCTAGTATTAGGAGGGCATATTAATTTATGTTTTGTTGTTAAAGTAATACTTTTTCGTGGCTTTTATTTAAACAAAAATTACCACTAGGTAGGTATACTAGTTTTGGCTGAGGCTTTGGCCGGATGGGAAACGCGTGGAGTATTCCTTGATAAGCAGGGTTTTTTCAATCACCTACATACACACATCAGGAAACTTATTTCTTGTAACGCAAAAGTGTTGATGACTGAATGTTTTGATCCAACCACACTTTCAATTTGCTACCTTAGTAAGAATTAAGAATACCCAAAACCGTGCAGCATGCATGAGGACAACAATGAGCGAAATAATTGTAAGGATCGTAGCACGTGGAAAGAAGTCAACTTCTACCACCAGAGATCAATCTCTGCCAACCCCTGTGGGAGAAAGGCTTATGTTAATTATGAATGTAGTAAGAATCAATAAAATAAACAATTATAAGGGCTCAAATATCGAACGTTGCTGCGTGTTTGTTACTATCGCAAATTATTATAAAATAAACTGTCCAATCCATTGGTGAACCGAAAGATGTAAACGCAAAACAATCGTCACAGATCTCCAGAGAACCAACTACGAGGTGGTTAAAGCTCGTTCAAGGTTGTCCCCGGAACCAAGACGACTATGATATATGACAACAACATTCAATTCAGCCGAAATTCAATAGGACACGGCGCGCCCTTCGATCCTAGTGGCAAGAGGGGTTATGACATGTTCATTCCGCAAATTACATATTCAGGTTCTAGTTAATTGTTGGGCCGTGAAAGCCGAACAATCGGATGCGCGAACTAATTTTGCAAATGATATTCGGGCCGCGTAGAGGACTCCTCTCGTTCCAGTGATCCTCTTACGGGCTAATCTCCTCGTGGACAAAACATTCGGCGGCCATTGTGTCTCCGGGGCGTGGGGCGTGTGAGCATTAGAGTAATCGGAGCCATCAAACCGGGGATTACTACTCGTTTCCCAGCACATTATGGGCTGTTTGTGTTTTTATTTATCATCGCGTTTTGCGGTGCTGACGACCAATAAGCATCTTAGGACACCTGAATGGTGGGGTTGTAATTCCAATCACTCTCTTTATTTAGCATGGCGTTTTGCGTTGCTGTCGACCAATACCTAAGCACCTTAAAACACCCGAATGGCGAAATTGTAATTCCAATCAAACTCCGTTCATCGATCTCTCGACATGGTCCGTTCCGCCTCTTTTCTATACATTCATTCATCACTTTCCGGTGTGATTGACGATATGAATCAAAAGAGAGTGGATGGCTTGATGACGTCTGACGCATGTGAATGGAAGAGGAAACATACTGCGCCGACCCCAGGTAGTCTGGAAACAGGGCAGGGAGATGATGACGTACATACAGAAACAGGCGTAAATCACGCCTGTTTATCCCCGAAGGAGTAAGCTGAGTTAAATTAAAACACACACCTTTTGCGCGATTATGTTAGATCCCATTAACGGAAACGAGCCTATTGCCATCTATCGCAGTGCATTCTGACAGTTGGGTCGTAAAAAAAAGTTAACATGTTTCGTGACCACATAATTCTGGGAAAGGGCGGCTCAGGGCACAGACGAGCCTGTTGTAGATTACAGCGGACGTGACAAATATTGGCGCGTGACAGCAACACGTGCTCTATAAGTCACGCTAGGATATATGGCAGCGTTTGAGGGTTATTAGTTCTCTAGAGACGTGTTAAGGGAGGTAAGCAAGCTTATGCAAGGAGGTAAGATTAGCTTAAGTAGGAAAAATAATATTATTTACTGCCGCACTCAAAGACGTAAATGAACTTTAATGAGTACTTAATGTCAAAAAAATTCAGTTAAATCTAGACCGTAAGCCCGGCAAGACTAATTAACGCTACCTACTACATGGGACCTAAGACAAAAGACCAAAACGAGAGATGCAGTTAAACAGGTACTAACCTTGAAATGGAAATGGGCAGGACATATCCAGAGAGCATCGGATGAAAGATGGTCACATATTACTACAAACTGGTACCCAATATATAAGAAAAGAAAACAAAGGCAGACCACTTAAGAGATGTAGTGACGATATTGTGGAAATAGCTGGAAATCAATGGCCTAGGCACGCAAAAAATTGAGTCACCTGGAATAGTTTGGAGGAGGCTTTCATCGCAAAAGGCGGCCCTTACACCTAACAATACTAACCCTTATTGTTAAGCACAATAACTAACTTTACTAACAAATTCATACATAAATATAGATTTAAAACTAGCAATAATAATGTTAGGGAATAAATAAAGCTTATAGTAATAATAATTACATGGGACCTAACTTAATTAACGAAAAGTGTGTGTTAATTCACCTCTGTCTTGTGTGATGTGATTTATGTATTAATAATGTATGTATATTAACCCCCTTATTCATAATAACAAATCAGTTTCTAAACACTGTTTAACATGTCTCTTTCGATTCGATTTTAATTTTAACATTATATAAATGTTAGAAAAATTTGTACAAAGATTTTGGTGGTTAGAAAAAGAATTTCGAACCACCAAAATCATTATACAAATTTTTCTAACATTTATATAATGTTAAAATTAAAATCGAATAGTTTATAAAGCAAACCCAAGCTTAACCGAACGCACGGTATTTGTAAAAATATCTGCTTTGGAATGTTTGAAATTTATTTCTACATTGCGAGGGTACCCGTTGGCTTACAACGTGAAGTGTAAAGGTTAGAAGAATTTCGGCAAGTTAATTAGTGTCTTGGGTGGCCGCGCGGTCAGGCACCTGCCTAGCAGCGGACGCGGGTTCGATTCCCGCCTTAAGATCATAATTTTTCGAAATTCTTTTTCTAATCACCAAAATCTATGTCTCTTTCCATCACAGCGAAATCACAGTTTGACAAAAAGTGAGAGATCAGTGATTTAGTTAAAATAGTGTTTTATGATTAAGGGAGTATGTAAAGTATGATGTAATGTAATGTAATGAAGACTGTAATGCAGAAGCAATCTCACTGTAATCTCGGTCGGGAATCCCATCCGTTTCAAAACAAACACACGATCCACCGTTTTGATGCAAGATTAAGCTAACGAGATACCAAATCGTCCTTGTAATAATGTTAATTCGGAAGCGAATTTTAAAAATATTGCATCCCGCGTTCCCATAAGCACTTCGCATGAGAATAATCTTAATTAAATGTACGTGACAAACGTGACTTTCCCGTGCCGTTGTAATTACGCATGCATGGTTTGATAAAAACACTTCATGCTTCGGTTTTAAGGTTCAATTTGGCTAATTTGCCGAGTTGATACGTCAGCAGACGCGCAGTGGGTCCTTAACGCACGAAACTCCTTTGGGAACATGTCTTGGTAGACATTTACTACTTTACATGCTTGTAAAAGAACCGCGGGTTGTGTCAGTCATATTACTCATATTGTTCACTCGTTAATATGACTTCATTAGAGGCCATTTTAATCGTGTCTTCCATACTGGATTTGGAACGAAAAATAAAACAGAATGTGCAAGCCCCGACTCACCCCAGGGATGAAGAGAGATCGCCTGCTGTAGACCATGCAATAAACACCTTGGGACACCCGAATGGTGGAGGATAGATAAACCACCAACAGTAGCATACCCAAAGATGGCTGGTGTCAGGAATGTGGCCGGCTCTTAAACATGAGCCAAAGTCTTGAGTGTGGATTGGAATGTTGTTATTCTCATTGATCGGTCTCTCGAGATGGCCTTTTCCATCTCTTTTCATAATCATTCATCACTTGCACCATTCCGGTGTTATGATCAGCCATCACACCGGAAAGGTTCAATGTGCATGGATCAAAAGGGAGTGGATAGATAGTATGTCAAGTACTGCAGACCAAAACATTACAAAACTGTCAAATCTCCATTCGATTGTCAATCCTAACTTTTTTAGGCAATGCACGAAGTTAATTGAGACAGTTCCTACCTGATTCATGTTATATTCTGATAAAATAGCATTTCATAACCAAATTGAAAGTCTATTAAAAAAGGGCTAGGTCAAGAGTACCTACCCGAAACCGACAGGCATGCATGAAGACATTAATGAAATTGGATGAAGGATCGTAGTAGGCGGAAAGAAGTGATCTCTGCCAACCTCTGTGGGAGAAAGGCGTGACTTATGGTAAAATAGCGTGCTATTGCCTATGTGCCATAAATCAGAAATAAAAAGTTTCACGTTCATCGGTAGCACAATAAACAAACACCTCCAACCAAACTAAACCAATCAAACTCTCACAACTCCAATAGTAAATAAAAACAGCAAATCACGCGTTGCAAATGGCGCCGTTCCCACATCTCGCGCCATCGCTAAACTCGCAAATCATTCCCGCTTTCTTTTATTCTTGATTAATGTCAGTGCCAAAAGGCAGCCATATTTGTCGGCGCGTTTTAATTCTGCCCCGCCATTTTTTTTTCCGTTGGATCTTTTCGCGTCAATACTGGGAATGGAGTCAATGTTTCATGCGTGTAAGGTGACGGAGCCCTTTTGAGTTTTAGTCAGAAAATTGATGTTGCTCGGGTTTTTCCTTATAATAATATTGTTGGGAGTTAATGTTATTTCAATTGTTTTATATGGTGTTTTATGCCCCTTATGGGGAATAGAGGAACAGAGAACAAAGACTTGTGTATTTTAATTAAACCAATCTCTGGCAGACATGTCCCTAGCGCCATGTCTGGCACACTGTGGAATCCGCGAACCATTACTTATCACATTAACATTTTCCGAGATTTAAACTATAGAAAACTAAAAGTATTGTCTTGATTATCAATTTTATTTTAACACAATATTATGTTATTTGAATAATATGAAAAATATAATTTGACCTAATGTGCGAAATTGGATTTCGTTTGTGTGGACTGTTACTTTTAAATATTTTTGGGAACTCTGAACAGGTAGGAAGTATAGAAGACTATGTAGGATAATACCAAAGACAACTGTCAGTAACCTAACTTTGTATGTACGCTGCAGTTGATTGAACTCAAACTAAAATTTGATTTCCTTTCAGACTAGGTATGCACTCGTCACAATTCGCCGATGTTCGTACGCAAACTAGATTATCCCCCGGCGTACCACGTCCAATCTTGAGTGCATCATTAAGCCGACGCTTAGCGTTTATGTCACGTGATCATAGGCATTAATTACTGCTGCGCACTGGCCCCGTCACGCGACGTACTAGCTGTCACTTCGCTTGCTACGCGCTACGTAAGATGGGTAAAGTTAAATGAATTCAGCATGAATAGCGTAGCGCTCACGGCATAAAACAAGCAAGTAAGCTATAGTCCGACAACTTCGTGCGCGACCCTCCTGCGGGAAGGTCGCGCACGAACTTGTCGAAAGCGGAGGCTTTGAATGGTGTCAGTCAGATTTTGTTTTCAATAATTTAAAAATTGTTTCTGAGTGGATTTTGTTCAGTGTTATTGGTGTCATTTTGATGCAGAAGTATTCGAGTAGATTCCTCACATTTAATTGTGAGGAATCATTGAAAATAAGTGTTTTGATGCGTTTGATGTTGAGAATTTATAGTGGTTCCACCACCTCATCAGTCGCTTTAATGAACTGTGTTACCATTCAATTCGCGCCGAGCACTCCCGAACTGCGTTAAAATGTGTGACATCCTTATTTCAATGTAAAATTCGAGAAAAATAAAACCACCGACTGGTTTTAAGGGCTAGATCCCTTTGCCTTCTCTAAAAAGGGAGAATGAAATCAAAAATTTGGCGTTACAATTTTAATTAACACAGTCATGTCATCATCTATTATACGTAATATCGAATATTGCGATTTCTTCATTGATATAATTACATCAGAATCTATTAGGTTTCATCTAATTACGTACAGCGATCCCGCTGGTAATTGGTTTCATATGACAATGTTAGCAAACGCAAAGCACTCGTTGAGGCTTATTGGCAAATTCTCTACCTTATATTATATAGGTAGGCTTATTAGTAAATAATATACTGTAAGATTCTAGTCCCGAACTAGGCCAATCCACTTCAACAGCCTTTGTATAGAACCAATTTTGTCAGATTGAACACATCACAAACAATGCCATCAATTAATTTAGAAATCGAATAGTCACATCAGTACATACAGCATCAATGTGAAGTGATAAGAAGCTGTGTTAAACTTTTCGATTGAAACGAGTGATAGTATAATTTAAAAAGTGGCGGTATGACCCATGATGACTTTTTTTTTAATTTTTCTTTCTGCGAATACGACTTTCTTGTTACCACGCTTCATATACTATATCATCACCAGCCAATCTTCCGAAGCACGGAGAAATTGGAGGTAAAGTTTAGGTCACCCATCCAATGACCTTGGCGAACATTGCTTAATTTCCATAATCACAGGCCGAGCGCGCTAAGCAACTGCACTAGTTGCGCTATTGAGCTTCTCAAGTTTGAGTTGTATTTATAGAACAATCAATCTGAGAGTACAAGATTTCAATCCATCCGCCCAAGGTTTTGGCCGTTGGTAAATAAACACCCAATTCGCAGCCGGTTCGCTAATAGCATTTTGTTCCTGTGCCAAGTGCCGACTGCTTGTTTTAACTAAAAATACGACGACTTGAAGAATACGACACGAACCTTTCACTTGGCATTGCATTGCTTGTTTCAAGTGGTTCTACGTTCGCACTTATTACGATTTCCGTGCTGTCTGGGAGCGTCACAGAAAATCATAGAACTCCCGCCTATTCGAAAGAATAGAATATAAATGTATGAAACTGACACAGAAAACAATATGGCGACCGTCGTGTCAAATGTAATAGAATAAATAAATAAATAAATAAATATTTTTACACTCACACCTATCATCTAGCCCAAAGGCTACTTACCCTAAGCACTTGTGTTATGGATACTAAGATGACGGACATATTTTAAATATAATTATGTATACAAATGTTGAAAATATACTACATAAACATATACACAACCATGACTCAGGAACAAATACTTATGTGTATCACAAAATTTGCCCCTACCAGGATTCGAACCCGGGACCTCTTGGCCAATACCCAGCCAATCTGAGCATTCCACCAAGCCGGCCGGCAAATAGAAGCTGTAAAATAGTAGTGTCGAATAGATTGACCACTTATACTACTAGGCCCCCTGCCCCCGTGGATGTCCAGTGTTTCGGACATCTCCCCCTCGGCGCTAACCCTGGCGTAAGTAAGCTGGGAGGCCCTGGGGAGAGACTGGTGAATTGTCCCGAGGCAGATCCCAGACTTTCCCCTCTTACAGGGCTAGGAGGAACACCGGTGTTTAGTGGGTAGTGCTGGTCGCTTCGTGCCTTGGCGAGTCCCACACACGCCAGTCGCCTAGCTAGCGGCTGGTATGGTGCTTCAAAGCATTCCACTCCGGAAAAAAAGGCCCCCGGCCCCCGTAGCACGGGACGTGGACAAAATCTCCCAGGGGAAAACAAAATATTTTCCTCGCGCTCTAACTCTCACTTAATTCCGAGAAAAAACACTGTCAAGTGGTGGAGACAGATTTTGTCCACGGCCCGTGCTATATCAGCTAGAAATATACTGCGATTTATGTTCCCTCGCCACCTTTGGACACCACCATGGGATCTAACATAATTGTCGAAAAGTGGGTCTTTAATTCCCCAATACCTATCACTTCAGATATGGACGCGATTTATTTGTCACTAATTTTATTTAACCCACATTATTTAATAAATAAACGTAAAATAAATTTTTGCTACGTTTGCCGTTTTTTGCATACGAATCTTAAGCTAGCGAGTTCTTCAAGGGACTGCCACAGACAATGTTGAAACACAAAGACAGAGACTAACTCTCAAAGGGCGAAACCACCTAATCCCCAGTTAACCGGTAAGTAATGAAGGTAATTGGAGGTGGCGAGAGCCGTAATGGCTCTCATCAGTCATCTCTGTCCTTGAATCCGGACTCACAGCCCAGATTTACGACGAAGTTTTAAGGCGCGAAACAAAAAATAAGTTTAGTTGGCGAAAAATGGACCAATTTATTTCTCGGCTCGTATTTATGAGCTGAGGAGATGTCATATTTCGCGGCCGTGCGACCCTTCGTTCCTGCATGCGGGCAGCCGAGGTGGTACTGATAAACGGAGGCCCGAACATTGGCTCAACCACCCTGCCAAAGCTAGATGTTAAACTTCATACATTAGAATAAATAGTTAGATAAAATCCAAATTAATGTACGTACAACTTAAGAGGTTATTAAATAGTCAATAAAATAGCAGCCCTCAGCCAAGTGGCCAATCTATCGAATGCATAGAATACAAAATGGATGACACTGACGTAGGTATTACAGATAAAACAATACACAGTTTCATACTTTTGTTTTCTATGTGTTTAAATAAATAAGTCTCTGGGCCCACTTAGTCTCTGGGGCAACCGGAGAGACTTGTTGCAAACCTAAAAAAACCTATAGTACCTACTGTATTTACTTTCATTTGCGTGCAAGTGTTAAAAGTCAGTTTGTAACGGCATGGTAGTCCAATGGTTTTAAGTTTTTCAATTGTTTGTGAAAAATACGCACTATCCTCATAGACAAACTAAAAAACACCCGGAAATACAATCTGTTTTCGTGATTTTCGTTAATTAGCAACGACTTAAGGACATTCTTCGCGAATCGAGGATCGGGACTGTCAGAGATTTATACATATACCTAGAAAACGATGCTCCACAACCTTGAAAAAAAACACACAGCTAGCCAATGAATGCACCTTGTTCTCGAAACATACGGTAGTAAATAAACGAGCACTGACCGATAGATCGCCGCCGTAGAAGGGATGTATGACAAAGGTCTCATTGCCGATGTGTATGACCCCAGAGACGCCGTTGCACGTGTGGAATGCCGCTGAAGCACCCGGGTAGTCCTTCACCGTGCCGTGGTAGTAGCAATGCTCGATTTCCTGTTGGACAAGGAGAAACACATGAAAAGGTAACTCGGAAAAACTGCTTTTCCATTTGCGATTATTATTTAACCGTCGGATTTTGACATTTTATCGTTCGTGTTGGTGATGGTGATGGAATGGGTAGCAGCGTTCCTCTTATACCACCCAGCAATGTACTGCGACTTTTGTGCCCGATAAATGGCAATAGGCTCGCCACCTATTACATGGGACCTGACATATTTGGCGAAACGTGGGTGCTAGTTCACCTCTGCCTACCCCTTCGGGGATATAGGCGTGATTTATGTATGTATGTATGTATGTGTTGGTGATGAGAATGTTGAGATGAATGTGCGGAGTGACAAAAATGGACAAGATAAGGAATGAGTACGTAAGAGGGAATCTGAAAGTGGCGCCAGCAACAGATAAGATGAAGGGGAGCCGTTTAGCTCAGTATGGCCATGTTATGAGACGTGATGCCATGAATGTGAGTAAGAAAGTTATGGACATGAATGTTGATGGATGTCTAAGTAGAGGAAGACCACTGAACAGATGGATGGATTGTGTGAGGTGTGATAAGTGACAGAAGAGAATGGAAAAAGAGGACATACTGCGCCGACCCCAAATAGGGTGGGATAAGGGCAGGGCGATGATGATGTACGTGTTGATGTGGCGAGCCTAAGGCTCCTTTCATTCTTCGGCGTGTACCGGTCGCACGCACACGCGACCGGCGGGCGCATTTTGTATGAATCTACGCCGAGTGACATGCCGAAGAATGAAAGGGGCCTAAGGCGCGGACGAGATCGCTAGCGCAGTGGCACAGAGCGCTTGGCCTGCGATTGCGTAAGCTAAGCAATTTGGCTAAGGCCGGTCATTGGATGGGTGACCAAAAATTTATTATCTCGAGTTCCTCCGTTCTTCGGTAGGCACGCTAAGCCGTTGGTCCCGGCTGCATCTGCAGTCGTTAGTACTCACCAACCCGCACTGGGCCAGCGTGGTGGGTTATGGCCCAATCTCTTTATATTCTTCCATCCATAGGGAAGGCCCGTGCCCCTGCAGTGGGGACATTAAAGGGCTGGTGATGATGAAGAGCGCTTACGCACTACATCCGATCCGAATCCGTGATTTTTCCGGTTTCGGATCGGACGTAGTACGTAAGCACTGTAGGGATGCTTTTCCACCAGAGATGTGCGTAGATTGGTTGCGAGGTATGTTTGACGAGAACCAATAGAATGCCGGCATCAAGACCACAATTTTTCGAACTTTTTCTAACTCCCCAAAGCTTTGTACTAATTTTTCTAACTTTTATATAGTGTCGAAATTAAAATCGAATAGTTTGGTGAAATTAGCGAAGCGAGGTAATTGTACATTGTACATATGATAGGTTAGTTAATTCACCTCTGTCTACCCCTTCGGGGATAAATAGCAGTGATTTATGTACGTAGTAGCTCCAGATAGTCTATGTGGCGGGAATTGGACCTCAGATTACAATCGGTTTGCCGGAGACAAGATAAAGTCGCGAGGAAGGGAAATAAATTTTATTTCCGAATAAAATTACCCCATCGCTTTTGTTTAAATGGAATGTTAAATTGGAACGGTGTACAGATTGATGCGGTTATGGACGCGAAACGAGCGCGGAAGTAGAATAAATTGTGAGTTATATCTGCTTGTAAATATGTCTAACACTAGATCGAAAAAACCAACCACCTTAAAAAACCTTGTCTAAATCTCGTCAACAAAAGAAACTTTTACTTTTTAATGAAAGCATATTTGAAATCCCGAAAAATAGTTTCAGTTGGGTTTATTTTGGTTTTTTTATGAAACAGCTGTGACTATTCATGATTTCAGGGTTCCTTCTACAGTGAAAGTTGTGTGTTTTAAAAATAATGCTGTATACTAAACTCAGTTAGTCTCGGTAAAGGTCTTTGTATAGCTAATCAAGAGTACCTTGTGGTTAGCAAAACTTTCAAATTTCTACTATTGATTTTATCATCTTAAGATGTTTGAAGTGAAATTCAATTTATCGTTACAGAAAATTTGTGGGAGTACTAAAGTAAGCAATGCTGACCTTGGAAACATTATTCTGATTCCATTTCAAGGCACACACAGTTGTATTTCAATAAACGTTGTTTACCCATATTGTGTACAAATACTTAATTTTCTGGAACTACGGCCCTTTCAAGTCCCGTCCATACAATATTTACATCTTCGATATTAATCTTATTGCAAATCTCTTTGTGTGCAGAATAAATAAAAAATACATGTGACGACTTGAAGAATAATGTGAACCTCTTATTTTGGCTTCTATGTTTTTCTACCCCTGTAGACCAATCTATTCGAACGGATAGAATACAAATGTGTGAAACTGACGTATCACAGGGAAAACATGGCGACAATCGTGACAAACGTTAAACACCAAGAGAAGTTATCAAAAATGTACAGTTGTTCGATAGAAACGTTGTATCGTTTGCTAATTGGCTAGACCACCTGCAGACTAATCAGATAATCATCTGATAATCATCTGATTAGTCTGCATCTTTAATCTAATTAGATTATGACAAGATGAACTCGACATAATATATTTTTGGTTACCCATCTAATGTACTAATCTTAGCGAACATTGCTTAGTTTAGGCACTCGCAGCTACTGCGTCATCGGTCACCTCAGTTATGCGAATGGGCTATTCGATTTTAATTTCAATATTATAAATGTTAGAAACATAAGTACAAAGATTTTGGTGATCAGAAAAAGATTTCGAAAAATTATGCCGCTCGGCCAACCAAGTGTCTTGGTTGGCCGAGCGGTCAGGCACCTGACCGGATAGCAGTGGACGCGGATTCGATTCCCACAACAAGACCATAATTTCTCGAAATGAAATTATTTTTCTAACCACCAAAATCTTTATGGGACATACAGGTATTACTTAATCAAGTCCAGTAGAGGTGTTTCAAAATGAAAAGTTGGCAATACATCATCACCATCATCACAAACCGTTTAATGTCCGTACTACTGGGGTACAGGCCTTTACTGTGGACGTAAGTATTAGCCGTCTCTATTTTATAACAAGCGACTTAACGCCAGTTTCCTAGAAAGTCTACTACGCCGCTCACACGTGACACTGATGAACTATGAAAACAGTGAACGATCCATCAAATTGAAAAATGGTTCCCTCGGCGAGCTCGCTTACTACGTCGCACTAGTCAGTAATTGCTTTGGCGACAATGTTACGCGGAGAATTTAATTTGAGTGTTATATTGGAGGTGATGTCTCTACAGCTCATAATAACTTTATTGAGGGACTTTTCTCTGAAGCCGTGGCCATGTTTGAAGTTTTAATTGATCGAATCATTTTTTTGGCCGTGTGGTGACGGCAGTGTAGAATACAATTGTCACCACCCCAAGTCTCTCCCGTGGGTGTCGTACAAGGCGACTAAGGACAAATCAGCGATGAGGAATGGGCAGCAGCGTTCCTCTTATATCACCTAGCAATAGTACTTTTGTGCCCGATAAATGGCAATAGGCTCGCCACCTATTACATGGGACCTAACATAATTGGCGAAATGTGGGTGCTAGTTCACCTTTGCCTACCTCTTCGGGGATATATATAGGCGTGATTTATGTATGTATGTATCATTTCTTTAGTCGGTACCATTAATACAAACGCGTATAGTTCAAATAATAATTCCGAAGAGATGTTCTAACAATACAGTTACATAATATTAGACAAAAATACATACATAAATCCCGCCTATCAACAAAGGCAGAGGTGTATTAACACTCACATTTGTTCAACAATGTTTACTCTCATGCAAGGGTGAGCCAATTGCCATTTATCGCACGTCATACGCAGTATATTGCTTGGTGGTTATTACAGGAATGTTGCTGTCCATTCTTCAGCATTTTTTCTAACCTATTTCTAACGTGCAAGTCGACTAACTTTCACAACTTGTACGACACCCACAGGAGAAAATTCTAGCTATGTCTATTGCAATACCTTCTTTATTATATTGACAAGTTTTTAACTGATCACAATTTGCAACCATTTAGGTCATCCCGTACCTGACCGCATTGTCTGATCTGTTTTGGGGCACACGGATATTGGTTCGGAGAACAAAGGGTTAAATTGATTGATAAACACGGGGCCCTAGATATTACCGGACGCTTCCGAACGATACCGTAGGGTGCGGGCACTATTTTTGTAACCATCGAAGTTAATAGTTTAAATTCTTTTTGAAACTCAAAAATATTCGGTCTGTTATAATTGTGTTAACATTGCTAGAGGAAAATAATGTTATAAATGGTTGTTACGTATAGTTAATAGAACATATATTTCAAGACTGACATGAAAGGATTTCGAAATACACATGGTCGAGAAAAGAAACGGAACCAAAAAAAATATCCCAATAATTCTTTAAGTAATCTATACTAGCCATTCATATATAAAGTAGGTACCAATTATTGTACAAAACGTGTTTTAAATGATACTATTATGGAGTGTATTACGTGCAGTGTAGTCACTACAGGTCTCACATTATCACCAACACCTTACTGCCGCACTTAGAGCTGTCAATTAACTTTAATGAGTATTTAATGTCAAATTTTTTATTAAATCTAGACCCGGCAAGAACAGCGACAAGTTTTGAATCGTCATTTTTTGACGTTAAGTACTCATTAACGTTATTTGACGTCTCTGAGTGCGGCAGTTAATGTATCTTCTGCTGGGGCATAGGCTTTCCCTATGAGCAGAAGAATATTATTCTTCGAAACAAAAGGCTATCGATCGGTGACAGAACAAATTCAAGTTCTCGTAATTATCCGAGGGAAAACAATGATTTCCATCTCAGTAATCTGAAAAAAAAAGACGGCACAACGTTGAATTTCGGAATTGGTGGAGCCGCAAATATTTGTTCGGTCGTTATAATTAAATTAAATTCCCTCAATTCGAAACTGAACTAGACGAATCATTTTTCGTTAATCTCTCTTAAACAGAGCGGGGCTTATTAAAAACGAAACAGCAAGACAAGCGTCTATAAACGTTACAGGATAAGCCGCCATGATAAATTTCTGGCATGTCGAAATTGTTAGACAAAAATTTATTAGGGGCTGGATTTTGTTCGGGATAACATCATTCCTATAGTCCTCGATTACCGGCTAGCAGCGGCTCGGTCTATTTAATTTATGTTCTTTTTTATTCGCCGTGGACAAATTGATATTGACTGTGTTCGATGAATGCAAGAGTCATCGTTCTGTTCTTGTTTTATATCGAAACGCTTATGATCGTCATCGTTCTGTACTAGTAACATACTGGTCTCTTCGCGCCCATTAACTAATATATTATTATGTTTTATCACATGCACATTTTTATTAGAATATCTTTTACCTTTTATCAGAAACCCACAATAGCTTATTTCGTTTAAAGTATAAGTAAGTACCTACTTGGCTGTTCTTCTCCGTATAAGGCCTCCTGGTAGTTTACTAACGGAAGGCGTAGCTTATGACTTTAAGGGCCTGTTTCACAATCGACAATTAAGTTCGAAGTAGCTTACTTCGCAGATCATTTGTAATATGAAATATATGTCAATTGAACTGCAAAGTAAGCTACTTCGAACTTACTAGTCGATTGTGAAACAGGCCCTAAATATTGGACACCATTTGACTGTGACTTAAACGTTTCCAATGTTTAACGTATTTGTTTGGCGCTTCATGAGTGTATGTAATGATACCTTTTATGCATTGGCATTAAAATTCCTACTGTTTTAATAGATTATGATTGGTGTACGTGGCATTGTTATTATATCAACCCGGGATTGTCCAGTTTACACCGCCCATGGTAACGGGGGACTAAATACGACAGGTGTCTCTAAATAAGGTAATAGTTAATACTTGCAATCATACTCTTTGATATTTAATGTAGCCATCATTAAATTAAAATGAATTGAATTATATTTGGCTTACCCAATAACTTCTTCACTGAGCCGAAAAGTTTACCCTAAGTAGGTATTTAACTTACATATTATTATTTGATTTAATTGTCAAGCGGCACACAAGAGAACCATAGAAAAATCACCCCGGCGTATTTCCACACAATTTTCCGCCACTCGAGCCCCACTCGCGAATGGAAGGCAGAACACAAATTCATTTCCTGGCGCACAAAATGAATGTTTCAATGACTAATTCAACACGAAATACAATGTGAAACAACGCCACATCGTTTCTGCTAACGACGTATTTAAGTCACCAAGTACTCACAAGGTTTAATCACAAAAAAATTGAGCGTAAGAACCGAAGACGCCTACAAAGAATGAGTATGCAAAACGGGCGGCCATTAAAATCTTTTTAATTTCTTCGCGGCCCCGTTCGCAGTCAGCAAAAACATAATTCATAACGCACAAAGCTTGAAGCTGAAAGCCTGAAAAATGAAACAGTGACGCTTGAGTCTGATGAAATTCATCTTTCGCCGTACTTTAATCGCAGTTGAGTAATGTTACGGTATGTAGCTCCTGAAGCACTTCACCGTTCAACATCACGGCAGTAGAATATAAAAAACCCTTTTTAAAGTCAACACTCGTTTCGGAATCAGAAATCGGCATCAGAAAGATCGAGAACTCATTTTCAACATCGCTTGGCAACCACTTTGTCTTAATAGCGATTTCGGAAATGGCCGTTTCAAAATTATTGACTCGGCGTTCCCCAGGGAGAAATCTTAAGTCCGCTCATTTAGTATACTTAGCACAATGTCAATGTTTGTTGATGTCGAGATGTTTTAGAGAATAAAAAGTGTACGGCTTTCGATTTAGGTATACCAACACTGCCCCTTCACTATTGTCGTCGAGGAAAATAAATCATGGATCAGCGATAACATTCTTAAAATGACTGATGAATACTGGGTCACTAAGCAAAAACCCGCTGAAGTCGCACAAAGGGGAAGCCATGGACGCGGAGTTAAAAAATAAGGCGTTAAACAAACAATGTCAGATATTATTCAAGCACAGACCCTTGCAGGACCATTATTAAAAATGTCCCCAAGACAGCGTTCTTACATCTGCTGTACGGCGTAATTATTTAACGTTATTATCGCTGGGAGCTTTAAAAGCTCATGAAAGCACCAGTGACTGATATTGGATGTTCTTTCCCTTGGCTTGGGAGCGCATCATCAATCATACCGGAACTATCTCCCCATAAACTTCGTTATGAATAGGACAACAGGCACGGCGGAGATGCTTTTTACTTGAGAACAGTTTGGAAAGCGAACTAATGAATAAGTATATCTAACTACATATATTGTTATTATTATTTTTTTAATTGAACATTATAAAAGCCATTTGCAAAATTTAAGTAAAACGTTAGTTTTTGTAACTTCTTAGTATTTAAGCTCATTTGTTGGGTTACTTTTCTATTCTTTTATTTTAAATATTGAACTTTTTGTATCATGCTATCAATGTTTAGCCTTTAGCTGGTTCTGCATATATTTTCTATCTTTCAGAATAAAGAGTGGAATTAAATTTAAAAAAATAATCATCATCATCACTAGCCCTTTAATGTCCCCACTCTATGGATGGAAGAATATACATAAATAAAAATGATAAAATATAACCACCTGGACAGCTCTAAGTCTTTCCCTGTTCTCCAAGGCTCGTAAAAGTTTTTCTCCTTTGATGTTGACGTAATTAGAGGGCCATTGTTCTTTCTTGGTTGCGAGGCGACGGCCACATGTTGAAAACTTATACATGTAGAAAATAAGACAGTCCCCATCGAAGAGAGATGCTGGTGGCTGGTAGCGGTATTAGGAATAGCTATTTTAAAATGCCGTGTAGTGACGGCAGAGTAGAATACAATTGTCACCACCCCAAATCTCTCCCGTGTATGTCGTACAAGGCGGATAAGTAAAACGTAAAACAGTGATGAGGAATGGGCAGCAGCGTTCCTCTTATACCACCTAGCAATGTACTGCCACATTTGTGCCCGATAAATGGCATTAGGCTCGCTACCTATTACATGGGACCTAACATAATTGGCGAAACGTGGGTGTTAATTCACCTCTGCCTACCCCAACTAAGCAATCTTCGCTAAGGCCAACTAAAAAGGTTTGCGCATTTTAACATCCTGTACCTACTTAAATTATGCTTGCATGACTGGGAGAAAGAAACGTTTGTTGTGACAAATTCGGTACAATTCTGAAGCAACTACGTCATAGCGTTACATAAACAAAGTATCGAGTAACCGAGAAGATCAGCAAATAGTGGGACAACTGACGATAACAATGGAGTCAAAATCAACACTGGACCTAATGAGTATCGTGATAAGCCAGAACAAGATTAGCAAGACCTGGGGGGCTAGACAAAGTAACACACCGACAAAGTTATCGAAGTTCGATAAAGCAAAATGTATGGGATTTGACGTAAATCGTCGTGAAATCACGTAACCAAAATCGTCTTCGTAAGTTCCTGGTTATGTTGGTAGCGCGAGCTAAGACGCTGTATATACCAAAGTATTGTGGCCGATCGTGACGAACTTCGACACGTTATCGTTATGAAACGATTGCCACTTGGCTACGGGCTCTGGGCCCACGTGGTTTCACGACGACTTACGTCAAATCCCATACATTTTGCTTTATAGAACTTCGTTATCTTTGTCGGTATGTTACTTTGTCTAGGCCCCCTGAATCGCGATTATAAAGTTTCCAGCAGATCTCATAATAATATACAAGGGCCTGCTTAGTACAGTAGGACGGCAGTCGCGGAGCGCACACCCAGCACAAAGGAAGATCTAAATGCGTCTGTATTTCTGATACATTTTCGCCGGTAAATTACAAACCCTATATTCATGATACTTGGTCCAAATAGAGTAACCTTAGGAAGCTCGTAGGGTACTTTTTATCCAGGAAAAATATATTTCTCCCGAGGGATGTGTCATAATGGATCTCCGTGACAAAGCGATGATTACATGGGCGTAGCCCCAAGATGAAATACCTACTCTATACATTTACCGCTACATCTTCGGAGACCGAAAAATGTTATCGTCGGAAGCACAATTAGGGGAAGTGGGTCCAGAGCGGACATTCTTGTGTATAACATTATATGGACATGAATGTTAATGGATGTCGAAATAAAGGAAAGTCACTGAAATTATGGATGGATTGAAAGGTGTATGAACGTGATAGGTGGGACTGAGGAGGCTCCGACCACCCAAATTGGATGGAATAAGGGCGGAGTGATGATGGTGATGATGAAAGACAAGACGAATTTGAATCACATGAGTTAGTCCATATCCATCGTAGTTTGGAAGACCTCGAAAATCCTATATCCTGAAGCCTGATGTATTATGTGATGTCTAAACATGCTTCCACCAGCATAAGGAGATTGAAAGCGCATCTTCTAATTACTAATATTATATAAATCAGTCGAATTGAAAGTGAAATATATAACTTTTACCACTGTATCGTCATTTTCAAGAACAGGCAATGTTTGGTGCCTTACCGTATATTAAAGTAGGTACGTTTTTTAGATTTTTTCCTGTAGGTATTGCAATAGATGCGGCGCTCCCTTATTACGAAGGTTACCGACATATGATAACACACACCCAAACCTTTTCTCGCTGCCCGGACTAGGGCCAACATCCACCCTTCTAATTTCAACAAGGTGCCGCGAAAATTCAATCCAATCTAAACTTCCTTCAATCTAATCTGAATTTCCTCACCTTGCCCTTCTCCCTCCGTTCGAGCAATTTATTTCCATCGTTCACAGATTCAGGCTTCGCGAATGCAGTAAACAATTTTTATATCGGATCTGTTTTGCTACCGAATTTAGGTCGTGGTTTTATTTTTGGGACGTCAGACTTTATACAAAAATTGCAGATTTTTCTCTTACAGCTTCATTTGTATTTCAGTGTTTTGATTTTGAGTCTAATAAAAGTGTATTAAAATTGTGAATTTATTGTGAGAATTGCGAGCCTGACGTGCACTGAGATCAGTGTCTAGTTTCGGAGATACTTGATGGGACAACTGAAAGTATCACCTAAATAACACCTACGTGACAACGTTTTAGTCTAAATAAAAAGGTAGGTCCGACTCGAAGGACCATGACCTTGACCATTTAAATTTCTTATTTTGAAATAATATTGTTTTTTTTTCTGTTGGTAATTCTTTAACTTTTTTGTTCCAATGGTAATCAGCCAACGAAAAATTGGGAGTGAAGAGTATCAGTCCAGAAAAAATAGTTGAATTGTGTGAGAGATCAGTCAGTAAGATATGTAAAATGATAAAACTATCTGAACCGACACAAGATAATGTGGGAAGTGCAGGCAAATAAATGACGATGATTAGCCATAATAGGTACAAATCTGTTAAATGGTTATTTTTGAAAAAATATTATTATGACTAATTTTCACTTTTACAGAATTATTACAGACTTGACAGGACAAGAAGCCCACAGTGTAGCGAGTTTCACAGTTCGAGGCCCAGAACCATTGCTGCTACACCTTGTAGTAAAAGTCGAATGGGGAAAACGACATATCGCGCGTCTAGCAACAATTTTGACGTCACAAATGGAATCCAGCCCGGTGCGCGTCGAAAATGTAATACTGCGATCAAACTCTTTGCCGCGAACCGGAGACGGAGACATTTCCAATTTGAGCTGAACGTTTTCTAGATTCCGCATGTAAAAAGTCCAACGTACAATTTCAGCACTTGATAGGGGGCGATGGAAAATATTGACGAGAAATATTGATGTTACAGTTTGCTTTTTGATAAGATTATGCATGTCGATTGTTCTAACTTTTAACCGCCTTCGTGATCTAGTTCGCTCACCGTAATTAAGATCCAGAGGATCCCCATGGGGGTACAAATTTGTGCTCTTTCAAGTCCGCCTGGTAAGCTACCACTATTTTACCAAAATCTGTCGCCATAATAATATTGTTAACAGCATTGTTATGTTCCGACAATTGTGATAAGATAGCCAGTCGCTCTGTGATTGAGGGTTCCAGGGAAGCTCGATTCCATCTTCGGCCCATATCATCACTTACCATCAAGTGAGATAAAGGGCAAGAGCAGATTCTTTTTAATTTTAGACAGGGAAGTCTAACATTAAAAAAATGTAACCTAGTTCATGGACTAGGCGATAACCGTTATTGTTGAATGACCTGATCGCTGACTATGGTTATATGGTTTGATAACGTCTCACCAATAAAAATGGAAGAGGAAACTGCGCTGACCCCAAATAAGATGGGAACAGGGCAGAAAGAAGAAGAAGTATCCGTATAATAAAAAATCGGTACCGTCATGAATGACATAATTTTTTATTATGGTATATCTAGATTACTAGCTAAAGCACCCGCCATTGCTTCTTATCGAGAACACACCACGCCACTAGTATCTGTATCTTCGTCTTTATTTGAGCGTGACGTTAATCTCTTCACGCGCAGGATACACACAGGAAATTCGGCCCTTTATGGGATAAGCGTGCCGAATATTATTTTCCCGTCCCACAGTATCCTGCGGTGTAAGGGATCAAGATCAATTGGGCAGACTGATTTTGGCTCAGCTTAACGTGTGAAATGTTGTTATCCTGTTTTATGGCACTATTTTCGGCTAAGGCGATTTGCACATGGTGGTGCTTGGCCACTGGCTAGCCAGTCGCTTCTTTAAACTTGTGTAACGGCTCCAGTGGAAGACCAGCGCTGGTCGCGAGGCTGGCAATATGCTGGGCTGGGAACCTTTGAGACATGTTACTTTTATGTTTAATATTTTTGGTTACTCTGTTGTGTCTCTATAAATGTTTCTTTGTTTCTTAACTCCACAGGTCAGGCCGGAGTCGATCGAAACGTCTCGTTATTCTAATTTACATGATATTATTTTAAATATTTATAAACCTACATGAACTTATAAACCTACCATGAGACGCCTTTCATCACAACCATTTTTTCAATTGTTGTATGTCGTTTCCTTCAATACACATGGAATATAATCGAAATACAGACATAATTTCGCGCGTGCCCACTCAAATCCCTAGCTAGTCCTACCGACGCTTCCCACCTACCTTATCTCCATCCTACCTATCTAATCTACATCCTTCGATTCCAGTCTCGCCTCCCATTTATCGAGAGGCAAAAGATTTGCCCTATTCAATCTTAATCCAACAGACTGCCCCAGTTTACAAAGCGAATTTCTCGGAAAACTCAATTAAAATGAACTCAACATTTTAATTGTCCCATTGATGAATAAACGAAGTTCCTTAAAGTCCGCAATATTAGAGATTCGGGAGTTAGGCGCCTCTTCGCCCCGATGCCTGTTTGCGTCCTCCTCTACAGAGGCTATAAATCTGTTCGCTCGATGTGAATTGGTGGCGCATAAATTGAACGGCGTTTATGCTAATTCACTCTCATCGTTGTTATCAACATCATATAGGTACTTAATGCTTCTAAAGGGCTTGTTTAGATGAAGAGAATTACGCGCGAATTCTTTAGCTATCGAATTTTGTGTACTTTATTTTTAGGACACTACACAATTTCACTAAGGCCCTTTATGAAAAAAATATGACGACAAATGCGTACTTCTGGAAACGACCTACAAGGTAGATATTCTCAACCTTCTTCCGCCGGGAGTAGATACCTACATTATTGTTAGTGCTTTAATTTGGCTTCACCTTCTCCTTTATAATCTCTCTTATTTGTTTAAATTTTTTCACCATTAAAATTTGTTGCCAGTGACCCCCAAATACAAAAACGCTACTCAAATTTTAAGCGCTGCTTATAAAATTAGTTAACGTCAATAAAACGTCAATTTTGATAATACTTAAATGTTAAGCCGAACTAAAACTTTGAGTAGCGTTTCTGTATTTGAGGGTAAGCAAGTCAAGAAATTTGTCATTGTTGTGCTCACATTTTGCCGTGTAGTGAATTAATTAATAATTGCACCTGAGTTATGGGCCAGCGTTCCTCATAATACCTCCTAGCAATTTAATACGGTTTCCATGCCCCATAAATGGCAATAGGCTCGTCACCAATTATGTGGGACCTAACCTAATTGGCGAAAAGTGAGTGTTGATTCACCTCTGCCTACCCCTTCGGGGATATGGGCGTGATTTATGTATGTATGTTGATGATATTGTCATTACTTCCCTAATAATAAATCCTATTTTGAAAACAAGTCTTGAAATCGGCTTAAATTAATCTTACTTAAGTACTCTATTACTACTCTCAAAATTACTAATGTTAATATAATCTAAGTTTAATTTTATGTAAATCGCTAACCTTCTTTACATTCCATGATAATCTACTCATACTGTGCTTTCATGTTATGGATTATAGTTTTGACTTTTCTTTCTGTAAAATAAGCAACTTTACATTGTTATGTCAGCTTCAAATAAACAAATCACGAAAAAATTGTTACCAACCCAAATCTCTTCTGTGGGTGGCGTACAAGGCGACTAAGGGTTAAAACAGTGATGAGGAATAGGCAGCAGCGTTCCTCTTATACCATCCAGCGATATACTGCGATTAACGAGCCCGATCGATGGCAATAGGCTTGCCACGTATTACATGGGACCGAACAGAATTGGCGAAACGTGGGTGTTAAATCACCTTTGCCTACCTCTTCGAGTCTTCTACTATGTATTTATCCCCGGAAGGGTAGGCAGAGGTGAATTACCACCAACGTTTCGCCAACTATGTTAGGTCCGATGTAATAGGGTACGATGTTGCCATCTATCGGGCACGTGAATCCCGAAACACGGAGGAGCTCGAGATAATAAATCATTGGTCACCCATCCAATGACCAGCCTTAGCGAACATTGCTTAGTTTACGCAATCGCGTAATGCCATGCCACTCGGCACGCAAGCTCCTCTACTTATCTACTTTACATTAAAACACTTAAATTTCCTAAATAATTCACTATCCACCCGAACTTTATCTGGATCCACCCGTGTTTAAACAATTCATACCTTTAAAAGCATGGGTGTTTTAAATGTTTCGCCGAACGCGATAGATCGAGCAAATGTTTGTTCCGGGAGGTCTTAAATTTCATCAAAACCTTCAGGCGAATTTTAATTAGGGCGCAAACCAACCGAAGGCCGTGATTAGCTTGTTTGTTTGCAATGTTTGTGTGTTAGGATTTTTTTTACACAATAAAAAGAGGAGCTCGTAAGCGCAGTGGCATAGCGGTCATTGGATGGCTGACCAAAAATATATTATCTCGAGTTCCTCCGTGCTTCGGATGGCACGTTAAGCCGTTGGTCCCGGCTGCATCTGCTGTCGTAAATACCCACCAACCCGCACTAGGCTAGAGTGGTGGGTTATGGTCTAATCTCCATCCATAGGGAAGGCCCGTGGCCCGGCAGTGGACATTAAAGGGCTGATGATGATGACGAAATAATTATGTCATCATCATCACCAGGCCTTTATTGTCCTTTATTAATGGCACAGGCTTAACAGCTGAGACTAGCGGATTAACAACAATACGCGAGTCTACATACATAAATCACGCCTATATCCCCGAAGGGGTAGGCAGAGGTGAATTAGCACCAACGTTTCGCTAACTATGTCAAGTCCCAGGTAATACGTGGCATGGCGAGCCTATGCCATTTATCGGGCACAAAAGTCGCAGTACATTGCTAGGTGGTATAAGAGGAACGCTGCTGCCCATTCCTCATCACTGATTTATCCTTAGTCGCCTTCTACGACACCCACAAGAGAGATTTGGGGAGGTCACAATTGTATTCTACTCTGCCGTCACCACACGGCATACAAGGCGGCATAGAGTTATAATGGCGGATGGGCAGCAGCGTTCCTGGTGCACCATCTAGCAAATTACTGCGATTAAAGTTCCCGGTGAATGGCAATAGACTCGCCCCCTTTTGCGTGGGACCTGAAAATCCTGAAATAAGCCGGTAAAACGCGGGTGTTAAAACTCATCTGTCTCCCCTTAAGGAACAACGTGACTCATGTACGTATGTTATTCGTAAAAGTTGTTTCATTTCAAATGTATAGTGCTCGGGCAAATATTATGAGAACCGTTATTTGTATTTACTTAAACTGTCGTTGTTAAAATTTAGGAAAACAGACAAAACATTGAAAGAGTTATCAAAGGTACAAAAAATCTACACTTTATTGGTGCTTCCACAAAGAAAAGGATGTAGGTATCAAAAAGTGTCTGGTGAAACGGACGGCCAGTTCTGAATGGAATATAAAAATAGATCCTAATTCAATTCGACCTATGTCACAACGACATAATACCACCGGACAAACACGCTGATAATTTAAAGGGCCATTCAAACAGAGAGCCTCTAAAAAGCTACGCAGGGAAGCGTGAACAGTGGTAGGGTTTTGTTATCTAAATAGCATAATATATGTACATATATAATAAATGTACATTCTTAATATGTATACCTACACATATCACGTCTTTCTCCCACAGGGGCAGGCAGAGATCACTTCTTTTAACTGGCTACGATCCTTACACACTTCTTTCGCTTCGCCCAATCTCATCAATGTCTTAATGCATGTCCGTCGGTTTCGGGTACTCTTGATCTGGCCCTTCAATTTTATTATGAAATATCCGCCTAGAGCTTCGTCTTCCCATTCCTCTATTTACTTCTGCCTATAAATCATTCTTCTTGACATCTTTCTTTCATTCGTTCTTTTTACGTGATCAAACCATGCGAGCATCCCTTTTTCAAGTCTTGGCATTACGTCTTTTTTCAAACCACATCTTTCTTCTATCATACTATTCTTTGTCAAAGCTTCATGCATAACAGTTACCATCTCCTGCAAATCTTTCTCTGGTGAGTAATTTTTGAATATTCACGAAAGTGGCAGGGTATAGCTATTAAGGTGTGATCCGAGTAAATTTGAACCATAATAGTACCCAATAATATGCAAAATCATTGTGTACTCCTTTACCATTCCGTCGGAATAGTGAAGCGGTATTTGCATTGTTTAGTCTAAGAGGACACGTAATACGTCCACCGAACAATGCCGAGGTTCGTCGGCGTAAGTCGGATTATTCAGTGTGGACGGATATATTATTAACTGTCGAGAGCTGGACGCCGTCGTGCCTTAATGATAGAGTGGACAAACAGAGCTGAGATTAGGCGGCTTGTAAAGCGCTGAGAGTTCATTAAGACCGCTTTAACACTTTTGGATTTTAGAATAGTTACAACGAAAATAAAGTCAAAAATATAATAACGAAAATGAGTGTCCTGATGCGGGAATCGCACCCGCGTCCTCCGCAATCAGGGCAGATGCCTATACCACTCGGCAAACCAGGACTTACCATATGGCCTATACCATTCAACTTCACGTTGTAAGCTAATGGCTTAGTTAAGGGTATTAGGATAGAGTTCAGAAGTAAGACAAAAATCATAACAGACTGAAAAAATATATTACCAAAAAATGTATCATTAAAATTTTGTAAAATTATGTCCCGGTACAAACCCCGACCCTCCACTTGAAGCGCCTTGTGATAATTATGCAGCAGAACTCCTTTGGCAAATGTCTACATATAGTTAACCTTCCAGTCCGAACCTGAAAACCCACCAACATCCTAAGCCTTCATGAATAAACCCTGTAAATTATGTAAATTCTACAGTCAACAATTTAGGCCCTTGAAAAAGTTAAGTACTAAATCCAGAGGAATACAATAATTATACTCCATTTAAAATCATCTAATCACAAGCTTGCGTAAAGAAAATCATACCTTACCATATAATGAACAAGTTCTACTTTAGCATAGACTCCCTGTTAGTCTAAAGTTGATCTATCCAAAAACACACGCCAACACGCCGCCATAATTGAAATTAAACAGCGCTGCGATAGAGCCGTTACAAGTGCTTGCTGTAACTCGGCTAAAACCAGGGCTGTAATGAGGCGGTTTTTGTTGATTCATTTAAAAGATGTTGATTATTCACAGTCTATTCTGGGTTTGCGGCTTAGATTATATTAAATATTAACTTCATTTCTTAATATAGCTCTGTATCTAATGGCTTAGACAAAATAAAGTCGTCAAGTTCTATTCCCTGCTCATGATCTACTTTATTCTTTATCTTATTATATTTTATACAGTCTATGATTCGCCAATCAACTGTATTATCTTTGATTTTAAAGAAATATTAAAATTACTTTACTTTACAGTAGATTAGCGTCTGATGTTATTGCCAAGGTTAAAAAATGACACAAAGAACCAAGCTGTGTTAGAATAATAAAGTTGGCCAGAATAGAAGCAAGCAAACGCCCATAAATGAGCTCATTGCCAGTGCTGGTAGGTAATTACTTACAATAGAAGATGGAATATGAAACAGTCCTCATATTCCGAATTGAAACCGCCGATCTCTTAACCAGGCCATCCACAATAAGCCTCTTATTCTGCCAATGTCACAAATCAATACGGACGCGTTGGCCTATTATAGGGAATTTGCATAAATTATGTAACGAAGACTACATTTACATCAATATGGGCCTAGCAATTCCCTTAGTAACGGACAGAATGGGCGCTAATTGTGAGCCAATCGGTGATATTACTGATAATTGTATGACGTCGATGGTCTCGAAATTTGGTGGTTAATTTTCTGGGTATCGTGCCTGCATTCAACGATAGTTTATAGTATTGATCATTTGCCTTTAACAGTTCTACTGCTAGATATAAAATAAAGGTGGAAGTGGTTGTGCCAGAAATATCTTGAAACGTGTATCATTGTTCTTCCTCCTGTACTTATCCCGCTATTCTTCCACTACTTTCTATTCCTTACCAGTTTCTCACCAACTCCTCTCGCTATCATTATAATATAAATAGCGAGAGGAGTGGATATTTTATAGCTCGCTGCCATTTAATAGGCACCGAGCCTATTACCATCTACCGCGTATGTTAAACGCAGAATTGCTAGGTGCGGCGTTAGAGGCGTATTCTGCTCTGCCGTCACTACACAGAATCAGACTTCATAAATTTAGCTCTGACGTCTTTAACCGATTTCGGTAAATGTTACATTTACGTAAATAACCCGATGTGAAGGGGTGCCCCGAAGCTGGCGTGGAAATATAAAGAGGTAAAATTTATTCTCATAGTCACTTTACAAAATAAAAATCGTCAAAATAGCGACTCCTTTCTACAATGTACTTATTTCAACTTCAAGTTTTATTGCTAACTAGAAATGCATTTCGTACTATTATAAGTTCTCGCACAAATGTTTTCACAATTACATTCAGCTCTGTCGTCTCCACACAGAGTACGTTCTACGTTCTCACGATCGCGAAAACCTCTCTTCAATTTTCAAAAGGCGAAGTTGCCAGGAAAGAAAATGAAAATTTACTCAAGTCCATGCAATTTCGTCGCAAGCGTCTCTCAGTCCGCCCCTGTTGATAACTTCGCACTTTGCCGGAATCTCCGCTATCTGTCCGTCCGTCTATAACAAGTGCACTTCAGCTTAAATTCCAGAAGGAAGCGGAGTGATGCGCTAAGAACGGCCCTCGGTAATTCACGCTGCTCACTTGCAAGTACTTTTGAGGAATTAGCAAAAAAACTTAAGTAGGATGCGCTTTTTTTAATGAGCTTTGAGCCAACTACCCATCTTTCCTTAGGTTCCTTAAAAAAATAAATTGACAATATCCGGGCCGATTAGGAAAAATATATGTTTTTGTATCTTTATATGAATTAACATATTGATTAAGATACCCCAAATCTCTCTTGTGGGTGTCATACAAGGCGACTAACGATAAATCAGTGATGAGGGATGGACAGCAGCGAGATGAAGAGGGAACGCTGCTGTCCATACTACATACGCTACGTACTAAGTATTGTTATACTGCGACTTTTGTACCCGATAAATGGAAATAGGCTCGCAACCTATTACATGGGACCTGCCATAGTTGACGAAACATGGGTGCTAGTTCACCTCTGCCCTTCGGCGATATAGGGGATTATGTATGTATGTATGTTAAGATAGCCAGTCCCTCTGTGGTTAAGGGTTCCGGGTGAAGCTCGATTCCATCTTCTCAGCCCTTGTCGTCACTTACTATCAGGTGAGATGAAGGGCAAGAGCTTCCCTGTCTGGCATAATAAAAAGAAGTCTTTCATGCTGGTCTGGGTAAATAAATTAGTAGCTACGTCTTTCATTGCAAAAACCTACTTCCAAATGTCCAGTGTTTTGTTTCCGCGCCGCCTACCGGATTTCTTAGGAAACTTTTAATAGTCCAGGACAGATGCAGCTCTCCGAGATAGAGAGCAAGTTAACAAGGAACTATTGGAATTTCCTTTACTAGTTGTTAGCCGCGACTTCGTCTGCTCTGTAAAGTTTTATGAGCTCAAGTCGAAGCAAAATATGAGCGGCTTTCTATTTTCAGTGACTAAGTAGTTTTAATAGCTCGTTGTTGGTTTCGAACATTTCCGGTCACCAGTTTCTCAAAATACTTTCTGAGGTGTGGTTGAGAAATCATTGTAGGGCACAGTGTGTATGTTCATTGTAGTTTTAAAGTAAGTTTACCGTAAAAAGCACGTGGTTGCGAGGCGATTCATCATCATCATCACCAGCCCTTTAACGTCCCCACTGCTGGGGCACGGGCCTTCCATATGGATGGGAGAATATAGGGAGATTGCCACCCACCCGCTGGCCTAGAGCGGGTTGGTGGGTATAAACGACTGCAGATGCAGCCGGGACCAAAGTCTTAGCGTGCCTTCCGAAGCACAGAGGACGTTGAGATAATACATTTTTGGTCACCCATCCAATGACCGACCTTAGCGAACATTGCTTAATTTACGCAATCGCAGACCAAGCGCGCTTTGCCACTGCGCTTCTCCTATACCGAGTTCCTCGCAAATTTACGATTACGATAAACAAAATAGATGTTAATACGTGAGTGGTTCCCAGCGATCAGGTTTCGGACGTGAAGTGCCAATGAGTGCTTACCCTTCAGTTCACGACAGGGCTACTCACGAACACACGTGTTCGTATTTATTTTCTGTCCTCAACAGAGCCGTAACCACCACCAAGAGGACCCAGTGTAGTTTGGTGGGTACATAAAGTAGTAAAGTACATACATGAAATACATAGCCGTGTGGTGACGGCAGAGTAGAATACAATTGTCACCATCCCAAATCTCTCCCGTGGGTGTCGTACAAGGCGACTAAGGATAAATCAGTGATGAGGAATGGGCAGCAGCGTTCCTCTTATACTATCGTCCTGACAATCTACTGCGACTTTTGTGCCCGATAAATGGCAATAGGCTCGCCACCTATTACATGGGACTTAACATAATTGGCGAAACGCGGGTGAGAATTCACCTCTGCCTTCCCCTTCGGGGATATGGGCGTGATTTATGTATGTATGTATGTATGAAATACATGCTCTACTTGTAATCTGTCTTGTGTATTAATAAATTAAAAAAAAGGAAAAAAACCACGAACAACGGCCATGTAACTTAACAAAATATTACAATGACGCCAGAGCAAAATAAAATAATTCTCTAAGCATTCCTCTTATACCATAATAAAATAATAACCTCGTCGCCACCTATGGGACCTGACTTAATTGGCGAAAAGTGAGTGTTTATCACCTCTGCCTCCGCCTTCGGGGATATCGGTGTGCTTATTGTATGTATGTAGGTAATTCAAGTGTGTAACCAATAGTCAAAGGTTGAAAAATAGGCAACGCAAAAAACCAAACGCGACAATTGTGACTCGCCATTGCAGATACGTCCCAAAAACAGGCCAAAAACGCAGGTTGAAATGCGAGGCACCTGCGCATCCTTTTATTCGTGCAAATCAGGAATTCCTGTGATGCTCCAATGTGACTGTAAAATTCACACCCTCTGCAGGGTTGAAAACTTTTTGTCCGAACAAAATTCCGTGTTAAGGGCTTTGCCGATTAACTTTGAAGTGACACATCTGCGTGTGAGCGTGACAACTCTTATTTTGAAATAAAAGAGGCTTGAAATTATTATCAAGTGATAATTTATTTATCTTTTTCAAACATATATCTGCTTCGTAAGCGTGACTCCCTTGCTCTTCATGAGTTCACTTCACTTAACTTCAAATTAAAACCTTTGCCTTGTCCTTTAACTGCCGCACTTAGAGACGTCAATTAACTTTAATGATGTAGTTTTTTTTTTTTAATTAAATCTAGACCAAAAAAGCGACTAGTTTTGAATTGTAATTCTTAACTACTCATTAACGTTGATTGATGACAATAAATGACACCGGATTAACTCTTACTACAAAGTAAGAGTTAATCCGGTGTCATTTATTTTTTACCATTTTAGCATAATTTTCTGGCACTCTGTAAGTTAAAAAGTACTGTCAATGCTGATTTTTTTTTAGCTCCAATACTGAGATACAAGCGATCCCATGCAAGTTTCAATCAGTCTTGTAATACACTGGTACATACATACAAACATACCTACATAAATCACGCCTATATCCCCGAAAGGGTAGGCAGAGGTGAACTAGCACCCACATTTCGCCAATTATGTTAGGTCTCATGTAATAGGTGGCGAGCCTATTGCCATTTATCGGGCACAAAAGTCGCAGTACTATTGCTAGGTGGTATAAGAGGAACGCTGCCGCTCATTCCTCATCGCTGATTTATCCTTAGTCGCCTTGTACGACACCCACGGGAGAGACTTGGGGTGGTGACAATTGTATTCTACTCTGCCGTCACCACACGGCTTACACAATACACTAGTAGGTACTTATAGTTTACGCGAGCAACGACGCCATTAGCCCTTATTTAATAAAATAATTTTGATATACATTTCTTCCAACTCAGCATCAAAGCAAACGTTATTTAGTTTCTTAGGTTCACTTTGAAACTTGTATTTACTTTCAATATGAAACTGTCAGGAATGTCGACAACATAAATTGTGGCGTCAAGTACCTAAGTTTCGTAAATTGCTTCAGTGGGCGGCTAGAAAGTCGCATTATTTAAAGCTGAGTGGCGAGCCTCAAAAATATGCTTCCATTGTTGTCCACCTCGTAATAGTTTTAACTTGGAATTGACATCAGAACCCTAATGTTTTTGTCACTATTGTTGACTGTACTATGTACGGTTCGCAGCGAAAAGTTATTGTGCTCATGAACATTATTCGCTATTTAAATTGGTGTTACTTTTATGTTATTTACAATTTTCGTTGCTGCAGCTGTAATTCATTTTAAAATTTTGATTTTACTCCTTGTTGATTCCAGATTTCCTTTATTATGCTGCAGGTTATTTGGTATTTGGAATATTCAAATAACATAATCAAAAAACATATAATTTACATTTTAAGGGGTCTTATGCATCTTGCGTTCCTTGGCAATTCTGAAGGCACTAAACAAAAGGTTTTGACTAAGTTTTGATACTAACCCTCTGTGGAAATGCCGTTGTTGGTGATTTTGGCAAAATTGAATTTATTGCATATCAAATTGAGTCACCATACGGAATTTGTCTCTAAGGGCCTGTTTCACAATCGACAAGTAAGTTCTAAGTAGCTTACTTCGCAGATCATTTGTCAGTTGTAATATGAAATTTATGTCAATTGAACTGCCAAGTAAGCTACTTCGAACTTACTTGTCGATTGTGAAACAAGCCCTTAGCAACGCTATTTGTCTTTGCTCAATCAACGAGCAATTAAGTGTGATGTACCAAACGTGCTCAGCGTCATGTGAACGCGTAAATCGTTGCCTCCTGTCCGGTGGATATAACGCTTAATGTCGTATTGACTGGCTAATATACAGACAGACTAGTGAGGCTCTCGATATCTGTGGAAAGCATATAAATGCGTCCATGTGACGTGCATTTACAGGTACAGGTCATTCCATTTGTTTACTAATAAAATAATGACTAGAGAAAGATTTTAACTCTCTAAAGTCTGAATTCAGTAATGAGGTTGCTCATAATACACTTTCTAGTGAGTGAGTGGTCGAGGTTGCATTTTGCAGAAGACGTGGTTGGGAGCGACATAACCTTTAATTACACTAGCTTGACAAACTTTAATCATGGTGTATGTTTTAATCAAAATAACACGATCACGAATTCCGCGCTGGCGAATTTCGACGTAATAAACACGCAACTGTATACTGTACAAAGGAAAAGTTCCTTGGTCGTAACTTGTGTAACTTGTTTAATTAATTATTTATGTATATTATGGGATGTTGCTTACCGTTCTGATGTCGCTCTCGGCTCCGTTTGCCAGGTATTGTGTCTGCTTTAAGTTTGGCGCCAGAAGTTGTCTGTGAACAAGTAAAGAAAAGAATAATTATAATATACTCTTTCTGGGCCTCCTAATTGGGTGTCCTTTTAAATTGATCGGAGATAGTCTGGAAGCTTAACAACTGCCTTTAAGTTATTAATTGATGGATTACATTTTAAAAACTCTATTGGAAATAAGTTAAGGACTAATTAATAAATTCATGATAGAAATGAAATTTGAGGGCATAATTACTTTGTCGAATTTGGGATCGGTCTGCGTTCTAATGAATGTCAAATCAGGGTGATTAATTATTATTAGGGACTACGGGCGATTTTATATTTTGTAATTATATAAAAGGGTTAAGCAGCTAAAGTGGTTGTAATAAATAGAAAGCTATTCAACTCGCCCAGAAATAATAGTTATACTGCCGCACTCAGAGACGTCAAATAACGTTAATGAGTACTTAACGTCAAAAAATTACAATTCAAAACTAGTCGCTATTCTTGCCGGGTCTATGGTCTAGATTTGAATGAAATTTTTTGATATTAAATACTCATTAAAGTTAATTGACGTCTCTGAGTGCGGCAGTGAGTTTACTATTTGTTTAGCGGTATTTTTTCTTCTTTTTCCTGCCCTTATCCCGCTCTAGGCGGGGCAGGCACAACATGTCTATTGTTATAATGTTGTATTTATTAACAGCAAATCAATAATTATATTACAAAATTTTACTGTGACGGTAAAATTTCTGATGAATAGGTATCTAAAGATAATATAAATTACATAATATAAGTTCCCTTCAATAACCTTGTATCGTTTCAAGAATTTCAGTTCGTAAATCAAATTTACGCCTGTTGTGCATCATCCTAAGAATAATATAATTGCATTAATCTGACGCAAACCAAACTAGTCCCGAATTACAACTAAAGATGTGGTTTGAAAGACGGTAATTGATACATATGATGCTCGCACGGTTTGGTCACGCAGAAAGTATGAGTGAAATGAGAAGGACAAACAGGATTTATAATGTTAGAAGTGAATGGAGGAAACGTCACGGGAAGGCTTCGAGGCATCGTTCATAATCAAATTAAAGTTATATTAAAAAAGAGCCAGGACAAGAGTACCTGAAACCGACGGGCATGCATGAAGACAGTAATGAGATTGGTTGAAGCGAAAGAAATTAATAAAAATAGTGGTAGCAAGTGCAAAGAAATGATCTCTTCTACGTAACAATGTAGTCGTGTGGTGACGGTAGAGTAGAATACAATTGTCACCACCAAGGCCAAGAGGTCCCGGGTTCGAATCCTGGTAGGGGCAAACTTTGTGATGACCACAAATGTTTGTTTCCGAGTCATGGTTGTGTATATATGTTTATGTAGTATATTTTTAACATTTATATACATATTTATATTAAAAATATGTCCGTCATCTAGTATCCATAACACAAGTGCTTAGGCTGCTTACTTTGGGCAAGATGATAATTGTGAGTGTAAAAAAAAAAAAAAAATGATAAATCAGCGATTAGGTATGGGCAGCAGCGTTCCTCTTATATCACCTAACAATAGTACTGCGACTTTTGTGCCCGATAAATGGAAATAGGCTAGCCACCTATTACATGGGACCTAACATAATTGGCGGAACGTGGGTGCTAGTTCATTTCTGCCTGCCCCTTCGGGGATATAGGCGTGATTTATGTATGTATGTATGTAACAATCTAACTATACAAGGAGAAAGGAGTGACGTATGTAACTATGTAGTACCACCAAAGTCCCAGTTGTGAAGCGACTGATGAAAACAAAATACAGAGAAATTTCGAGAAATTTCGAAATTGTTTATATGTTTGAACGGAACGAGAAAAATTGAAGTCGTAATACCTACATGGGTATTCTTTTGAATAGTACGGAATGAGCGCCGCTTTGCCACGAGCCCCTTTCAAGCGATTTACATTCAAGTTTGCGAGATACACTTACCGAGGATTTTCTTTTGTAAACGAAAAATGTGGGTTCGTTTATTTAGAGTTCAAAACTACCTCCCTCAGACTTTGTTTGCGTTCAATTTGTAAAATAAATTCTTGGTGCTTGCCGGGTTCCGGATACCTATTCTGTTCTATGTTTTGGCCGTACCAATTTCGGACCATAATAACTTCAGCTATCTATGCGAATTATCTATGCGAATAATCTTTGAAAACTTTTATAATCTAATAGAAACCGAATCTCTAAATAACAACATATTTACTTTTTTTATACCATTTTATAAATATCTTGCTAAGTGCCGTGTGGTGACGGCAGAGTAGAATACAATAGTCTCCACCCCAAATCTCTTCCGTGGGTGTCGTATAAGGCGACTAAGGATAAAACAGTGATGGATGAGTAATGGGCAGCAGCGTTCTTCTTATACCACCTAGCAATGTACTGCGACTATTGTGCCCGATAAATGGTAATAGGCTTGCCACCTATTGCGCGGTCAGACAATTCTGAATCAAAATGGATATTCGATTTTAATTTTAACATTATATAAATGTTAGAAAAATTAGTACAAAGATTTTGGTGGTTAAAAAAAGAATTTCGAAAAATTATGGTCTTGAGGCGGGAATCGAACCCGCATCCACTGCTTCTTCTCTTCTTTTTTTTTCTTCTTCTTCTTTTTCTAACCACCAAAATCTTTGTACAAAATGGATATGATCAACATCAACCCATCCATATCCCTCTTGATTCATAATATCATCTTTCGCACCGATAAGGTGCTAGCATAGTAGAATAAATCCTTGGAAAAGTTATGTCCAGAAACCGGTGATCGGAGAGAGTGGTTGGGATGAAAATTTGATTAAAATTCATTCCAATCCGGTTATATTGTCTCTTAGTAGTGGGTGGCTGACACATTCAAAGTTATTTTCGCTCGCGCGCGCTCCCAAGACTGATGGCCATTGAACATTTACATAAATATTACAAAGAAAAATTAGTCAGAAAAATTTCAAGAAATTATGTCGGGATGTCTGATAATAAATTTCGCCTCAGAAGAAACGAAATTACTTCGTCTTTGCTAGACGCTTTGTGCCTAGAAAAATAATAGAATTTCGATCAAAAGTAACCTTTCAGGATGAATCAAATCTAGCTATATGCGAGTCAGCAAAGCGAAGGTTGTCTGATGAATTATCGAACCTATGTCGACAGCTACAAGGGAGCGGGCCTGAATTTAATAAATATATTTAGGTCTGACATTGATTAACTACTGTTACTAGACCAGGCATAGCAAAATTTCGGAGAATCTTCTGTATAGAGACTGTACTAAAATGAAAGATTTTGCTATGCCTGGTCTGTTACTAGACCAGGCATAGCAAAATTTCGGAGAATCTTCTGTATAGAGACTGTGCTAAAATCTTTCATTTTAGTACAGTCTTATCTTATCTACTTATCTCCTAAAATAATTACAGTATTACGACGCGATCTTACAAAATAACTAAACTTCCATCCAGATACTCCGTATTCCCAATACTATACAATCAGTTGCCTTGTACGCCCTCGGGAGAGGTTGGGGCGGCAGAATGTCGTTCTGTCCTACCGTAAAAAAGCACGAAGAATAAATGAGGGATTCATAGTTTACAAAACAATTTAGGTCTCAAATTATTTGGGGTCGGCGCTGTATAAATTTTGTCATAGTGCTCTAGGTACGCCTTGCTGGTACCATTTTGCTGGGGATTTTTGATTCATATCATCCATCACACCTGGAAGGTGCTAGTGATGAATGAATATAGAAAAGTGATGGAAAGGACCATGACGAGAGACCGATAAACAGTGAATGCGATGAGAACATGCCAATCCATACTGCTCAAGGTTTTGGCTTAGGCTTTACGGCCGGCCGCTTGCCCGACACCAACCCTCTTTGTGTATGTTTTATTATATTCTATAAATCGATAAGGAAATCATTAGTATTCTCGACCAACCATCATTCAGAGTCCATTTTCCAGCCCGCAAAGGGTTATTCCGCACCAATTTCCCAAAGTCTGTCGCCGTCCTGTTAGAGTCCGCTCACTAAACAATGGATAATCATATTTGACGGGCGGCGAGCAGAGTCGAGGCTCATTAATAGTGCTTTCAACAGCTAGAGTGTTCAGGAATAAATGAACGACCGAATTAAGTGTATTGATCGTCTGTGGGAGCGTGATTGTATACGATCGTGTAACGGTCATCTCTACGAAGGCTATAATTAATTTATTAGAGGAGGAACGTGGCTTTTGCTATTGTACGCGTGGATGTTTCGTCTTCTCGAAACATACTCTTTCTCTCAGATCAATAGGATGTGTTATTTATCTGGCTGTAAAATAAATAAACTAGTTAATTAATAAGGTCTTTTGATTTAACCTTCTGAGGGTACTGAGGTAAAAGCCAACAGCAAAATAGAACTGATGAATGATCACGTCAAAACTGCTTATTTTAAGCAATGATCATAATTTTACTAAACAGTATCACTGACACGGTATATTCCGCTAAGGCTGGTCATCGGATAGGTGACCGAAAATTTATCTTAAGTTCCTCCGAGCTTCGGAAAGCATAGTCAGTCTGTATCAATTCACTTTACAAATTTTTATGAGAACTTTGTTGTATTTTCTTACAAGTTTCCTTGAAGGAAACAATATAATGGTAAAACAAAACGAATCTTTTTCTTAGGTTCAGATAGACTATGATTCTCTCACATATCAAATAGAAAGTACATAATAATTTTCACATAACTGAATATAATATATTCAATATAATAATATTCAAATCTCAATACATTGGTAATGTCTTTATTTAGTTACCCGTGATTGGATTGGTTTAAAAATAACAGCGTCGCAATTATACATACATAAATCACGCCTATATCCCCGAAGGGGAGGAGTTAAGGGAGTTTTTGAGTTTTTGAGTGAGATCAGCACCCACGTTTCGCCAATTATGTTAAGTCCCACGTAATAGGTGGCGAGCCTATTGCCATCTATCGGGCACATAAAATCGCAGTATATTGCTAGGTGGTATAAGAGGAATGCTGCTGCCCATTACTCATTGCTATTTTTACCCTTAGTCGGTTTGTACGACACCCACGGGAGAGATGGGGGTGGTGAGGGTGACAACGATTTAAATGAGCGGAATAACACATATATTAGAAAAAAATCTTTTAAATCCCACATTATACTACATTGATTGCTTGCACTATGGATTAAATTCGCGAATTGTGGATTTGTAAAGCGGCATGCGAAATGAGTTTTCGCATGAAAAGCTGCTGTGCTGTAATTGATCTGTCAGGAGCATGGTGAGTGCTTATATTACTTCTTTATAGCATTTGAGTTTCTGGATTTTACATCTAAATTCGTTCACCTCGGGTACCTAGTTATTATTTTCCCAGTTGCAAAAGGTATAATTTTTATGCACTGTCTGTCCATCTGTCTGTGTCTGTCTGTGTCTGTCCATATGTCTGTCAAATCTAGATGCGAACAGCCAATGTAGCCATTGGCTGTTCGCATCTAGATTTTTATCTATCTAATCACCAGTTTATATAATCATTTAAGTTTTCCGTAAGAGCTTATTAAAATTTGCCCTTCGAGCCGGATATTCAAAACTTATCTTAGCTCGCAAAGTCCTTCTCAGTTGACCGATGACTATTGGGGAAATTAAAGGTATATCTAAATAGAACCACTTTTAATATATTAAATAAGTAAAACTATTGCGATGGCAATTTTCTGGCCGTAAATACCATTGACTTTACCCTTAAGACTTGAGCAGATAGAACCAGGGGGCCTACTCTGGAACTCCGAACGAACGAACGAACATCTATCCGTCTTTCTCACGCCACTGCGTGTTAAAATAAGAGCGACAAAGACGCAACGACTCGATCGAACGAAATAAACTTCTAGAGTAGCGCCCCTGGTCAACAAAAATAAAAAGGGTTCGATTTGCCCTATTTGTCCCCAACCAAGGCTGTTTAGACTACCCAAAACTCTTCAGTCGATTGTCAACCTTAACTTGTTGGTAGTAGCACACAGATTATTGAGAAAATTTTGCATTTTGCGTAAGCCTGACACTGTAGGCTATACATTCGAAAACGGTTACGCACACAATGGTAGGAACACATTTTTAAAACACGACGCGACCCGATGTAACGCGACGCGTGTTGAGTCGAATCGAATGTATTGGTTTTCTATGACCAGAAACCGACTATGAACATGTTCGGTGTCTACACGTGGAGTGGCGTCGCGTTTCAATAATGTGTCGGGGTCATAACAATCACATAATACTCACTGACCTAATATACTAGTACGCTGGACTGTTGGTTGTCATCCAAACATGAAGCAAATTTGATAATCGCCATCTTGGCGCTGATGGCACTGGTTTACGAAGGTGAGCGTCCACGAAACTAGTAATAGAGATGCATTTGTAATGTCAAATGCAAGCAACAAAAGTCAAATTTAGTACCCATGCCGCTCGACAGGGCGTTCAAATCGCCACAAGAAACAATTGTCATTTAAGTGGAACTATTCAGTCCAGGGTATTTATATAATAGAGGTCAGTGCATATACTCAAACGGGCGACGGGTAGTGTGCCACCACACGCGAAACACGCTTCGATGCATTACTTCGGAAGGCACTCTACGTTATTCGGATTGCTACATTACGCACTGGTGTCAGTGTCTTTGTAATCATTACAGAGGGCCTGGCCAAAGTGGCAAGCGATACGTTTCCATCGAACAAATGTCAATTTTCATCATCATCATCATCCGGGTCATCCGCCTGATGGCAGGCTGCGGGCATCGAGCGGTAGCTCATGGCCCGGGCATGAACTCAGGGGACATGAGTGCCCCGGTGGTCTGAGCCGCCTTTTAAGTCAGCGGGGCTCCCCATCGCCCTGTGCTCGACCCCGGTCTGGTGGCGAGGCCGTCGGCGTCAATTTTCGGCAACTACTCTTACATTTGACACGACCGTTGCCATGTTGTTTTCTAAGTAATACGTTAGTTTTGTACGTTTGTTTATTCGTTCATGGCCGCGTGGTGACGGCAGAGTAGAATACAATTGTCACCACCACAAATCTCTCAAGTGGGTGTCGCACAAGGCGACTAAGGATAAATCAGTGATGAGGAATGGGCAGCAGCGTTCCTCTTGTACCACCTAGCAATGTGGTACAAGAGAGGACCTAACATAATTAGCGAATCGTGGGTGCTAGTTCACCTCTGCCTATCCCTTCGGGGATATAGGCGTGATTTATGTATGTATGTATGTATGTTTATTCGTTCGAATAGATTGGTCACTTTTCTAGTATGTTTCGTATATTTACATTTTAAATGGCAATAAGGGTTCAACTGGCTGCCATGTTAACGTCGTGTGGTGACGGTAGAACAGAATACAATTGTCATATATACATAAATCACGCTTATGTCCCCGAAGGGGTAGGCAGAGGTGAACTAGCACCCACGTTTCACCAATTATGTTAGGACCCATGTCATAGGTGGCGAGCCTATTGCCATATATCGGACACAAACGTCGCAGTACATTGCTAGATGGTATAAGAGGAACGTTGCTGCCCATTCCTCATCACTGATTTATCCTTAGTCGCCTTGTACGGCACCCACGGGAGAGATTTGGGGTGGTGACATTTGTATTGTACAAAGATTTTGGGGTTAGAAAAAGAATTTCGAAAAATTATGATCTTGAGGCGGGAATCGAACCCGCGTCCGCTGCTATCCGGGCAGGTGCCTGACCGCTCGGCCACCCAAGACACTAATTAACTTGCCGAAATTCTTCTAACCTTTACACTTCACGTTGTAAGCCAACGGGTACCCTCGCAATGTAGAAATAAATTTCAAACATTCCAAAGCAGATATTTTTACAAATACCGTGCGTTCGGTTAAGCTTGGGTTTGCTTTAAAAACTATTCGATTTTAATTTTAACATTATATAAATGTTAGAAAAATTAGTACAAAGATTTTGGGGTTAGAGATTTGTATTCTATTCTGCCGTCACCACACGGCAAGTCCACCACACACCACACAATACAATTGTCACCACCCCTTATCCCTACCTTGTATGACACCAGCGCGCTGGTGTCATACAAGGTGACTGAGGGTAAAGACTGCTTGTTTCTTGCTGTTAATCAGCAAGAAACAAGCAAAGGTGTTTTAATACCCACGTTTCGCCAACTTAATTCAGGTCTAATCTAATAGGAGGCCAGCCTATTGCCATTCACCGGGAACTTTCATCGCGTAGGTAACCAAAACCTTCCTGGCCATTCCTGCCAATTCAGTTGACGAATTCTTCCCATTTATAAAGGACCAAATCGTTTTACAAGGGTCGTGTAAAGAAAAAAAAAAGTTTGTTTTAATAGATGTCGTTTCTGTAAAACGCCGTTAAAAATGTCCCAAACATAAGCCCAATTGATTAATTGGCACGGAGCGAACTCATTTCCTGCCCTCAATATCATCTCTTTATTAGATCAGACAAGATCAGACACGATCAAATACCCGTCCCCCGAATGAATAAATGGGATTAAACAGAAGCATTTTACGTCAGGCGTGTGGTGAGGCTGTATATCATTAGGGTGTCTCCTGATTATCCGTATTTTCATTAGAGCACCTGCCTGAATCCGTGTTAATTTGACTCTCAGGTCACCTCTTAATATGATAATCAAGCCATTAACAGTTCAAATACAAGGCTTTTAATGGGAACGCGCGGAATGGTGGTACAACGTTCGGGATTCACGGGCGTCGAGTTCGAAAAATCGAACAACAATTGACAACATTAAATTTTTTGTGAGGTATTTTTTTCTTATATGGATGGAAAATAGACATTAAAAGACTCGACGCGTATTTTTAAATTTTCTTTAATTTCGATTCTAACTGCCGCACTCAGAGACGTCAATTAACTTTAATGAGTATTTAATGTCAAAAAATTTCATTCAAATCAAGACCAAGAAGAGTTTTGAATTGTCATTTTTTGACGTTAAGTTCTCATTATCGTTATTTGACGTCTCTGAGTGGCAATTAGTATTTCTAAAACCACGTAAGTTCAACTGTAGGATTTTTGTGGGTTAATCAAGACCCTACAATATAAAAAAATGACATTACAACTGTCAAATGTCTGTCTTTGATCTTATGTCAAATCTATTAGGTGCTTTAAAAAAATAGTGTATGGCAAAGGCATTTACTGTTAGTAATTCCAGTATAGGACCATTTAGTTTTATTTTTGAAATATCTCTTAACATTTCAAGTAATAAATTCTGAAAAAAAAATATAGTGTTCTTTACGACCGAAGCACCAAACGGTTTCGCAATTATCATAACTTGTTCATCCATCACACCTGGAAGGTGCTAGTGATGAATGAATATAGAAAAGTGATGGAAAGGACCATGACGAGAGACCGATAAACAGTGAATGCGATGAGAACATGCCAATCCATACTGCTCAAGGTTTTGGCTTAGGCTTTACGGCCGGCCGCTTGCCCGACACCAACCCTCTTTGTGTATGTTTTATTATATTCTATAAATCGATAAGGAAATCATTAGTATTCTCGACCAACCATCATTCAGAGTCCATTTTCCAGCCCGCAAAGGGTTATTCCGCACCAATTTCCCAAAGTCTGTCGCCGTCCTGTTAGAGTCCGCTCACTAAACAATGGATAATCATATTTGACGGGCGGCGAGCAGAGTCGAGGCTCATTAATAGTGCTTTCAACAGCTAGAGTGTTCAGGAATAAATGAACGACCGAATTAAGTGTATTGATCGTCTGTGGGAGCGTGATTGTATACGATCGTGTAACGGTCATCTCTACGAAGGCTATAATTAATTTATTAGAGGAGGAACGTGGCTTTTGCTGTTGTACGCGTGGATGTTTCGTCTTCTCGAAACATACTCTTTCTCTCAGATCAATAGGATGTGTTATTTATCTGGCTGTAAAATAAATAAACTAGTTAATTAATAAGGTCTTTTGATTTAACCTTCTGAGGGTACTGAGGTAAAAGCCAACAGCAAAATAGAACTGAAGAATGATCACGTCAAATATGCTTATTTTAAGCAATGATCATAATTTTACTAAACAGTATCACTGACACGGTATATTTCGCTAAGGCTGGTCATCAGATAGGTGACCGAAAATTTTTCTTAAGTTCCTCCGAGCTTCGGAAAGCATAGTCAGTCTGTATCAATTCACTTTACAAATTTTTATGAGAACTTTGTTGTATTTTCTTACAAGTTTACTTGAAGGAAACAATATAATGGTAAAACAAAACGAATCTTTTTCTTAGGTTCAGATAGACTATGATTCTCTCAAATATCAAATAGAAAGTACATAATAATTTTCACATAACTGAATATAATAATATTCAAATCTCAATACATTGGTAATGTCTTTATTTAGTTACCCGTGATTGGATTGGTTTAAAAATAACAGCGTCGCAATTATACATACATACATACATACATAAATCACGCCTATATCCTCGAAGGGGCCAGCAGAGGAGTTTTTGAGTTTTTGAGTGAGATCAGCACCCACGTTTCGCCAATTATGTTAAGTCCCACGTAATAGGTGGCGAGCCTATTGCCATCTATCGGGCACATAAAATCGCAGTATATTGCTAGGTGGTATAAGAGTAATGATTTATCCTTAGTCGCCTTGTACGGCACCCACGGGAGAGATTTGGGGTGGTGACATTTGTATTCTATTCTGCCGTCACCACACGGCAAGTCCACCACAAACCACACAATACAATTGTCACCACCCCTTATCCCTCCCGCTGGTGTCATACAAGGTGACTGAGGGTAAAGACTGCTTGTTTCTTGCTGTTAATCAGTAAGAAACAAGCACAGGTGTTTTAATACCCACGTTTCGCCAACTTAATTCAAGTCTAATCTAATAGAAGGCCAGCCTATTACCATTCACCGGGAACTTTCATCGCGTAGGTAACCAAAACCTTCCTGGCCATTCCTGCCAATTCTGTTGACGAATTCTTCCCATTTATAAAGGACCAAATCGTTTTACAAGGGTCGTGTAAAGAAAAAAAAAAGTTTGTTTTAATAGATGTCTTTTCTGTAAAACGCCTTTAAAATTGTCCTAAACATAAGCCCAATTGATTAATTAGCACGGAGCGAACTCATTTCCTGCCCTCAATATCATCTCTTTATTAGATCAGACAAGATCAAATACCCATCCCCCGAATGAATAAATGGGATTAAACAGAAGCATTTTACGTCAGGCGTGTGGTGAGGCTGTATATCATTAGGGTGTCTCCTGATTATCCGTATTTTCATTAGAGCACCTGCCTGAATCCGTGTTAATTTGACTCTCAGGTCACCTCTTAATATGATAATAAAGCCATTAACAGTTCAAATACAAGGCTTTTAATGGGAACGCGCGGAATGGTGGTACAACGTTCGGGATTCACGGGCGTCGAGTTCGAAAAATCGAACAACAATTGACAACATTAAATTTTTTGTGAGGTATTTTTTTCATTGAAATAGACATTAATGACTTGACGCGTATTTTTAAATTTTCTTTAATTTCGATTCTAACTGCCGCACTCAGAGACGTCAATTAACTTTAATGAGTATTTAATGTCAAAAATTTTCATTCAAATCAAGACCATAGACCCGGCAAAAATAGCGACTAGTTTTGAATTGTCATTTTTTGACGTTAAGTAGGTACTCATTATCGTTATTTGACGTCTCTGAGTGGCAATTAGTATTTCTAAAACCACGTAAGTTCAACTGTAGGATTTTTGTGGGTTAATTAAGACCCTACAATATAAAAAGAATTACATTACAACTGTCAAATGTCTGTCTTTGATCTTATGTCAAATCTATTAGGTGCTTTAAAAAAATGGTGTATGGCAAAGGCATTTACTGTTAGTAATTCCAGTATAGGACCATTTAGTTTTATTTTTGAAATATCTCTTAACATTTCAAGTAATAAATTCTGAAAAAAAAATATAGTGTTCTTTACGACCGAAGCACCAAACGGTTTCGCAATTATCATAACTTGTTTTTTTTTAAATGTTGTCAATTGGACCCACTTTGAAACTGGAGTTTGAAAACTCGGAGTGCTCAAACGAGAGGACGAAATTATATTTCGCATTGACGCTAAGCAACAAACAGCGCTTCGGCCGCTGAAAAGGAAATTTCGCAGCGCGTAAATCTCTTTGTGCGAAGTTAATTCAAAGGACATTAAGTTTTCTCCTTTCGTTCGTTGCGAACCAGGAAAACTATAAGCGTTTTTCGCAAACTCGCCTCATCCCATTCTCAACATATTTATTTCCGTACAGTGAATCACTTTGAACAACATCGCGAGCTGAAAGTGATAATATACTTCTTTCGGCTTCATTAAACATTCCACAGGCGTAGGTATTCTAATTTATTATGGCACTGAAACGCGTAGGTTCGTAACGGCGTCTGTGATTGACTATTGAATAATTGACATCGTTTATCCGCCAATCATTTTGAATAGCGCTCGAGAAATAAGGGTCTAGAATTTAGCACCCGTCTTGTTGGACTTTGGTGAATGCATCAAATCCATTATTCGAGTCAAAAGTAATGACCGTGTTTTCTTCTCTTAATAGCAGAAACTGAACTTATTAAACTTAACTAAACAGAATCACTAGCACTTTTACGGTGTGATGTATGATATGAGGAGCTCGCTCGCGCAGTGGCACAGCGCGCTTGGCCTGCGATTGCGTAAACTAAGCAATTTCGCTAAGGCCGGTCTTGGATGGGTGACCAAAAATTTATTATCTCGAGTTCCTCCGTGCTTCGGTTTGCACGTTAAGCCGTTGGTCCCGGCTGCATTTCCAGTCGTTAGCACCCACCAACTCGCACTGGGCCAGCGTGGTGGGTTATGACCCAGTCTCCCTATATTCTTCCATCCATAGGGAAGGCCCGTGCCCCAGCAGTGGGGACATTAAAAGGGCTGGTGATGATGATGATGATGTATGATATGAATCATAAGGAAGTGGATGGCTTGATGACGTCTGACCGATGTGAATGGAAGAGGAAACATACTGCGTCGACTACAGACAGACTGGGAACAGGACAGGGAGAAGAAGAAGAATAGCAGAAACTGAACTCTTTATAATTTAGACAATTGTATTCTGCATACCTACGGCAAATGGGTGGTGACGGGTGTGTGTTATTATATGAGTCTGCTAAAGCATACATTTTTTTTAAAATGCGTGAATAAAAATTACATTACAACAAATCACTTTGTAACTAACAAAAGGCAAGTCTTAAGACAACTCGACATATTTTTGTTTATGTGCAATAATCACATTTTCGTTACACGAAGTTCGCTTTATAAGGGAACGAAACCCGGATTACTTTCCACCCTTACGTCATAAATATTCCAAGCTTCCGCCCAGAGCGATGCTGTAATTATTTTATAGTAAAGACGACTGAAGAGGTATTTCTTAGACCCTTTATTTGAAGTTATTTTACACAGGTGATAATTGACGAGTTTCAACAACTTAAAGGTTCTCTTAATTCTCTTTATAATAATATGTTAAAGTAAAAATAAATACATTCATTCATCTTCGGTTTTCCTCTCATTCTAGGTCCATGCACATTGTCATCAATTAAATACTGAACATACCTCTAATTGCGTAACATTAATCCCTTATCACATGCCCGTACCACGCTAACCTGTTACTCCTCAATTTTTGGATCATCAGCGCTACTTTCAGACTTCCTCTAACGTGTTTAAATCTTTAATTTATTTATCTTTAATCTTTAATCCATTGCCCTACCCTGATCCATACAATACGAGACCAAACCTTAAAGAGGCTAGCTCTTTAAGGTTTGGTATAATTTTCTCTAGCAGAAATGCCGAGTTGCGAATCCGCAGAACGCGCGTCCCCTCCCGTAGTTATTACTACGTTTGCAGTTTTAGACAATCTTGACAGTGTGTCACATATATTAACAAATCGCTGTGGCTTGTAGAGGCTTTTGTTAGCCAAACAACATGGCCCTGTGTCCCAGTTGCAAATGGGAGTACGGGCGGTGTTTGCCGCCTAAGAGAAGTATGTCTACGACCGCTTGTAGTGATGCGACTCGAGAATTTTGCCACTCGAATCGTTCGAGTCATTTTACAACTTTACTCGAATACCCCAGAACAAGTTTACGAACGGATGGTGTTGCTTATAACGTTAAATATTGGTTGGAAATAACACTCGAGTGGTCGAGTCACTCGAGTGTTATTTCACCCGCACACCATTCGAGGTGGTCGAGTCGAGCCGCTCGATGGTTGTCCAGTCATTTGTCATTCGAACAGAAGGCTCATTCGAGGAAAGTTCAGCGTTTCTTTTAACTCAACTCGTCGTCCTTCCTGACGTGCTCGGCTCGTGGAGAATTGACCTAGACCGGTTTGTCTATGCGAGTGATGAGCGCCTGACTCGAGTCCACCCGAGTGACTCGGGTTTACTTGAGTCCGCGTCAACTCGAGTCGACATTTTTTTTCACTCGAGTAGCATTTTTAGCGATGCCACTCGAGTCGCTCGAGTAAAAATGGGCTCGAGTCGCATCACGCGACTCAAGAGAAGGGATTTTTGCCTCAGTGTGCCAGGTTTGTTGACTTCTGAATAATGATTCGGGATTTGCATAGTTGTGCGTGGCGCGGCCTGACTAGAAATTGGTCTATCAGCTCGCCAGTGTTTTGGGTAATGAAAATGTTGTGCCCCTGCAAATTAATTTGGAGGCAGGCTTGGAGGATCGTAAGTGATTTGTGCTGCGCAAGTTGGTTTCCAATATGTTGTGTTTTGACGACTGATAATTTTATGGTTTTCTTCACGAAACGATCTTAGGAAAATAATTATATACGCCACGTCTTTCTCCCACAGGGGTAGGCAGAGATCACTTCTTGCCACGTCGGTTTCGAGTACTCTTGACCTAGCCTTTTTTTATTTACTTCCAGTTTGATAATAAAAGCTCTTTCTCTGCCGTTTTTTCCATTCACTTCCGACATATAAATCCTTTTTGTCACTCTTCTTTCACTAATCCTTCCAACGTGACCAAACCATGGAAGCATCCCTTTCTCAATGATTGTCATACGTCTTCTTTCAAACCACACCTTTCTCTAAACACATTATTGTAAAATCGATCGCTCATCCTTACCCCAGACTTGCAAGGGGAGTTGAGGAGCATCCTCAACTCCCCTTGCAATTTACATGCAATATTCCTCAATTTAGCTGCAATATAATGCCTTCTAGAAGCACCTAAAACTACAACAGAAACTGAAATTAATCACACAAGAAAACCATTAATAAAAAGAATAGTAAATAAATTTTCAAACCGAAAATAAGCAAAACTTATTTTCTCTACTCCGTCCGGAAGTCGGTGTAAAAAATACGAAGAAACTCTCCCTCAAAGAAGCCGGGAACGACCGATTCGGCCGTGGACGCGAAATGTGGGCTAGAAAAACTTTGCCTTTACTAAAATGGGACGCAGATCTATATAAAAATAAAGGGAGGCGACTTCTGGAGTCGTTGGCTTTGCGCTCTCTCAAATTATGAGCCGTCGAGTTGGTTTCCTTGAGAAAATAATAAATAGATTTACATACATACATACATACATAAATCAGGCCTATATCCCCGAAGGGGTAGGCAGAGGTGAACTAGCACCCACGTTTCGCCAGTTATGTTAGGTCCCATGTAATAGGTGGCGAGCCTATTGCCATTTATCGAGCACAAAAGTCGCAGTAGGTACATAGCTAGATGGTATAAGAGGAACGCTGCTGCTCATTCCTCATCACTGATTTATCCTTAGTCGTCTTGTACGACACCCACGGGAGAGATTTGGGGTGGTGACAATTATATTCTACTCTGCCGTCACCACACGGCTGATATACATACATAAATCACGCTTACATAGTCGGCAGAGGTGAATTAACACCCAATCTTCGCCAATAAAGTTAGGTCCCATGTAAAAGGTGGAATGCTGCTTTACTCTTAGTCACCTTGTACGACACCCACGGGAGAGATGGGGGTGGTGACAGTTGTAATGCTCGCCGATTACTTTACTTTGTATGTGATAATTTTTCGGAGTTTCTGAGACATTGAATTTTTGGATTTTCTTACCCGTTTCCGATCGATGTTGCACCTACGAGTGTTTGTTTGAAGAATGTATGCAATGACACCTTATATTATGAATAGACCATATATTTTTTTATTTCGTTTGTTATTTAGCGACAAACCCGCGCGCAACGCGAGCTCAGCCGCCGCGGAAACAGCAAGCGACCTCTATTTTCGCTGACAACGCAATAATCGTACGAAATACCGCTTCAAAAAAAACAAAGCGAGCAACGTTTGATATATTGTCCTGCGGCGTGTCTTCCCGCATCAATTACGGACGGACACAAGGAACAAGCGCCGCCGAGACTGTGGAGTGGAGCCAAAAGTGAAAAGTTGCGTCTACCCCGTGGAAGTTGCGGTTAAGTCCACGTCATTACCCCCAATACCGCACACTGTGCCTACCCCCTTACAAGTTAAATGCACGCAACTGCGAACGAGCCGCTAATGAAGCGTGCCCGTCGTCTATATAAACATATTAGGCGTCCGCCCCGAACGTGTAGTATGTAGGTACGCTCGGCCAAGAAAGTGGAGTACCGCTTTTGGTTTTGCTATTATACACATACATAAATCACGCCTATATAATCACGCACGCAGAGGTGAATCGGCACCCACGTTTCGACAATTATGTTAGGTCCCATGTAATAGATGGCGAGCCTATTGCCATTTATCGGGCACAAAAGTCCCAGTACATTGCTAGGTGGTATAAAAGGTGGTAAAAGTGCACCACATTTTAACCTTTATTATTTAAGGCATAAGTCTTAAGTTTATGTTGGTAAACAAAAATAATACAAACTATTTAAATAGGCCACCAAATTATTTTATTAAAGGAATCTGACAATTTATATAATAATTTTGACGGCCACCTTGGTCGAATGCTCAGATTGCTGGGTATTGGCCAAGAGGTCCCGGGTTCGAATCCTGGTAGAGGCAAACTTTGTGATGACCACAAATGTTTGTTTCCGAGTCATGGTTGTGTGTATATGTTTATGTAGTATATTTTCAACATTTATATACATAATTATATTAAAAACATGTCCGTCATCTAGTATCCATAACACAAGTGCTTAGGCTACTTACTTTGGGCTAGATGATAGGTGTGAGTGTAAAAATATTTATTTATTTATTTAATTTCGGAAATTTCTGTTATTTTCGTAAGAATAAACGATATAGTTTCCGTGTTAATTTTTATTCAACTGCACAACAAATATCTTTGTCAATGCCTGCCAACTTGACCATTGCTGACAGGGTACAATAATTGGCCAATTTAATGAGGGATTCAATATAACAGCGACATATCGTCGGCCTCTTTCGATCGCTTTCGTCGACCTGTCACTCTCACACTTCGCGATTATTCACAATGAGTGAGAGTGACAGGTAGACGAAAGCGATTGAAAGAGGCTTACATAATAACACCTGCAGGCCTATTCGCTAACTTTTTTTGACACTTGAGAGTGATAATCACTGAACTATTTACTGAACTATTACTACTTTACTATAAGGCTATTGTGACACTTGTCCTGTGAAAACAGCAATGGATAAGTAAATAGTTCGGTGATCATCACTTTCAACTGTCAAAAAAAGTTAGCGAATAAGGCCTCTGATATATAGCAATGTTGTCAGAGGTGTAAGGAAAACCAATCCTATAAACTGCAAGCGACATAATATAGCCTTAGGGTGGTACACCACTTTTTGGCTGAGTATACTGGCTTATGTAGGTAATACTTATTTCCACCGTGCTCGCCGCTATTTGATTTTTGTGAACACACTTGACTTGCTCCGCTTTGATGTTGTAGTAAGGCTTCGCGGTTGGCTGTTGGCAAATTTTGTGTTGTTGGCCAAACACGTGCTTAGATAAAGGCCTTGTATTTAAATTATCGTTTTGATTTTGCTAACACTGCAAAGTAAAAAATCTATATTATTGATTGATCCTCTTTTTTTGAGACATACAGTTAATGAAAACAACTGATATTTTAACCTCTAAGGAATATTATGAAATCCCTGCAGCTCTTAAAATGATTGTAAGTTTTCTATAAAAGTACAACTTACTGACACTCGCCGGCTGCTGACGCAGTAAGCGCAAAGGCTGGTCAATGGATGGGTGACCAAAAAACTTACCTACTAATCCGCACTGGGTAAGGGTGGTGGGTTATGGCACATTCTCCCTATATTCTTCTGATCACATAAGAGTACCCCTATAAGTCCTGATTAAATTTGTTGCAGGTCAAAAGACACAGTCAAATTTCCCCAGGGACGGGCTGAGATTCGTTTTAAGATACATACATCTATAGGTGATAGTCGACCAGTGGGATTGAGCTATGAGCTGGACAATGGTAGTTGCAGAGATAATGTAACAGCAGCAGACACGGAGATCTTGCTTGCTGGTCGCAAGTGTTCAAGGTACATTTTACTCTAACAGTAATTACTTCTAGCTTCACGTTAGTGTTTTGTATTAGCTTTAATTATGCAGAATTAAGTTACATTTGCCACTATCGTAATTAAAAATGAATAATTATGTATAGCAAGCACTATTTAGTGCCGTGTGGTGACAGCAGATCAGAATACAATTGTCACCACCCCAAATCTCTCCCGTGGGTATCGTACAAGGCGACTAAGCGTAAAGACAGCTATGAGTAAAGGGCAGTAGTATTTTTTCTTATACCATCTATCTAGCAATATACTGTGATTTGTGGGCCCAATAAATGGCAATAGGCTCGCCATCTATTACATGGGACCTAATATAATTTGCTAAACGTGGGTGATTAATGTAAGGATATTTTTATGGACTTTATTTTGTATCGGCGATCTTTCTAAAAACACTGACGATTTCTCTGCAGTTTATTCAATGTTATGAAGGATGACCATAATTAAGTAAGCCATTGAAAACCTGCAAAGACTATGTCAGTATTATAAGAATAGAGACTGATAGAACACGAAGTAGGTGTACAAAAAATATAATTAGACATTGTTGATGAGTGTATTGACTTTGCCTCCTTTATAGACTCCTCCTCGCAGAGGCAGTCCCGCTAATTCAAAGGGACCCTTCGCTTTGACAGTGCAACGCCAGCAAGTTAGTTAACGTTCAAGATCATACCAAGCTGCATCTGACCCGGAACTGTCTAGATGAGATATACAAATTATACAATACGTGTATAGTACCGCCGGAGGATCTTGCTTCCTACCTTGCGTTACTTACGCTCGGAGAAATCCGAAAGGGCTCGTCGCTATGGCAACTGTACTTTGATGTCTAACCAGGTGGAAAGCAGACGGATTCGTACCGACATAGTTCATGTTCATTAAGTGACCAGAGACATTTTTTAATTTACTTCTGCCATTGATGAAGGTACAAGAAGCTAGCCATAAGTATTCAGTGCGTTAAAGTCACTTTTTAATAAGTTTTATTCAATAACATTGGAATATTAATGTTGAATATTTCTGGAGTTGAGCAATATAGAAAAGTCGTCAGTAGATATTGATCTATTGATTGTTCATAAAATTTAAAAACTAAACAACCTTGTGTTTGCAAATAAAACGCAGTAAATTAATTTGACATATTACTTAATAACATTAAACTTCCACGCTCTTCTAAATTGTAAAAATGAAAAAAATAACATAAACATAAATATACCTATAATTTGAATAGCACATAAAGTAGTAGCTTATTTATTAGGCCTTTTCATTAAGGTACAAGGGTGTGAGTCTAAGAAATAGTTATTTATTTATTTATGGACCTTATTTTCAATATAGTATTTAAAATACATAACTCTCCCCGAGTCCTTGGGGCAGGCTGCATCAAACTCAAGTCGAATCTGAGAAAACTCAAACGGGAATATAGCAAAATAAAATAATAATGGAGAACTTTGACGCGAAAACGAACAGCAGCGAGCTCCGAGAGGACTGCACTGTTGCCATGGAAACATCTCTGCGGGTACTGCAGTTGTTTTTGCTAACACACGAAGCAATAGGCGGCCATCGTTGCTTACACGAAAATGAGAACACAGAACAACTGTGCGGCTGAGTTAAATTCGGACGAAATTTGTAGAACAAGCGATGTGGAAAAATTCAAATAAGTATTGTGGTTCATGTGAACGTCTTCCATGCTGGTCTGCGAGCAAAAAATTAACGTAGAATGTGCCAGCCCCGACTCATCTCAGGGTTGTCGGGGAGATTGCCAGGTGTAGACCACTATGCATGCACCTTAGGTCATGTGGAGGGCAAATCAGAAACAAGAGCATACCTACCCAAAGAGGATTGGTATCAGGCAGGCGGCCGGCTGTAAAACCTGAGCCAAAACCTTGAGCAGTATAGATTGGAATGTTGTCGACTTGTAGTCCCAATCACTCTCTTCGTTTATCGGTCTCTGAACATGGTCCTGTCCCTTGCTTTTCTTTATTATGATAAAAGATAATAGAAAATTACTACGTTGCGATGAAAATTTTACTAGTTTTACCTTTTACGTTTTTACTACCCAAATTATTCAGGGTGGTGTGTACGCAAGTCTACCATAAAATGTAAAAAATTCTCAATCGACTTCGTGTTTTACTACCAACAAGTTAAGGTGGACAATCGATTAGAGATATTTGACAGTTTTGTAAAGTCTGATGTGCTGTTGGCAGTACGTGTAAAATTTCACCGCTTTGCTAATTTTAATGTGATATTCCGTACAAAGGCCCGTTGATAAAAACACGCCACACGACAATTCTGATTCAGAACTACCCTCGAATATGTCGGATGACGGCCTAGAGCAGCAGTTCGTTAGTGTTTTTAATCTGTTTTTAATTATGTTACTCTCGCGTTGAGCGGTGGTGGATCTGGAATGCTCACCAGCGCTTAAATGCTCGCTGGCAACGCTTGCCTCCTAATCCGGTTTGCCAGTAAAGAGTTTAAAACGTTCAAGTTTTCAAGCTAAAAGGGGATTAAATTCTGAGAAAAACGTGGAAGCGGGGGGTATACCAGCTAAATCCCTAGGTATATTCATTACGCCTTGGCTTGTCTAGAGCTTTCGTAAGTTCTACACTGGAACATGTGTCTAAGGCGGCTCTTACAGAATCTTACCAAATATGGCTGGACAGAGAGAGAAGTCGTAGTGGAGATGGTGAGTGTTGACATGTTGTGGTAGGCCCTGTAAACCTACATTTGAGTCACAGGTCCCAAGAGCTACCACTGACGTCCCACCCTGCCACACTATGGACCCGACTCGCATATTGTACGATAGGTACCATAGGAAAAATAGGTATGTTACATACTTCAATAAGCACAAAATAAAAATCATATGGTCTATAATCCACAGGCTGGGTGGCCTATACCAAAGCTTGCATACGCAAAGACTTTTAATTACACCATTTCGTGAAGCAAAGTTCGGTTCAGAAAAGCTCAAAGCCAAACTAAAAAAAAAAAAAAACGACCGAGCGCTCGCGCGTAAACATCGTCTCTGTGTTACTCAGTAAATATTAAATTTAAAGTGGTGTATAAAGTGATCAATGGAACAAGTGTTACATACCAACATAAAGACAAAGACTTATGCTAACAAATTGTGCTATTATACATCAAAAATAATCTATAAATTCTCTAAAATAATCCTGTGAACTCAAAATATATTGTTAAAATTATAAAAACGGGTGACCGTAAACAACAGTGGTATACTCACGTAGCTTGTGTTCGGTGCGATCATCAAGCGAGTCGCGTTCTTACGCCTATAGTGTAAACGTATCTAATCAATTGCAGCGTGCGGCCGATGGTTCTATAATTTATTATTACTCATCGGATACCTGCAATATATTCATCGCACCGTAACCAGCTGTTTGTTATCGTTTGATTGTATTGCCTCAATGAAAATGCTGTGCTTCGCATGTAAAAATTCAATTGATTTTAAAGAAAAGCTTACATGTGTAACATGCCGGAGCGCATTTCATTTTGCGTGCTTGAACATTTCTCAAACTTATTTTACAAAGAACTGTGCCGAACTTAAACGGTCATGGAAGTGTCACTCTTGTATGAATATTACTAGACGACGAAACGACAGCACTCCAGTGAGGAACCAGTTTGAAGACCTGCAGGAATCGACAGACATGTCATGTAATGACTTGCAGATAACCCACAACGAGACCAGCAATGTTTTTGATCAGGTGGATTCATTAAATTCAAACAAGCCTAGTCTGCAGGTACTGACTGAAAATCCCTCGACGTTTGGGTCAATCTCCTATGAACAGTTTAGTCAGTTGCTTGATTCTAAATTAAATGCGCTTAGATTGTCAATTATCAATGACATAAATACAACGGTTAAGAGAGAAATTAAAGACGCTGTTGATAATTTAAGAACCGAGTTTACACAGACCACAGATTTTATAGTATCAGAGCAGAAGGACCTAAAAAACGAACTCCACGCGGTCAGTGCTAAAGTTGCGTCATTTGAATCAGAGAAAACATGTGTACAGACAGAAATGAGAGACCTTAAACGACGATTAATTTCTCTGGAGAAGTTTTCGAGAAGCCATAATGTGGAACTACAAATGGTCCCTGAAAAACAAAGTGAGAACCTCCCAGCAATAGTGAAGAAAATCTATCAAATCATAAAGGCTCCTTTTACAGATGGAGATCTGTGCGCGGTGCGCAGAATAGCAAAAATTGAACCTTCGTCCCAGCGGCCACGTAACATCCTCATAACATTGCCCTCGGAGCGTCACCGTGATCATCTATTATCTTCCTATAAGAGGTTTAATAAGGAGCTTAAATCAGATCATCTTAATACGAGCCATCTTGACATCGCTGGTAATAAGCAAAACATTTACTTGGCAGAACATCTGGCTCCTGAATGCAAGAGCCTGCATGCGGCTGCCAGGAAGATTGCTAAGGAGCGACAGTATAGTTACGTGTGGGTTAAGTTCGGCCGTGTTTATGTCCGCAAGAATGAGTCATCGCCAGCGGTCGTTATTAGGGATCTGTCATGTCTCGAAAAGTTAACTTGAAATGTTTTAATATAATTATATTTTTTCTCTCGCACTGAATGATAGCACATATTTGTTTTTTTACTTTTTAATTATGGAGATTTATTATCAGAATGTAAACAGGATTAAAACTAAAACCACTGACTTATTTCTGTCGTCATTAAACTTTGATTATGATATAATTTGTATTACAGAAAGTAATCTAAACGCGGGGTTTTTTGATAGCGAATTATTTGATCAGAGGTATGAAGTATTTCGTAGGGACCGCGAAACTTCTTGTATAAATAAAAAAGAAGGAGGAGGAGTTTTAGTAGCTATTAATAAGAAATATAATGCTATCCGTAACATGTCGTGGGAAAGTGCAGTTGAGGATATATGGATCAATATAAAACCTAATAATGTTTTTGCTTATAATATTAACCTGTGTGTATGTTATTTACCGCCTGATTTGACAATCAGTGATAATGAAAACTTTTATCTAAACTGTCAGCATGTATTATCAAATATATCGAATAATTCAATAAATATAATCATTGGTGACTTTAATATTCCTAGTATTTCGTGGAAAAGGGTTGGGTCCGCCATGACACCTAATAACTCGGGAGATGCTAGGTCATTGCTTTTATCGAGTACTTTAGCATTATGTGAACTCTCACAATATAATTATATACCAAATAAGAACGGCAGACTCTTGGACTTAATACTTTGTAATATTCCTGATATAATAGTGGCTGAGGCGAGTCCCTTATCTCGTGTAGACGACCACCATCCCCCATTATGCATAAAAATTGAAAAATTAAAATCGATACCCTCGTTAAAGAAAAATCAATCAAAAAGATTTAATTTTAATAAATGTAATTACGAAGCAATAAGGCATGGATTAGCAGCAATAAATTGGCCAACCGTATTATTGCCATGCAACGATGTTGATGACGCTGTAGACATATTGTATTTGGAACTTAATTCACTCATTGAAAGACACACACATTACAAAAAAACAAATGTTAATGTCCACTATCCGGGTTGGTACTCGCCTCAATTAATTAAAAGTCTAAAGAAAAAGCAAAAATTTCACAAAAAGTACAAAATGTATGGTAATCCTAAAGATTATGATTTGTTTGCATCTTTTCGTACGGGGTGTAAGGACATGATAAACAAATGTTACAAACAGTATATTGCATCTATTGAGGCGGGTCTGAAGGACAACTTAAAACTATTCTGGAAATTTGTTAGGAGTAGAAAAGGCAACAAGGACATTCCTCAATTTATGAAATACAAGGATAGGACGGCTTCTGATGGTGAAAGTGTTAGTGAACTTTTTTCATCCTTTTTCAGTTCGGTATTTGAACCCATCATTCAACCATCGTTAGATAATGACATCTCTTCGGTTTCTGACTCTTGTATCTCCAGTCTTGTCCTGTCTAGAGAGGAAGTGCTTAAAAAGTTGAAAGCATTGGACTCAAATAAGGGTGCAGGACCAGACGGTATACCCCCTAAATTTCTTAAAGAATGTGCTCAAGAACTTAGTATGCCTCTTACGATAATATTTAACTTGTCTCTTCAACAGGGCACTTTTCCAACAATCTGGAAAGTCGCACATGTCACTCCCATTTTCAAATCGGGTGATAGATTGAACTGTTCTAATTATAGGCCTATTAGCATTCTTTCTTGTATGCCAAAGCTATTCGAGAGCGTTGTGTACGACTACTTATATAACCACGTTAGTCCTTTGCTTTCACAAAATCAGCATGGATTTATAAGACGTAGATCTACTATCACCAATCTGATGGAATACAAAATTATCTTTGTGAAGTATTTGCTGGCGGTGGTCAGGTGGATTCTATATACACTGATTTCACAAAAGCCTTTGATAAGGTAAATCATTACTTGCTGTGTCAGAAGCTTTATTTATGGTATGGGTTCCATGGTAGCCTTCTTAGGTGGATCTCGTCATATCTGTGTAGACGAAGCCAGCTGGTTGCGCTTAAAGGATACAAATCGATTCCAGTTAGTGTTACATCGGGTGTGCCTCAAGGGTCGCATCTTGGTCCATTACTCTTCCTCATTTTTATCGATGATCTCATCAGTCGTCTTAATTGTCCATGCCTTCTGTATGCAGATGATTTAAAGATATTTTATCAAATCCGTAATGAAAATGACTGCCGAATCCTTCAAAGCGACCTAGCTATATTAACAACCTGGTGTCTGCAAAACCGAATGCTATTGAATCCTAAAAAATGTCAAATTATATCCTTTACCAAAAAAAAGAAACACAAAATTACTTTTGACTATGAATTGAGCAATCAGACTCTACAACGAACCTCGTCCATTGCCGATTTAGGGGTCATATTTGATGAACAACTGTCCTTCAAGGAGCACTATGAGAAAATTACAATGAAAAGCCTTAAGACATTGGGCTTTATTTCAAGATCCACCATGCACTTCAGAGACCCTGACAGCCTAATTTATCTGTTTAATAGTCTTGTCCGGAGCCGCCTCGAGTATGGATGTGTGGTATGGTCTCCTAACTACAGGATTCACTCCGATAGGATCGAAGGCGTTCAAAAGAAATGTCTCAGAATAGCTGCATACCGTTCTGGCATGGCCCGTAAGCTTGCTTCCTACTCAGATAGGCGTCGTCACTTCCATGTTATTTCACTGGAAACGCGCCGCAGGCAACTGGACCTCCTACACTTGCACAAAATTGTACATTCTGAATTTGATACACCGAATCTACTAAAATTAATTAACTTCAACATTAGACCTTTAAAGCGAATTAGGAGAAAAATATTTACACTGCAAATATATAAAAACAATACCTCCTTTTACAATCCTATAGTTCGAATGTGTCGTTCATATAACGAGTTGGTACTGGAACACAATGAGTTAGATATTTTCTTGAAAAACCATTTGGCGTTTCGATACACAGTAAAAAACATCCTCAGCTGAACTAATCCACTAATCGTTTGTTTGACAGTGTTTGGATAGTTTGAGAATTTGTTGGTATTTTAGTATTTAAAATTTTACTAAATACTTTGTTTACGTGCTGTTTTGTTTTGATCATGCTGTGTATGCACGTTTTTGGGTTTCATCTGGCTATAATGTTATTTAGATGCAACTATTTAGTAATTATATGATTGTAACCTGTTGTGTATGCCATAATGAATAAATAAATAAATAAATAAATAAACTAACACCACGCTTTAAAAATAAGCCTAAACCATGCCATACTTTATGAAGGAGTCATATTTCTTGTAAAAACCCTCATAAAAAGAGAATACCATGACAAACTGCTGAACGTTCCAGTCAAACATATTCCCAATTATAGTATGGCCATTATAGTCAATAAAACGTTAACACATTGTCGTAAAATGGAAATAACAGTTTGAGTTTAAAAGGTAGTATTTTTTTAAAAGCTGCTACATTATTCGCGTTTACTGCTCTTCGGAAACTTGCGGTGTAGTGGAGTTTGCTGTTTAATAGACCGACTAGCCTAGGGGCTGTAGGTGCCCTTATCTGGAACTTAATTAATCTAAACTATACAATCATCACCATCCCTTTAACTTTGTATTTGAGATTTTTTTAAAGATCCCAGTGAGTAACTCAAATAACTTAACCGGTTCGTTGCGAATGGCACGTCTGCCGTGCCATCACTTATTTTTGCGTGTGGCGTCAGGCACGGGAGCTTTGTTTTTTTTGAAATCGATGATTTCTCCTTCAAATTCAGTTTCAGGGAGATCTAGCCAGAACAAAACTGTCTTCATTACCCACGAATCGGTGCAAGCAACGCCATACGATGCCATAATCACCGTATTTATCTTCCATCAGTTTTGCAACACGAACGATAGATAGTCTATCTTCCTCATTCATTAAACATTCATACATACATACTTAAATCACGCCTATATCCCCGAAGGGGTAGGCAGAGGTGAATTAGCACCCACGTTTCGCCAATTAGTTAGGTCCCATGTAATAGGTGGCGAGCCTATTGCCATTTATCGGGCACAAAAGTCACAGTATATTGCTAGGTGGTAGGTATAAGAGGAACGCTGCTGCCCACTCCTCATCACTGATATATCCTTAGTCGCCTTGTACGACACAACTGCGACTAATTTGGGGTGGTGACAATTGTATTCTACTCTGCCGTCACCACATGGCACATTAAACCACATTAAATATTCAGGCTGAAGATGATAATAACGTATTAGAGCAGCATTTTACTGGCATCAAAATCATTCATCGAAATCTTATCTGTTGAAATTATTGCATACAAAACTCTTCGCGTATGACGGCCCTGATCTCAGAGGACGTTAAAAATTTCATGACAAAAACACCGTTAATTTTACAAGGCAAAATGAATGTTATCGCCTGTTACAATCCCTCGTAGATCCATAACGTTGCTTCAAGTTAATGACCCCTCAGGGAAGATATGAGTACATTGTAGTTATCATTATGAACTTTATTGCTCAATACATAAAGTTATATAAAATCTTTCTCCCAATACTGAATGAAGGGGTTCCTTTGTAAGAAATAATTGTATGTCTCTACAACATGCAACAGAAATAACGCAAACACTGAATACGACTAAAAATCAAATAAAACCCCTCATCATCATCATCATTCAGCCGAGAGACGCCCACTGTTGGGCATAGGCCTCCCCCAATGATCTCCAGTGGCCGCCATTCGAGGACCTTTCCGCCCCAACAGCCGTCAGTCCTCCTCGCAATGTGCCCTGCCCACTGCCACTTAAGGTCCGCAATTCTTCGGGCTATGCCGGTGACCTTAGTTCTCCTGCGGATCTCATCATTTCTGATATGATCACGCAGGGAAACACCGAGCATAGCCCTCTCCATTGCCCTTTGGGTGACTTTGAGTCTTCTTATAAGGCCCATTGTAAGCGGCCACGTTTCGGTGCCGTAAGTCATCACTGGCAACACACGCATTGAAGACCTTTGTCTTTAAAGTTGTCTTTGAAAGTATTTAAATAAAACCCCTAGTTATTCCAAAATAAATCGGTAATAATTATTTTATATAGTCACCGAGTTAAAACAGCAATTCAGAACAGATTATAGTATTCAAAGCATCTATCAATAAAATGGCTTCTGAAAGACAACAGAATAATGGAAATATAAAAATACCAAAAGTCCACCAAACAGGGGGATAGGTAAACATTAAAACAATAGGAACAATTAGCTACAGGGGAACAAAGAAACTATCTTCATTTTATTCTATTGTTTTGGGAAGATACATTCTGTGGCGAAAATCAGAACTAACAAAAACTACTACCTATTGTGGCAAGCAACCCATCTTTACTTCTCATCTAAAAGGCCACCTTTTGTTTTATGGGCCTGCAGCGCTTTGGGGTGGATATCTAATCAATTAAAAGTTCATAAAGTACGTGTGTCAAATCAATGAGTATATTCGGGCCCTAGGTTAATGTGAGTTGAATGTCTGACGTAAGCTGTTTGTGATATCAACGGACACACACACTCATTTTACGAGTTGCATCGTACACATACATACATACATCACGCCTATTTTCCCGAAGGGACAGGCTGAGGTGAATTAACACCCACTTTTCACCAATTAGGTCAGGTTCCATGTAATAGGTGGCGGGCCTATTGCCATTTATCGGGCACATAAATCCCAGTATATTGCTAGGTGGTATAAGAGGAACGCTGCTGCCAAATTACTCATCACTGTCTTAACCCTTACCCTTAGTCGCCTTGTATGAATGACACCCGCGAGTGAGATTCGGAGTGGTGTCAATAGTATTCTGCTTTGCGGTCACCACACGGCATAACGTGGTTAACGTGGTTTTCCTAAATACAAAACTAGTCTTTGTCCGTAGTCTAGGTTTTGAAGAAGAAGAAGAAGAAAATGATTTGAATGAACAACTCTATACTTTTGCGCCGTTCTCCACAAAACAGGGAACTTGGCAAAAAGACGATAAACAATGTACGGTCAGCGGCACTTCAAACTGTCAAACGACTTCAATCGATTATTAACCTTTACTTATTTGCAGTAAGGCTCAAAGTCAAGTGAAAACTTTACATTTTGTGATAGCCTAACGCGCTGTTGTATGCTGTAATATCGGCGAACTACACGAAACAAAATGTTCACCGAAAATTTTATTCAGTCAAAAATAGTCAGACTTTCCATTTTCCACATGAAAGCCACAAAATCATTGTTGGAAAACGATCGTCATCAGAAAATAATAAAACACCCATGGCAGATCCAAAAAAAAAAGCAACAAAATTTTCGTTTTAATATTCCGATAGCACAAAGCTCCAGCTTTAGCCTGCCATAGAGTAAAATTATTCTATGCTGCAGATAAACGTGACGTCAAAATTCACGCGTCCTTTTAAGCGCCCGCGGCGGCCGCAGCACGCAAAAAGCTGCGTGTCGGAACACAACAAATTGTCAGTCAGCTTGTCAGCCGGCGTGGCTGTTTCGGTAATCCGTGCAGACACCTGATAGGTCGTAATGGCCGCTCGCCGGCGACAGCGCCAATTACGCGCTTTAAAGCCGAAATTGTTCAGCGAGCTCATGAAATAGATAGCGTTGTGTGTGATTTTGTGTGAATTCTTTATTTTGGCCTCTGGAATTAATATCACAACATAATCAAATATCTCATTAATTCAACTAGATGATCTAAAAAGCTTATTTTTAATTAGGACAGCGGTGTGAGCGGGGCTTGTCCTATACTATGTATTCAAGCTATCTATATTCAAAGATTTTGGTGGTTAGAAAAAGAATTTCGAAAAATTATGATCTTGAGGCAAGAATCTTCAGTGTCTTGGGTGGCCAAGCCTAGTGATAAATTCGTTGACTTCGGCGCGTTCGCCTCGGATAGGTGTGCGTTCACCTTTATTCGCTCTTTACCACCTGCCCGGATTGCAGTGGACGCGGGTTCGATTCCCGCCTCAAGATCATAATTTTTCGAAATTCTTTTTCTAACCACCAAAATATTTGTACTAATTTTTTAGTACATATGTTAAAATTAAAATCGAATAGTCTATCTATATTCATAAAAAAATAATAACACGCTTTCTTAATAAAGATACCAAAGACTTGGTAGGATCAGTTAGTCAGCCGATAACGCCCACTGTTGGGCATAGGGCTCCGCCTAAGATCTCCAAGCCCTGCGCTGTCCGCATCACTGGCTTCCCTCGACCTTTGCCAGATCATCGGTCCACATTGTGGGGCCTACGTCTAATTTTGTTGGAAAACTTTACCAAATTGCAAATTGTATTTAACTCATAGGAGTCTGATGACGAGTCATTCCCTTTCACTCTGCAAGCCTAGCTTATTTTCAGCGATAGCTCTTCAACTAGACAATGTTTGTTTAAGCTGAAGTATGCCACGACTTCCACCTCATCTACTAAGTCTATCTAAATATTGTGATTTTGCCAGTTTATCAGTACTGCCTCCATAAGCCAAAAAGTGCAAGCAAAAGTGACTTACAAGAATATGAATGATGTTGTCTTTTCAACTGAATTTATTTATAAACATGATCGAGTACATCCCTAAGGCACTTAGTAATTTCAGATAGAATTGAGATACGCGACATTTTTTGTGTATTTTCTATAGTTGAAATCAGATTATTTGATTGTTTTCAGATATCGCTTTTGGCTTAAAATCGGCAGCATAGCTGCTGCTATGATGGCGACGATTCTAAAATGATGCCGTTTGACACAAATTGTAGATCATGCTCCATATACCCATTTGCTTTAGATAACATCAACACCACAGGAGACAACTCAAAGAGTAACGGAGGCAAATTACCATGGTGACGATGATAATTCTGCTTTACTTAAATTCTTGCTAGCGCACTCGGCCGGCTAGTCTTTTACGGCCGGTTAGACCTCGCAATCAGGAGTTAAGTCAATTAATCCACAACGCTGAGTTAATTCGAGCTCAATCGGATAAACGGTCGGATAGGAACACCGATAGACAGACTGTAACAGACTAATGGAATGCGTTCCTTGGAACTTCTTTGAGTGTAATTCAAATTTGATTGAGTTCATTGAAAAGTTTGAATGTGGACCAGTATTAGGAGTAGGGATGGAAATGTAAACAGCAATTGAGTCAAGTTTGTACGGGGATCCGTAACGCCATTAAAGGTCTTTGATTTGCTTCTTAGGAATCAATTTTGCAGCACTTTATTGGATTCAATATTTGAGGGGTTAGGTACTCTGAAAGTTGATTGTGATTGTTTTACGGTGAATTGTGAGAAAGACAGCTCCGCTTAATCGATACAACACACCGAATAGTATATTTTTGATAACCTTCCAACCCAAATTTATTTCTTCATTACTGACATACGATTGTGGTTTGTACCTACTTTATTATATTATTGACAAAAATTCAAGATTAATTTACAGCTCCACTACATTGTAGGATCATTAGTCTTTTAAAGCACTCTTTATTTTCAGCTTTTTTAGGCACAAAACCGCACTGGACCAGCCCATTTTCCCTATATTCTTTCGTCCATAGAGAGGGTCTGTGCCTCAGCAGTAGGGACATTAAAGGGATGATGATGATGGGCCATAACCTACAACGCTGGCCCAGTAGCGAATTGGTATGTAACCAAGTTCTTCGCCTTCTTTAAAAAGTACCGAGATGCTATGGCCCTCCACCAAACTAGTCATAAAATAATTGAAATACAATAATAGCTCTCATCTCATCAAGTTGCGACGTCCCAACGCAAACACAACATTTGGCGACGCAGACGTAACATAACAAATCTGTTCGCCACCAGCCTACTAGATTGTCTTGTCTGTTTGTTTAGCTTCAGTGTACTAACACGCCAACACTGTACCAGGCGAACTTAATTGCTCTAGGGGTTTCGACATAGCGTTGATGACTCCATTAAATCTCGTTCGGGGAGTCTGCTCTTTAATTTTATGTTCAGTAAACGCAGATCGAGAATCGAAAGCGCCGAATCCAGGTCACTGGAGATGCTTGGAAATTTCGGAACTAAGAATCACTGACATTAATTTTGTTTGAAAAAATAAAGTTAAATTCGTTTCACGAAATATTGGATTGTCGAGAATCTGTAACAATCTCAATACTTTTAGCAAATTACTTATTTGCTCGCAGTCCAATTTTCACAGGTAAGAAGTTCGAATTTGTGCCAAAATTTCGAAATCCAAAACGTTAAAATTGTAATTTGAAAAAGAAAATTACAAAACGACGACTTTAAACAAACTTTTCTTCCGAAGTCTAATACGCTGTCATTTCCAAATACCGACACATCTACCGAGACGTATAGACAGAGGAAAGTGCTTCAATTCGCTTCCGTCGAAAGCGATGGCACGTACCGCGGCACGGTACAGAGGTGAGAGGGTTGTTGCAAAACAGCATTTATTACAAGCGACGAAGGTGCCACAGTGCTAAACTTTATCTGCACTTGACCGTATAAGAGTGAATTCTTGGCGAACTCACGTGTGTCGGGTAAACGAGCCAAATATTGAGGACATAAGTCTTAATAACGTGTGCTTACGCGGCGAACAGGCAGGAGCCCTTGTCGAAGCGTACGATTCTGAATATTCGTATTGATCTTGGGATGGCTTTGAGAATATGTTGGCCTAGTGAGCGGTCAGCTTTATTTTCGATTTCCAGTATGAACTCCAATATACGTCATAAAATTAATAAAAAAACTGAATGAATGAATTTTTAAGCTGCCATTAAGATACTTTATGGAAGTTATTCGCGCATTTTATCAACTTTACATTTCATCAATATAATATAATTTCCTGATGGTTATGGTCATCAATGATAGTTTCATTAAAAATTTATAACATTTGTAATGTATTATACACTAAACTTCAAAACCTATTCTAATTGTAAAATAAACAAGTAAACATCATGTTCATTTCTCTCTTTATTTCTTTACGATTACACTACTACATACTTATGAAATTCTTCAAACGAGTCAGCAGCGTTTATGAGTAACGAAGTGCCTTCATCATAAATTATCACCCTCAGCTTTTTCGTGAAACGTCTTTATTTGGCATTCTTAAGTTACCATGTATTCAGCTGCCTTACACATTCGAGCACGTATCCGAGACTACGAAGTTGAAAACTGCAAAAACTTGTTGGATAAACTTTTTCGATTGGTTACACTGTGGGAGTCGAACGGGCTGACCCAATTTTTTCCTTGAAGAAATTATGATGAATGAACTTTTTTCGAAAGGAAACTTCCAGTAAATGAGTGTACAAAATTATTGGTTAAGTGCAAAGAGAGGAGACTTGAAAGACAGGCTGTATTTATTTTGCTACCGAATATTTCGACTACTTTCAGAATCAAAAATGATTTACCATCATCATCTTTCTACCCTTTTCCAGTCTATCTGGGGTTGGCACAGTATGTTTCCTCTTCAATATAGGTCAGATGTCATCCAGCTATCCACTCTCATTTCATATATCATCCATCACATCAGAAAGGTGTTAGTGATAATTGAATATAATTATTTTATAAAAATTATGGAAAGGATCATGTCGAGAGACAGATGAATGGAGCAAGTTATTGGCATGACAACATTTCAATAAATACCACACAAGGTTACCATCCAAAAGGATTAGATATAGAAAATATTTATTGTTCCTAAAAATATTAGGGTTAAACAGTATGACTTTGTAATAAAAAAAATCTAATTTCTATAAAATACTTAGTTAAAACTGTATTTTGAAACTAAAACAAAATTAATCTGCCACGATTCGATCATTAGTTCAGTAAATTCTCACGTTAGTTCGTGAAGCGATATCGGAGAAGAAATTATGCCCAATCCTACCTGCCGCTGATAGTACACTTTTGTATTCCGATTACAACTCTAAGCTCCGGTTAGGCAGTTGACGATACCGCAGATTGGCGAAGCATTGATTCCCAACTATTCGGACAGGTGCGTGGGGTGGCGTGGCCAATGGCCCACGAAATCGGATCCTAACTCCGGATTAAATTTTGTAGCGGCGCGGTTGTGCGCATCAAGTTACACGCTTAAGCGTCAATCGAGTTCACTTTTTTATAGCAAGCATGGTATCTTTAATCGTCACGGTAATAATATAAGGCAGTACTGTGACTCGGCCGTAGTTTTGAAACAAAAGCCGCGCCAGCCGTGCGGTAAGTCAAAATGCGATAGGGATGTGTCAAAAATCGCCCTTACGGTTTGGAGACAGCACACCGTCAGTTCGTCACTGCACTGCTGCACAATCGCTACACTGTTGTATGCCCAGCGCATGCTGAGATCAGAGATGCATGGGATAGCTCGCTTCGTTTGTTTATAGTGCTATCGTGCCTGCTTAATAGACCACACTTCAAGGGATGGATGGTGAATGGTGAAGTCCATTTTAGAGGGTAGTTGAGCCAGAAACAAACTGCTGATTCCACTTAATTCACCCTGCCGACACTATTAAAATCAAGCCTCCAATTATGTTAGATTTCATGTAATAGGGGGCAAGAACGTCGCTGGCAATTCCTCGTCACTATTTTAACCCTTAGTCGCCTTTGAATTAGGGGTGGTGACATTTGGTGGTGACACCCTGCACACCGCCTTATTTTTTTGTCAGCAGAATTTAGCAGTTATGACATTTTAGTTTAATTTACTTCATTTTAGATACAGAAACAGTATTAGTGTTGATATCAAGTAATATTTCATATCATTTCTATGCTATGCTTGGTACGAGGGCGAATCAATAAGTCCGTGACTTTTTGAATTTTTTGAACCTCGACAAATCCTATTTTTTGGAAGGGATAAAAAAATTGGAGAAGCGTTGGACAAAGTGTATAGAGCTCAAGGGAGACTACGTTGAAAAATAAAATGATTTATTTATCAAAAAATCTGTGTTTTATTCCAAAAGTCACGGACTTATTGACCCGCCCTCGTACTTTGAATTTGTGTAAGCAACAATTCGGGATTATTATTCGGAAGGATAATAGCGAAAAATGTTGGACTGGCCTAAGAAAAGTAACGAAAGCCGGACCAGGAAAAGAGACATTTTAAAAGTTAGCACCCTTAAATCTCCCGGAATCGGCCTTAACTTAACCAAAGGCCAATTTCATCAGCGGAAAGTGTGTAAGTTGGACCAAACGCATCAACTTAAATGTGGTTCAGGCGGATTTACGCGTTTGATGAAAGTTCGAGTGGAAGCGTTCGGTATTGATTCGTGTTTACAAAACAAAATAGAATAGTTTCACTCCGGTTTACAGCGCTCTTGAGTTTTCAGAACGGCTGTTTAAAGTTTCGACCTTTGTTAAGGGAATGTTGGTCGTAAAGGCGAACGGAATTGAGCAACGCAAAATACTTTTGCAGTGGAAAATATGCATGGTAAAGTCTGTCCCTCGTTATGAGAAGTATGGCAGAAGAATGTTATATGTTGGCAAAAGAATGTTAGAGGAGGAAGACCAAATATTGGTTGGATTCTGCAAAGGAAGGACGATATAGCGAGAGGAGTGGATGAGAAATTGGTGAAGGATAGAAAGGAGTGGAAGAAAACATGTAATCCGGCCCCGCCTAGAGCGGGATAAAGGTACGAAGAAGAGGAATAGTTTATCTCTGGTTTACTATGTGTTTAATGGTCGGTTTGGTCAACGGTCAAACACGCTGACTATCTAGCTCGATGCCTCTACCAGGATTTGACCAGGGGGCCTACCGCCTAACTTGATTGCTGATGAGAGCTATATAGCAATGCACTGCTTACGGCTATTGCAGCCATCCTGAATTTTTAGGCTGTATGGATTTTGTGCCAAATTCATACAAAATCATTGAGTAAGGCGGTAGGCCCCCTGGGACCTGTAGGCCGATAGCCAGTATATGTAAACATTCAATAATTTTTATGTCCTAGCAATTGACTGACACTAATCAAATATTGACTTATTATTTTTAGTACAATATAAATATAATACGATTCCAATGAACAAACACATTCGTAATAACAAAGGTTAAAACTCATTTCGGCTAGCAATTAAAAGTTCCTAATAACTTTTAAACGACCTTTTCGAGTCGACTGAGCGAGAGGCGAACACGAACTTCAGTGCCAAAGAAAGGGATAGACTAACAATGTGAACCGAGCCTGCTTTGTAGGTCAATCATGAATTATGATCGAGAGAGTGAAGTTTTAATTAGGCGCTATTTGTGCGATATTCATAATTTTACGTTTATTTTGCACAAAGTTCAGATTGTCTGAGTAACAATTATAAATGTTTATTTACATCAAACTCAAAGGCGATAAGGGGCTTTTGTTTAAACAGACTCGAACTTAGCCTTCGTGCGAGCCTTCTCTTGGGACGCAACTTTCGGACGAGTTCGGCATTAATATTGCTTGTTGACGAAACCAGTAATTAATGGGAGATCATCTCCGTTCTTGTCTCAGCCCTTGCTCCTGTAATGACTTTCGAGTAAATTCATTAAAGCGCCGCGGTGACGGCAGGGTAGAATACAATTGTCACCACCCCAATCTCTTCCTTACTGCCGCACTCAGAGAAGTCAAATAACGTTAATGAGTATTTAATGTAAAAATTTTCGTTCAAATCTAGACCATAGACCCGGCAAGAATAGCAACTAGTTTGAATTGTCATATTTTGACATTAAGTACTCATTAACGTTATATGACGTCTCTGATTGCGGCAGTGAGGATCCTTTAAAGTTATAATAAGGCATTCATATTGTCGGTATACATAATAAGTCATACACCAGCCATTGTGATTCACATTGTAGGTGAATCAAAACCCACGTTTTGCCAATGAGGTTTGGTCCCATGTAATAAGTGGGGGGTATATTGCGATTTATCGGGCACGGAAGTCGCAGTGCATTGGTAGGTGGCATAAGAGCAACGCTGATGATGCCCATTACTCTTACCCTAAGGTGACAATTGTATTATACTCTGCCGTCACCACACAGCCGATATCACGGACATTATCTCTGTCGCTCTCATTAGATACTACAATGAGGCCATGTTCTGAGAAGAACGGATATTAATATCGGCATTGGTTCCGAATACATATAAAAACAGCAAAGCTCGTAGTAGGTACCTACTGTTTCTCGGAAAATATCTGATACGAGTTTTTCTACGCAGTGACGAATTCTGGGATTTAATGATGTTGTGCTTTTTGTTTTTCTTCTTCTTCTTCTTCTTCTTCATGTTCTTCGTAGGTTTCAAATATGTTTTATTGGTTGGCACAATAAACGCACAAATTGGATGTTTCAAATGGGACGAAATTAATTTCAGTGACGGCGCTACCAATCGTAGGTACTGCTATATCGAACAGTTCCAGGCATTTGAAAGGGAGGACGAGAAATAATTTAATTACGCTATATTACGCTACATTAAAATAAAAAGATGGAATGCGAGCGGCAATTATGTAAATCTGTCGCGATAAAAAGCGATTGTATCGTTGCCGGGCGATTGAAACGTCCGATTTCGTCGCAAGAGTGAAAAATAAAATTAATGGCTACATTTGCATTTAAGGGGTGAGCTGATGCGGATCGCTTGGCAAAGGGTGGGTAGGTTTTCTGTGCGCTGATGTTTTAATCTTTCCGGGATTCAAAATGGCAGGCAAAGAGGCGACAGGATAATGTGTAATAGGGGTTTGTACTACACAACACTGCGATGCGAGGTCGCATCGTAAAAATCTACGAGATCGCACCGCACCAATTCGCAATTAGTGCTTGTACACATACTGTTTTGTGCGGTGTGAATTCGCAACGCAGAAAACTGCAACGTGAATTCCTGCGATGCGATTTGGTGCGGCAAGGAAGACACAGGAAAAATAAACAAAGCAGTATAAATTTAAAGGAATGCGCGTCACGTATCAATTCGCAAGTTCTTACGATGTGTTTTGCGAGCTCGTAGATTTTTACGATGCGACCTCGCATTGCAAGATGTATTTTTTCGTACATACATTCATACATAAATCACGCCTATATCCCCGAAGGGCCAGGCAGAGGTGAACTAGCACCCACGTTTCGCCAAATATGTCAGGTCCCATGTAATAGGTGCCGAGCCTATTGCCATTTATCGGGCACAAAAGTCGCAGTACACTGCTAGCCTAGGTGGTATAAAAGTCGCCTTGTACGACACCGTATACCGACATAAGTATTTTTTCATCTTCTCTTATAACCCTCAGCTAACTAGTATACTCCGTAACAGCTCTATTTTTCTACCCACGGTTTAAATAGTTCTCGGATTGATGTGAAAAAAGTGCAACTATCCCTTAAACGGTACGAAAGTAATAACATCGAGCCCCAAGCATGTTGCCGACTCGGTTAATATCGAACTCGTATCATTTTAATGAGCAATCGCAGCGAGAGTGGTTCCATAACAGCTTTTATAGCTTAATTACTGCACAAAAATCCGATTACCCTTAATTGTGTGTTCCGGGAGACCGATACTGTTCGACTGTACCCGGTTTATCAGTATTTAAGAGTTTCCGGGGCCTCCATGTTGGTGATGGCTTTATTGGTATAATGAGGTTTCGTTAGCAGTATTCTACAGATGTTGAATTGGACGTGGTTAAGTGTAAAGGATCCAATTCAACGCATAGTGCTTTGCGATTTTTGTAAGCTAAAAATATAAGGGGTATGGACGTTGAAGCTTTAAAGAAACTTTATTTGAGTCTTTCTATTTTCAGTAATTTAGTAGTTTTGGTTCATATCATCCCTAGGTGCTAATGGTAACTAAATGTGCAGAAAATTGATGGAAAGAACCATATCGAAATGGAGACCGTGATTGGGATGAGAACATTCCAATCCACAGTGCTCTAAGTGTTGGTTTAGGTTTTACAGCCGGCTGCCTGCCTGATACCAGCCCACTTTGGGTATGCCGCTGTAGGTGGTTAGCTTATAGCTTGGCATAAATTATCTCTTTCCATAGCGATACTAAGCAGCAGTAATAGGAGAGATGAATAAAAAGGACAAAGTCCCAGGACTGATAACAAGACAATACATACACAGTGATGTCAACCAAGGCAGACCTAGTTTCTACTAGCAATAAATCATTTCTTTACATACGTTAACGACTGAAGGGTTATTTTTCCCGTTACAATGACAGTCTGCATGTCAGATGCGGATGAGTAATTGCATTTGTTACCATTTAACGCAACGCTTAATGATCTCAATGAATCATTATTCGGATTGGATATGTAATGGATTGATAGTGCGGCGTGAGATAACTAATGTAGGCTCTGCTCCGCGAATTCATGGACTAGACTAATAATCTCTGGACTTATTATACACATAATGATTCCCTGATAAATATAATCAAACACTTATGCCCGTTCTTCTAGGGACGGGGACCTCTCAGTAGTTGTCGAAGGTATGGCGTAGATTTTGTTAGGGGTTGATTGCTTGTTCGCAGTACGTTTCGGTTTATACAGTACGTAACGGCCTAGGAGTTTGAAATAGGCTGGCCTATCGAACATAAAAAAGACAATAATGCTGACTCCATTCAAAAAGAGAGTAATCTTTAAAAAGAAGAGTGGCACCTTGATACGACGATAACACGCCCTCTTCCCCTTCGCAATGTTCAACAAAGAAAGCGCCACGGATTTATTTTAGCAGTCTCTAGGACCCTCTAGTCGACTCATGTCGCATTACGCACGCGAGCGTATACAGCCGAGTTATTTCTGCTGAAATTTCCTGTACACCATTCAATCTTAGTAAGAAGGCCCTATTAACATACATAAAGAAGAGAGAGCTTAAATCAGTCCACCGCCGAATCGCCGCAAAATGTAAATCTTCTACACACCATTATTTACAGAAACGCTTGGCTCCGAGCGCTGGGCGCAGTTGATGTATGACAGTAGGACACAGAAAAATGAATCGAGCCACCGACACGTTAGAATTGAAATTGGTTATTTGAGTTTGGACTGCCTGTCTTTCAAATTCGAAGACCTAACTATGACAAATCCGTCTGACCTTTTTCAGTGTATAGAAAACGAAACAGAAGAAGTATTTTGTCATTTTTTTTATTGTGGAATATATATTTTGTTACAAAGGATTATTTGGAGTAAAGTTGTGTGTATTGTTACCATAGAAATCGGGCTTAAAGTTCGTTAACAACATGAAGCTTAAACTTTGTTACAAATCACTTCGGTTCAATTTATAGTGGCAACTATTTTGCTTATGTCCTATAAAGGCTTAAACTTTTGTATTACTAGATGATACCCAAACATTTACATACATAATATAATTAAAATAGAGTACATTCCCTGGAGGAACAAGGGTTCGTGATATACATCATCTTCGCCATTAAACCGGGCATTAACGCCTAAACCGGCAAAAAAAGACACAATTGCTATATTCGTTATAGCAAACATCTCACTTTTAAGTTCCTAGACAGGGCCAATCTATTCGAATGAGTTCGATAGGACCTTCAAAAAATTAGCATCGTCTTTGTGATATCAATGTGTGAATGCAATTATAAGCCTTAAGGTAGGTAGGTGCTAACGTAAGACAAAATTATCGTTTTTAATATAAATGAAAATTGGACCAAATGACAATTTCACCTGCTGACACCTCGGGACTGTGGCCGTATTGGCCCCAGTATTGTTTTTCAATCGGCTCCGTCCCCGGAGGCTGATGAGATGACGTCACAACATGGCTGCCGTGAAATCGATGGCTCTGGCACGGACTGTTTTTACACCGAATTCGCAATTTGCCTTTATTTTTTTCCGAACGAAAAAAAAGATGCAAAACAACTTTGACAGAAGGGCGTATCTATGCCAGTCTAATTCGAGGTATTTCATTCGCGAAACTGGAATCGGAGCGAATGAAATATGATCTAAATATTCGAGAACTTGCCGATTGGTTTGTAAATCGTTTTATGTTGGGTCATAATAGTCATTCAAAACAAATTTACTCTTATAGATGTCATACCACATCCCTGAGGATAATCTCAAATCAAATCAAACTTTTATTTGCTTACCAAGTGTACAATAGGTATAGTTGTTACACTATATAAAATAAAAAAGGTACAATTCTGCAGTCATCGCTTGATGCTGATTGAAAAAGCAGTATCTTGAAGAAAAACTGTTTTTGATGTATCAGATATACATATACATTTTTGATGTATATGTATCAGATCATCATCAACTGCAGGAATACAGGCCTTCGCTATGGATGGAAAAATATAAGGAGAATGTTCTTTAACATCTAAGCTTGCTGTGTTAAAAAGTGCTTGGTTGTCGTCGCAAGCCAAGCCCCCAAAGCGCTGCGCTATGAAGCTCCTTCTTTTCGCTTATTATCATTCTAAATTCTAAATTTGCACGCAATCATTTTGCAAAATACAGACGAATCGACTGCTCCTTATTCCGTTTTCGCTATTACTTCATCGGATGCTGCATGTGCAGCGGACGCCGCAGGTGATCACGCATTCCTCGGTGCGAGCGAGGTGCCTACGTGGACAGAATGTGCATTTCCCGTGAAAAATTCGTTTCAAGTAATTGTCTGGGCGCAGCACTGGGAAATATGTCAGATTTTCTGTACGTAAATTTCAAATTTTTAGCACCACGGTGTATTTTTTGTGTCGACGGATTTTTTTTTTTTAATTGACACTGACCAAAATCGAAATCAAGTGGAAATTGTCGTTAAGAGTATTTTTTTGAATAATCTCGAAAGTGTCACGTCCGTAATTTATTTAAAATGGAGTCGATAATATTTCAAAATTTAATTATAGTAATTAGACACTTTTTTCCCTTTAAATAAAACCTAATGAACTGATGTGAAATTGAAAAATCATATAAAATACTTTTGCTGTCGATTTTGGTCAGAAATCAAATCAACTTAAGTTTCATTATTTATTTCGCAATGACTGCCGCATTCAGAGACGTCAAATAACGTTAATGAGTACTTAAAGTCAAAAAATGACAATTTAAAACTAGTCGCTATTCTTGCCGAGTCTATATGGTCTAGATTTGAATGAAATTTTTTGACATTAAATACTCATTAAAGTTAATTGACGTCTCTGAGTGCGGAAACTGTGTAGAGATAATAGAGTGTCAAAAGGTGCGTAATGAATTATGTCACGTACCTACTCTCTCAGCGTTTTACGTTGGCAGTCGTAAGATGAAGTGGCTGTCTTACAAGTTTCAAAACAAAGTGTTTACTTTGTTTTCTTAAAAGGGATGACACCGAATGAATTTTATCACTATCACCAGCTCTTTAACGTCCAGACTTTCCCCTTGGATGGTACTTATCCCACCACGCTGGCCCAGTGTGGATGGGTGGGTATCTACGACTGCAAATGCAGCGGAACCAAGGGCTTAACTTGCCTCCTGAACCACGGAGGAACTCGAGAGAGTATATTTTCGGTTGCCCACCCAATGACCGGCTTTAACGAACATTGTTTAGTTTACACAATCGTAGGCAGAGCGCGCCAACTACTGCACCATTGAGCTCTACATCCAAACTTCGCGACTCATCAACTTCCCGAAATATATCAAATACATATTATTATATCTCATCATCATTACCCATGCTTGGCCACTGTTGGACATAGGTCTCTCCCAAATATATGGAGGGGTTTGGACCATAACCCACCACGCTGGTCCAGTGCGGGTTGGTGGGTGAGTGAGTGCGGGTTATTATATCTATCGCGAAGAAAACCTCAAGCAACTAACTACAGATTGTAGACTTCTCCACTCCAACGCTAATTTCATTTCCAAACTCTTCAAGGTCAACCTCTCAATTTATTCGTCCACTGCCAGCTTTAAAAGATTCGCAGCCAAACTGGCGGCTTCTCCTCTCACAACTAAAGTGGATGGGCTGGCTTCATTGCCTAACACCCCTTCTCTAGAAGGATTACTCAAATCTTACTTGTTAAATTTATACTTGAATTGGCGGCAATGAGCGTTTCACTTCTATTGTGTTCGAACAAAGTGCTCCAGTGATTTTCCAATCCAAAGCAGAAATTCTAAGCCCTCCTCTTTGGTAGAGCGAGCCAGGCTGTATGTGGGGCGGGTGCAAGTTAAAGGAGATCAGAGGAATTTCATATCACTTGGTCAAAGTAATATTTGTGAAAGAAATGTAGGTCATTGTTTTTCTATACATGCATTCATCATGAGCACGTTTCAGGTGTGATGGATGATATGATGAATTAAAAGGGAGTTGATGACGTCTGACCGACATAAATGGAACAGGAAACGCCGACCCCAGTTAGACTGGGAACAGGGCGGGAAGTAGATGTTATCATCAGCCTTGTAATGTACTCACTGCTACGGCATAGGCCTTCCCTGTGGATGGAATAGTTTAGGGGAGAACGCTGGCCCAGTGTGGATTGATAGCTATTTAAAACTGCAAATGTAGCCGGGACCGAAGGTTTGACGTCCCTTCCGAAGTATAGAACAACTTGAGACAATATTTAGTCACTCTTGCAATGACTGGGCTTAACGAACATTACTTGGTTTATTAACGAGTGTAGATGCACCATTGGTCTCCAAAGGTCTGACGTGCCTTCCGAAGCACGAAGGAACTCGAAATACCTAATAAAATATATTTTTGGTCACTCATCCAATGAGCGGCCTTAGCGAAGATTGATTGACCGCAATCACAAGCCCAAAAACCACTGCGCTATCGAGCTCCTTAAAAGTGACATTAAAGCCAAGGCTGTCTGCATTGTAGTAACGCCAGCCTGGTGAACGCCGGAACAAACGCGACAGTATGCAATTTTTGCACGCGCTGTGACCACCACCGCGCACGCCACTGCGGACGCAAGCTGAACGCGTTGGTTTGGCCTTGGCTTTAATGTCAATTTGAGTCGCCGCATCTCATAACTTGCCCCACCGCCAACTCGCATGTTCGCTCGCACGCTCGGCTTGGCGACAACTTCATTAAAAGCTCCGCACAAACAAACGAAACACCGCCGGTAAACAGGCCAGACACTCTTTGTGCACCAATCAAATTTTTGCCGGTCTGCACTGGTCGGGCGGTGGGTTTTTCGCAATTTTTAAACCGAGCTTTTTATGCAAATGATCCGGATTCTTTGTGTGGTGGCTACGGCGCCGAACTAAATGAGGATGCCGAGTCGTTAACCCGACAGATGTTGGCTGCCCGCGAAATATTGCCACCACAAAGGTCCTTCCTTCCTTTGTATCTATCTTCTTTTTATAGCGCGGTTTTTGGTGTATCTTTATTTGGGTTTTAGCAAGTCTGATTGATGGCTGTTGATATGCGCCGCATCATCAGGGGAAAAGGGAAGATTTTCCTCTGAGCCATGAGTTTGCATATGCTGTGAGTGCTGTCTGGAACTTAATATTCGTGGTTCAGGTCTTGCAAATCTTCTTCTTTTCTGTAGTACCTAGTAAGTTTCAGAATTACTTTTTGAATCAATAGTTATTCATCAGCTGTTATTACTATTGGATGATGAATAATTCATCGGTTATTACATAGAACTGTCATATTCTTCCAGAGCAAGTACAACTTAGAACGTACACCTGCGATCTCCGCTTACAAAAAAGGTGTAAAAGGTCACAGTGCATTAGTACTAACATTTAAAAGTTCTAGTTTATTAAAAAGAAAAATTATTTTGAATATGATTTGTGAAGTCATGTACTTTGATGATGATAATGAGGATGACGACTCTACAGTAAACTTAACCGTGCCCACTATATTATTTAACTGCATATGCTGATGCTCTTCTTAAAACCTAGCAATAGAAAATATTGACACAAAGTTCAACGAGTAATAGAATTCTTCTACCCAATTCCGAAGTTAACTCAGAAGGCAGAAAACGTTAAGCATTACCATATAATATTGTAATACCAAATAAAATTACACGGTAACAGTCGAAATTACATGCCTCATCGAATATACGAGGAAAACATAGAAATTATTCCGTGCTCAGCTACAAAGAATGGCCCGATATTATTATTTACTATCGGCAAATAGAAATAACGTACACGACATTTCATTTTTGATAGTGATACTGTTAATCCGTTTTCTGATGTATTGTGTTCGGGCAATGTGTTCGTATTTTCTAGGATTAAAATCTGTTTATTCGGTTTTAGTCTGTCGTTACTAAGCGCTGTTGTTGGTTATTGGTCTCTAATCACACTTGAGTAAGTAATATAGTTATTCGGAAGACATCTTCCAAATCTACATACATTGCGACACTTTTGACATTCCTACTTATTTGTACAATAGTGAAATCAGGTGCTAGTCAAATATGAGTTTTTGTGATGTTTAAAACTTTAGCCTCTACTAAGACTGCTAGAACACAACTCCATTTATTGTTAGAAAATAATACACATTATTCTTGAGCTTCTATTTAGTTGCTTTGTCCTTCAGATAGATAATCTACTACTCTATTTTGAATTTCATGTTTAATTTCGCTCCAAATCTTTCCTATGGCATTCTAATTTAAAACAAGTTGCTAGAGCAAGACCTCTCTTCTTATAACAGTTTATGTTTTCTCCATATACTGTGAAATAAAAAGGATTGAAATATTTGTGAAGAAATCCCTCCTTTTTGTTACGTCAAAGTCTATTGAAATAGCCTAAACAATTGTTATTTATAATCCGAACAAAGAACAAAAATCGTCAAAGAGACATTTCAAAACCAGTTTTCGGGTAACCGTCAATGAAATATGAGGGTCTTGGGGTAGCATAAATGGGCAAGATACGGAAGTTAGACGCGCGAGAGGGCGAAGGCGATATAGACGTTGGAAAGGGACAGCAAAGCTATGAAACTCACAACGCATTCAGACGAGATATGGTAATCGTTGGGTTAGAGTTTTACAGCAGTAACTGCGAAAATTGATAAAAAAACGGTCCAATCGTTCTTTATAGAGAGAAAGAATGAAACCCGGTACAATCAATCTTACAATTAGTAAAATCAATACAAAATTGCAACGGGTTCGCTGCTCACTGCTCTAATATCATAATATCCACTAGCAATAAACTTTTTACTTTGTTTCTTAGTAAAAATGAACCTAATGATATTTAAAAAATGCGTCGCTCCTTTAACCAAGTGGCTTACATTGCATCACGTTCAACAGAAGATAACAGAATATTTTTACGACGGACATCTGCTGTCATCGCTTATGTTTCGTTTTTTGTTCTTTTAGGTGTCCATTGATGCGCAAGAGTCATTTTAAAATTTTGCTCTTCACCTTCTGTTACATTAGGTACTTACGTGTTGAGCTCGAGGTCCAGTCTGAACTTGTGATTGAAAGCTTTGATGAGTAGCGAGGTTCGATGAAAGTGTTTGCCGGTCTGGAACAATAGAAGAATTTTTTGTTAAAGTCCAATTAAAATTAGTACAAATTTTTCGAACTTTTTCTGACCACCAAAATCTTTGTTAGCCAAATTTATTAATTTATTTAGAAATAGTTGAATAGTCCAATTAAAATAATTCAATTTATTGTTTTGAAAAGAGATGTTTTTGTAAAAGCTGGCGTTTCATGTGAAGTGTGATCATCGTATTATTATAAAAAAGAGAGTCACAAAGATGAAGATATTGATGTGATTAGATTCATCGGAACCATAATTAGAGACGTTTTCTGGTTTAATATTTTATATTTAGTATTTTGACTTCTGATTCATATTTTTACCGACTAAAAATATTTCAGTTGGTGAATATCTGTTGATGAGCGAGGCCTTTAAAGGGCAAGGTTATTACTGTAAACATCAATGAATATGATTAGACTACGCTTGGGAATCATCGAGAGGCTAAATATTGATAACTAGTGGACGCCCGCGGCTTCCCTCGCGTTAATGTCGGTTAATATATTGCCTATAGGCTTCCTCGATAGATGTACTACCCAATACAAAAATAATTTTTCAATTTGAGTCAGTAGTTTCTGAGATTAGCGCGTTTAACCATACAATCAAACAAACTCTTCAGGTTTATAATATTAGTATAGATATGTGTGTCATAGAAGGTGAGTGGGCGAGCAAACTCTCAGAATCTTTCAATGCTGTATGGTGAATAGCTTCGTCCACGACATTTTAGTCTGAGACAGGTTTTCTGCAAATATTCAGTGCATGTTTCTATTTATGGGTGAAAGGACGAAATAAATTCAAAAGTGACAGTAGGAATAAAATGACTACAGCATGGCGAATGAGTTAAAGAAGGCGATATAAATTCATGATATGGACAGAGAGACGAGGAACGAAGAAAGGATGAATACATTAAGATGAGAATTATTATTGAAGATTCAATCAAACATTGAAGTTTGTTAATGCTGGAATGATAAAAAAAATCACAAACCTTGTTGCGGTCGTTTGTGAAATAGAGCTCGTATATCAAACCCCGTATAAACAATTTAATGAAATTCCCAAAGCGCTTATAAATTGTATGCCTCGATAAAATCAGGACAAACTATAGTCTCTTTACACTTTGTTAATGGAAACTGAGCCTTGAAAAGCGTTTGAAAATATCTATTTGCATTGTTTAGTTGAAGAAAAACGTTTTTCATAATGGTGCCGTGTGGTTACGGCAGAGCGGAATACAATGTCCCTAATCCTATCTCTTCCTGGTTTATAAAATCATCACCAGCTGTTTAATGTCCTCACTCCTGGGGCACAGGCCTTCGTTACGAATGGAAGAATATAGAGGGAATAGGCCATAGCCCACCAAATTGTGCAAATTGGTGGATAATAACAATTGCAACAACGGCTTGGCTCGGCGGGACCAATGGCTTAACGTATCTTCCGAATCCCGGAGGAACTTGAGGTAGTTTGTGGGTTTTTTTAGTACCCATCCAATGACAGGCGAACATTGCTTATTTTGAGCCCCAAGGTGATTATTTTAGTGGGCGATATCCCTTACTCGAATTTTAGGACATTCTATGTTATCATTCGGTCCAGCATCACTTTAGATCAGTATGAAAGATTGATAATATATGAATTAGTATGCATTGCAATATTAATAATGACACATCACGTAGCGTATTTAAAAATCACAGACATTATAAGAGATTTTATTTGATTTTGGTTGCACCGCTTTCCCGGTAAAGCTTTTTTAAGTGGACATGCTGGCCCGGAGCGGACACTGATTACATTTCAGTGATGGCCTCTGTATAATCTGATATAGCGGCCTCTGCCGGTGACGCTTGACATTTTTGATTTTGTTTCGATATGCGGATCACGAGGAGTTCCATGTCTAACGGCGGGTCCCAATATTTTATCAGCAGTTGAATACAGACGTACTACAGCTTAGTTAGCAGCTTCTGTTTTTTATCGTAATATAACAAAAAATACCAAGCAACTAAATTTTAGAAAGCTTACCGTTAACTGCAGATAGAATATTGGAAACCTGACTCAGCCTGCGAATGCAGACACTAACCTAACTAACTAACCCTGGTTTGGAAGGCATGTTAAGCCATAGTACGCATTACAACAGGGTGGGTAAAGGCCGACTCTCACTTTATTTTCTAATCCAATTGTCATCACTAATGCCAATGACATTTTGACTTTGTTAAAATTTTTCACTTTTTGTCACTTTTTGATAAAGCGCCGCGTTCTACGTTGTTCAAGATTGTTGGTTAAGCCCCAATGGCACATATCTACTAAGATATTAATTTTCATGATTTGTCTCATATTACTTTAAATTTTCGTCTCCAGTAATTTGTAGCAAATCTCAATTATGCGTGGGTATTCACTTTCTGTACCAATAGATGGCGCTAGGAGTCGTAAATACAATTGACGACTCATCTTTAAGCTGTATAATTTTCTACCGCCGATTGGACTATTGAATCTGTGGTTGTGAATTTTGACTTACGTTCTTGTTCCCGCCTCTCGAGCTGTTTTTTTGCTGCTTCGTGAAATTTATTAATTCACATACTTGAACAATATTATCAAGCTGAACTATCCTGACTGTCCTGTATGCTGAGTGTGCCTATACGATACATGGAAGGCGCCTATCTGCAGATATATCCAGGTCAGTGAGTGTTTTAGTTACGTTTATTTAGGTTTTTGTCATACAAGTTACGGAGACATTTTTTCCCGTTTAAATTATTCCCGGTTATGATCCCGCCTGGATTAGACTATTTACACGTCTATCCAACTGTAAACTTAAAAACATGAATAAGCAAAACTCTTCTTTTCTCCTTCATCAATTACCTAATTACTCCAGCCAAATATTTGCCTGAAGTTGAAACCCACCGAGCTGTTCATATTATATTCTCATAAAAATCAGCGCACAATTTCTTGGATATTACGACTTTCGTTTCAAGAATCTTCACCAAGACGGCAGGAGGTAGGTTTCAAGACGAATAATTTACTGACTAGCTCAAAGCAAAACATTGTAACGAGTTGTCAGTACTGTTAAGTTTTAATAAATTGTTCCGATGTAGTAAATAAGTTTCCACTCTTCTAAGTTGCCGCTGATAGCGTTACACTTGGCAACTTTAGAGATTCAATTTGTGAGGGGCTAAAGGTTATTGTAAACAAACGAGCGATTATTAAAACTGCCAACAACGCCGAAGTTTGTAGTAGGGATTTAAAATATGACATGGGCGAGGATATCATGCTAGAAATAATAGAATATCGACATAGATACGTAAATCATGCCTTTCGAGAACATGTACCAGAAATAACTCGCACATGGGTACGAGTGCTAACATTGCCTCTAAGTAGTATGGTGTTATTAAGAAACCTGCCTGCCCCTTCGGGGATATGGGCGTGATTTATGTATGTATGTTATTAAAAAATCGAAATTGTAAAATTTTTTCTTTCTTTTTCTATACAAACATACCGTTTTGATGTCGCTTTTCACCATAGTTTTAATACGACTAAGTTGTATTAACCAGAGGGGAATTCGAGCTGTATTCTGGAACTATGGTATGATTTGTTTATGTACCCCAATCAAGCGCAAATAAAGACTATATTATTCTATTCTATTCTATACCGAGCATCTCAAACGCAGTAGGTATATTGCTAAGTGGTATTAGATAGGAACGCTGCTGCCAATTCCCCATCACTGTTTTAACCCCTAGTAGTCTTGTACGACACCCGCGGGAGAGATTTGGGATAGTGATAATTTTTGATTTTGCGATTTTATCAATTTAAGATTTAACAGTTTCCGTTGTTCCTAGAGTGCGATTTAAAAGACTGTCAAATTGCAAATACATAATCGTAAAAAAAAACAATGTTATCAAAATCAATATTAAGATATTTAATATTATTAATTATTACAAATCTAAGTTGTTTATACAATCAATCACGCTCATGAATATTTCAATAAAAGGAATCCATATGATCGCATCTATTACGAATTACAAGCACGTTACAAATGTCCAACTAATATTTGAGAAGGGTATGGTATTTTAGAAGACGAAAGTCGTATTGTAGCGAAACTGCCGAACTTTGCCGAAGACACGATTTTAGATTTCACATTTATTTCAGAACACAACCATTTGTGGCAACATGTTGAGATGATATTCAAATTTGTATCGATATGTATCGATATAGATTTAAAAACTGATGAATAAAAAATAGAAAATGTTTTAGAAGCATTTATTTAATGGAATTGAGTAACTTCCTGATGGTCCTAGATTGAGAATAAGAACGATTTTTTTATATTCCTCACCTGATGGTAAGTGACGATAATGGCTGAAGATTTCCATCTTCGAGCTTCACCTGGAACCCTCAATAACAAAAGGGGCTGGCTATCTTTTCACAAAGTGTCAAAACACAAATGCTTTAACATTATTATTATGGTGACAGATTTTGATAAGACGGTGGTAGCTAGCCAGGCGAACTTGAAAAGGTAGTACCACCAATTAAACCGAGAAAAAATGTATACTGAGCGAACCTAGGACTTCGATATCTAATACCGGTGGGCGAATCACTAGACCACGGAGGCGGTTAATACGCAGTGAATTACATTACAAGCCTTCACACAGACTTATGATTCACACAGCTGTCGTTCTTTATAAGGACGACATAAATATCCACAACTGAGAACTGCCGAGATATAGGCGTGACTTGCGCCTAGACCTCTTTGCTAATTAAAAAGATCGGAATGTAACCGAAATCAGGCTGTTTGCTGAATTAAGAACGGTCTGGCTATTTATCGCAGTCTTAGACCAGGAAAGGTTTCACGTTCTGTTTCATGAGAGATTCTGATTAAAGTGCCCGTTATGTGTTTTGTTAGTTGGTGTTGCTTAGTAATTCTACCATGCTGGTCTGCTGGTCTGGGAGCGAAAAAAATTTAGAATGTAGGTTCCAGCATCGGGTCACCTCAAGGGCGTCGTAAAAGTCAACCATTGGAGATTGCCTGGCTTACACGATTAAGCACCAACAAGATTTATGTTAGATAGATAAAACAATAAGGTTTATGTAAGGTAGGCGGCCAGCATAAAACCTAAGCAAAAACCTTGAGCAGAACGGATTGAAATGTTCTCATCCCAATCACTCTCTCCGTTCATCAGTCTCTCGACATGGTCCTTTCCATCACATTTTCTATACCTACTTTCCGGTGTGATGGATGATATGAATCAAAATGGAGTGGGTGGCTTGACGCCGTCTGACCGATAGTAATGGAAGACCAGACATACTGCGTTGGTCCCAGAAAATTTGGGAACAGAGCAGGAAGAAGGAGGCGTTGCTTAGTAAATATTTAACTTGTCACTACCTACCTGCACTAAAATAAGAGTTAATGCCAATATAGCAGCGCTATTATCACCATCCACTTCCTGTCCTGTCCCCAGGTCATTACATAATGTTTTCTATTCCATTTCATCAGATCATAAATTCGGAAATTCTAACCGGTACAATTAAAACACACTTATAAATCGTCAAGACGACAGACATCGAAAACTTGTGTATCCAAGGGATAATAGGGGAGTGCGGAGCATGTCCCCCCGGTCTATACTATAATGATGGGTCTCCAAGCCCACGATCCGATCCGCCAACGAAGCGATTCGTATCCATGGGTCAAACGTCAGCGATTCACACCTTTTTAATTCATATTGTCCATGACACCGGAAAGGTGTTGTCACCTAAGTGAGAAAACGCTAAACAAGAGAGAAGAGTTCTTGGGATGAAAAAAACAGGCGAAGCTCTTGCCGTCTAATCCATTCCATCTTTATGAACAGACAAAGATGAATGAATAAAGCGTTTAAACGCACCCCTGAGCGTTTCGAACCGGATTATCGTTTCATTTTTTCATAATTACGCTAAGATTATTCATTGATATTTTCGTGGGGTGAATAAATTTGGTGGCGAGTGCCAGATGACCATTATTAAGGATATTGGCTGGTCTTAAAAAATATCGAAAGGGCTCTTTGTCCGTCGAACCCGAAATTTGTCTATAAGACCCCCGAACGCCTGCTGAGGTGAATTAACATAATAATAATAATGAATTTTTATTTGCAAGAACATGGTTAAAAATTGTGTTACAAAATGATTATTGTCCGACACATTCAATTGACGCAGTCAAAATGCAAGTGTTAATTGAGTCATAATCGTTAAAAAAAATTACATTTATCATACTTTTATGTCCATATACTCCTTGACGCTGTAAAAACACTTTTCATTAAGCCATTTGGTCAAATTAATTTTAAATCTATTGCGGTTTAAAGATTTTATATTGTTAGGTAATCTATTATGTTGTCTATTGTCATCATCATCATCATCATCACAGTCCTTTAATGTCCCCACTGCTGGGGCACGGGCCTTCCCTATGGATGGACGAATATAGGGAGATTGGGCCTAACCCACCACGCTGGCCCAGTGCGGGTTGGTGGGGTATTAACGACTGCAGATGCAGCCGGGACCAACGGCTTAACGTGCTTTCCGAAGCACGGAGGAGCTCGTGATAATAAATTTTTGGTCACCCATCCAATGACCGGCCTTAGCGAAATTGCTTAGTTTACGCAATCGCAGGCCAAGCGCGCTGTGCCACTGCGCTAGCGAGCTCCTCTCGAGCATGTCTATTGTATACACATGTTATAAGCCTACATTTACACACATCTACATTTACATTTCGCCATGTATGTCTGGTCCCTTGTAATAGAGGGCGAGCCTTTTGCCATCTATCGGGCACGTAATTCGCAGAGTCATGGCTAGGTGGTATAACAGGGACGCTGCTGGTCATTCCTCATCATTGTTTTAATCCTTAGTCGTCTTATACGACACCCGTGGAAGAGATTAGCGGTGGGACGTACTACGCGTGGTGACGGCAGAGTAGAATACAATTGTCACCACCCCAAATCTTTCCCGTGGGTGTCGTACAAGGCGACTAAGGATAAATCGGAATACGATTAGGAATGGGCAGCAGTGTCCTCTTATACCACCTAGGCTAGCAATGTACTGCGACTTTTGTGCCCGATAAATGGCAATAGGCTCGCCACCTATTACATGGGACTTGACATATTTGGCGAAACGTGGGTGCTAGTTCACCTCCGCATACCCCTTCGGGGATATAGGCGTGATTTATGTATGTATGTATGTACGTACTACAGAGAAAAGAACAAGCGACTGTCGTGTCAAATGTAAGAGAAGCTGTCAAAAATTTACATTGTATTCTATTCTTTCGAATAGATTACCCACTTGTCTAGAGCGGTGTCACATCAAGCATGAAATCTATTACGCCTTAAAATGTTTACTAAAGATGTACCTACTCTTCTCTTTGGCAGTCCAACCCCACGCTACTCAAATTTTGAGCACTGCTTAAAAAGTTAAGTGGCACAATACAGGTACCTGTCAGAATTTGTATGGAAAAACGTAAATTTTGACAATACTTAAATGTTAAGCAGGGCTCAAACTTTGTGTAGCTTTTCTGTATTCGAGGCTAAAAACGTAACCAGACAAAGAAACTTCTTGCTTTCCTTAGCAACAACAAAAACAAATCCATTCCGACCTCGCGTTCTACAACAGCACACCGCGGAACAGAAAACCGAACACAAACCCCGCCAACGCAAACAGAGCCGGGCACAATTAAAATTTCAATAACATAACACAAACGCTCCACACACACAAAGCATCAGAAGCCACTCAAGTCGCCGATTCTCAGGAGCCGAAAGCACAGTATACACATAACAGTAGTTTATCTGCGGCCTGTCGGCGAGCTATAAGCCTACAGCACATGAGTAGATAAACCGAACAGACTAAAAAGCTTCCTAAGAACACCGTCGCACTTACCATGACATTATGCAACTGGCTGTGCGTCATAAACCGGTTCTTCCCAGCATCGCCGCGTGCGCGACAGCGGCTAGTGGCACACATGCTCCGCATGCTTTTAGTAGTGCAACCGATTTGCGCGGTTGTATTAAGGTTATTCTCTGTTCCGTTTATTTACTCATGTGCCTACAGGTCGCAGATAAACGCCGACGACGCTAGGATTGTAACTAAACCGGTGAAATGTGCCGTGCGGGAACGAGCAGTGAGCGAAAGTGCAATCACCTTGTACACACCGAACCCTTATGCCGTATTTTATGTCAATGTGTGCGTTACAGGGCGTGCCTGCACGGCGCTTTCGTAAAGCACACATTCTAATAATGGACAGCGGCCAGTTTGTGTGAAGACGTACTACTGTTCCGGGTATACTGTGCCGAAACACTCAGCAGCCATCGTGTTTTCCTAGCGAGGAACAAAACAAACAATTGACTGAGGCGTTGCGAAATTCCCGCCGCCGTGATACAACCCCGGCATCCTTGCGAGTACCAACCGCGAGCATATTCGGCGCTCACTTAGCGATAAAATATTGCTTTCTTACTAATGCACGCTGGAGTACACTGGCGGCCGAGTGCGGGTGTAAAATTTGTGCTGAAATAAGTGGCAATTCTGTTTGGCCTTGTTGCGGCTTTCGCTGTCTAAGTTTTGGTTCTAAATAGACAAAAAAGTACTGAAACTTAATCGAAACATGAAAGAATTACTTGAAGAAAAAAATGTGGTAAGCACTATTTGAAAACCATACAGCATTTAGGCCGAAACAGTCAAGTTTGGTGTTATTAAGATGATTTTACTAGATCACACCAGGGGGCTAAAAGTGGCTTTTGATAATCAGACCTGTTTCTCTTAACCTACGAGTGGCATTTTAATACCCCACTGGTGGGGTACACGCCTTCCCTATGAATGGCAGAATAGAATAACCCACCAAGTTGGCCCAGTATGGATTGTTTTAAGGAAGCAGGAGCAACTCGAGTTAGTATATTTTTGGTCACCCACCCATTGACCGGCCTTAGCGTACATTGTTTACGTAATCGCACGCCGAGCGTACTAAGCCTTTTGCCACTTTAAACCAGTGATGAATCTCAAATCGCCTAATCTGCAATTGTTTTTTATTTTTAAGCGTTTAATATTCTTGTATACTTTCCTATCATACGCTGTCAACATTATTGCAGCGGCGATTGCGAAATCGCGAACATAACAAAAAATATGAAGACGAAATAAAACGGGTCAGCGAATACAAATTATTTGGAAATATAGACTTTATCCTATTACGATAATTGGTTACATTGGCATCGTAAACCGATGTGCTCATAAGACCAAATTACAAAAGCACTAAACCGAAGATCCGCTTTCATCTTTTCTCTTTTTCTGTGATCGCCTCCAACTTGATGGGCTTCTTATATTTGGACAAAAAATTAATACAATCTTTTATTAAAGGACGAATCTTATTGTTACTTCCATCCGAAGATAGCTGGATTCAAGGTGACTAACATAATAATTATGCATAGTTATAAATGTAGTAGCATAATTATTATCTTCTAAAATATATTTTTTTTCTTCCCTTATACTAATTGTTCGGTCAGTAAAGCAAATTTGGAAAATTTATTTCATAATTTTGAAAATAACCAGTTTTTATATGACCACCTGCCGCACTCAGAAATGTCAATTAACGTTAATGAGTAATTAATGTCAAAAAATGACATTTCTAAACTATGGTCTAGATTTAAAGGATTTTTTTATATTGAGTACCATTAAAGTTAATTGACGTATGTGACTGAGTGCGGCAGTAAGTTAGCATTGGTAGTTTTCCGGGTGTGCGGTATTTGTATTACATGTTGTATAGGCGTCACTTATGTACGTATGTTATCAGAACATTAATGAAACGCAAGCCTGGAGATGTCACCCAAAATAATCGGCGTCCCCCCACGCCAACCCCGGGACGGCTAAGCCCCGGTTCTAATTTACGCCGTCCTACATCTCAGTAATGCCGTGTTGCGACCAAATTGCATTTCCCGGGGCTATGCATCATCATGCGGGGCTGTTACGGAAAACAATAAATGTCCCATTTTGTCCACGTCGGGGATTGCTTGTGGAAAGAATAACGTCTGTCATGACGTATTTATTCGTTTATTCCTTTTTTTTTAATTCACGTCGTTATGCTAAAGGTCTCATGTTTGGCATACGGTACATTTTTAAAATTCTTCACCAGTCTCTGTCTGCTGGGATAAGAGAAGTGTTTACTTATCAAATATCGTAGCTATGAATTAGGGCAGAACTCTTCACAGATAAATATTATGTTGTATAGATTGATTGGAAACAAAGGGAACTAGATCCCTTTGTTCAATTAGTATATTATGAAATAACCTCTTAAAAACCTCTTAAACAGGTATTGAGAGAAACTACTCTAAACTATGTTACTTCAAATAATTCCTTCAAAAAATCCCTGTAATTGAAAAATTACTCTTTCCGTTCATCTGTCTCTGATCCTTTCCTTCACTTTTCTATTTCTACATATTCATTCTTCACTAGCATCTTTTGATTGAAAAGGGAGTGGATGGTTTGATGACTTCTGACCGATATTAATAGAAGAGAAAATTTTCTCCTCTGACCTCAAATAACGTGGCATCAGGGCAGGAAAATGAAGAATTCAGAAAATTACTTCTGTAACGTCTTATTCCGAACACAAATTTAGATCACAATACCCAGCGAGCCCTTGGGACATGTTAATAAAATAACAAGAACATTATTCGTTGTATAAATACATCAACTACTAAAGAGACACAAGTAAAAATTGCATTCATGGAACACTAAGTTTTATTGACATTATATTTAGAGCACACAATGTTGCCTAGTATTTTTGAGCTGCGTCTCTCTTATATTAAATGAGCAACAATTAGCATGCATCCAAATTTTCCACCGTTCCACAAGACGCAGCTACATTATGGTTAAACATGAACTGCAAAACGCTAGTGCGCTGCGTAAACAATTTCCGCTGCCCGGTTTCCACGGCCCGCGGTGTAATGTTTCGTTGTTTTAAGTAAAATGTTTTCTATGTCCGTCTAACGTGAGATTTGTGTGTTTTCCTTTACCGCGCTCCGGGAACCATTTTCTTATTTTTGGTTAATCGCTTTCTCGTATACGGTGGGGTTGTACTCGGTACTGTTTTACGTTCGACATCAAAAGCCGAACAATGCTTACGCCTGTTCGGGACTTTTTTTTATGTTCGACGATCGTGTTTGGGACTTTTTTGAAGCTCTTGCCCTTCATCTCAACTGATGGTAAGTGACTATAAGGGCCGAAGATGGAATCGAGCTTCACCTGGAACCCTCAACCACAGAGGGGCTGGCTATCTTATTACTATTTGTCGGAACACAATAATGCTATTAACATTGTTATTATGACAACAGATTTTGATAAGATGGTGGTAGCTAGCCAGTCGGACTTGAAAGAAGTCCTACCACCAACCAAACCGAATACAATCCCGGGACCTCCGGATCTCAATTCCGGTGGGCGAGCCACTAAGCCCCGGAGGCGGTTATATTTTCTGTAATACGTCAGTATCAACCATTTTCAAGTATATCCGTTTGAATAGATTGGTCACTAGTCTATAAGAGCTGATCCATAACCGTGTATAAGCGTGCAAGGGCACATAGGTACAACTGCGTCGGGATGCATAGTAAAATATGATATCATATCTCTATGGAATATTCTAATAAGGGGGCAATGGGTCACTTACCACGCTGGCCCAGGGCAGATTTGTAGGTATTAACGACTGCAGATGCAGCCGGGGCCGCCGGCCTAACGTGCCTTCCGAAGAACGGAGGAACGCGAAATAATAAATTTTTGATCACCCATCCAATAACCGGCCTTAGCGAACAATGCTTAGTTTTAGCAATCGCAGGCCGAGCGCGCCAAGCCACTGCGCTATGGTGCTTTTAATTACAATATTCTAAGCACTAGGTACTCAGTGATGTTTAAGGAAATAATATCGTGTCGAGATTATGTAGGAGCATCAAAATTTTCCCCTTAACGAAGCCGTGACACGTATAGAAAGTGGCAGGACATCTAATTAGATTCCATTCGGTGGTAATCATGAAGCGTCTAAGTTTACTTGTCGACACTTCAAACGGAAAAGTTTGCTGTCGCGTAGGTGTCCTTAATTCGACGGCATAAAGTCTAATTTCGATCGAAAAAGTCGAGTGGCCTACAGCGGAGTGTTCAAATTTCTCTATAGGGTTGGCACATTTAGAACTAAATATTTATGATGTTTTATTTTAGACAATAATACATTTAAGTAACTATAGTGAATAAAAAATATGACATTATAACATCAGATGTGCCATCAAACCGCTTGCCACAGCCCATAGGTGTCGCCACAGGAACCGGTTAGGTTTTTTGCTTTAGGCATGCTCTTAAGGTAACCTCTTCCGGTATGCTGCTGTTGGTGGTTTGCCTCTTACCAAATGGGTGCTGCAAAGAGTTTTTAATCAAAATCTTTATTAGCATGTCACATGATTTATTTATTGGTACACCGGTCAATCTTTCTTAGTTTTAATGACATCCCTGAGAAGAGTCGAGGTTGGAATAGCCAGCCTACGTTATTTTTACGATCCCAGATCAGTATGGACGGGTGTCTTGTATTAAATTATTCATATTTGATACGAAAATGAGACTTAAACTCTTGGGGAAGTTAGCCCTTCAACAGAATGGCCAGGAAATCCTCCTCCGTTATGGCGGCTGTACACTCTCGCCGAGAGACCCCGAGACAGGCCGAGTGCGAGTGTACATGGTAGCTCTCGGCTCGCCTCGTGATGTCGCGGGGTCTCTCGGCGAGAGGGGTCACGAGTCAAAAGGTCTCCCGAGGAACGGCGAGAGCATTGATGTACATTGTACACTCTCGCGTGCTTCAGTGCACGAACAGCGATAAACCGCGCTGGACGTGTGTACTCTGTCCGCCATCTCCTCTTATGGCACTTCGTTTTAATTTTTTTGTATGGTACGCGTGTGCATACATAAAATAATATACATGATGACTAATTTTGAAAAACTACACCACATTGTTTTTACGTATCTATTTTACTTAAAATAATTTATACTTTTGTAAAATATTAAGATTTTCCTAACCTATAAAGTAATTTTGATTGGCAGATAAAATGTCAAAAAATAGCGACGTCACGAGGCGTTTGACCAAATAAGGAAAATTGATAAATTTTGGAATTTTATTTTTTAAAAATAAATATCAATGACAAGGTATCTGAGTATGAGTGATTTTTATCGAATCTCCTTAAGCTAAATTATTCTAAATCATTATTTCAGTGATTCTTTGTAAGTGTCATCATCCCTATTGCTTGCGCATAGCGCAACAGCGGAAGCAACTTGTATTGCATCTACGTCCATCGTCCTTGCCGTCACGACTCCAACTGAAGTGGCGCGAGTGTACAGGGGGCCTAGACAAAGTAACATACCGACAAAGATAACGAAGTTCGATACAGCAAAATGTATGGGATTTGACGTAAATCGTCGTGAAATCACGTGACCAATATCGTCTTCGTAAGTTCCTTGTTATGTTGGTAGCCCAAGCTAAGGCGCTGTAGATACCAAAGTAATATGGCCGATCGTGACGAACTTTGACACGTTAACGTTATGAAACGATTGCCACTTGGCTACGGGCCCCTGGGGGCCATTAGAATACCGTCGTCGTCGGGTATTTAGGATTATCGTTCCGAGTTGTTCCGGTTGCGACACCAGAGGTGTGGCAACCCTAATGATTCGATTCTAGACACCGATACATCTCTATACAGCGCCAGACCGTTCCTCTTTGCTTCCATGCGATGTCTTATTGACCTATTCCGAGAATGGAGCCCGTTCACCCGCGCAGTAAGTACCTAAGTACCTACGCGTTCTATTTCGCTAGTGCCACAGTATACCCAGAACAGTAATACGTCTTCATACAAACTGGCCGCTGCCCATTAGAATGTGTCTTACATACATACTCGGCGCCGTGTAGGCAGAACCGCACTGTGACGCACACATTGACATAAAATACGGGGGCATAAGGGGGCAGTCTGAGCCGTGCCGTGCGTTCGGTGTGATCGTGCGTGGTACGTATACGTGCGTACAAGGTGATTGCACGTTCGCTCGCTGCTCGTTCCCACCCGGAACATTCGCGCTCGCAACCACCGCTTCAGTTACAACCCTAGCGTGAACGCAAGAGTAGGCAAATAACTCGCCAACAGGCCGCAGATAAACTACTGTTCTGGGTATACTGTGCTAGTGCGTTCCGATGACATGCACTTTGTTTTAGCGCTGGGGAAGATTGGATCCAAAGGATTGCACAATCAATTTCCATTCTTGCGCCGTTGTCCTACGGAATAGTTTTGTTTGGTTCCCGAAAGCGATCGGTCCTGTTATAGAGGTGGTTAACTGGAAATTGTACTGGGGACTTTGAGTGTTACGACTTGGAACATAAAAGAGATTTTGTCTTTTCAGTGGGAATTTAAATCGCCGCTGAAAGTTTAGGTCTTGCATTCGTAATTGATTTTGACTGAAATAATACTTTTTTTCTGCCTGTTATGCTGTATAATTTGTTAAAGAATGAAATATCTTGTTTTAACTAAGAATAATGAAATTTGTTGTTCATCTTTCGAACGTGTAAGTTAAGAAATATTTTATTAAATGCACTCATTTGAAGATTTTTTTGTGTTTAATTAATAAATACCTTTGTTTTTAATATAAAAGTGATATTCATTTTAAATTTTTATTAAAGAAATATATTGCCGTCAACAACAAAACCTACTTAACTCCTAAATTATCACCAGATTTATATTGTTTTTTACTTATTTCAGAATCTATGCTGTTTATTTGAACAGGATTACTACATGGGAAAACTGACATTCATATTTATATTTAAAAAAACATACGGACGAGAAAGACGAAATAAGAAACGTCCCTAATTTCTGCTGAAGAACGTAAGTACAGACATATTTTGGTCACTCATCTGAATCATTACAATAAAGCTTACCTATCGCAGGCAGAACGCAAACCACCGCGCCATGCAACTGTCCTGTCACAAATAAAATAATCGATACTCCACCGCTATATCGCATCCACTTAATATCGATCAACTGTTTACTCTCGGCTCCACCGCACTGCCCGCATATAAGAAAACCGCAATTTAATGACGATTTTCATTTTAAAATCATTAGGGCGTGGTCAGTGGTCGCCCGCGGCACAGCACTGCGATATTGAATACTGCGCTGTTTAAATGACACTAAAGTTTAATTTATTCGACCATTGTGTACGCTTCACTTGTGGACACGGACATTGTATCGTTTCGATTTTGTTGCAGAATTAATTAATTTAGCATAAATTAAAATAATAGGTTGGGGAAAAAGTTTCTTCGCATTTTTTAAGAAAATTCAAAACATTTTTTAATATAGTTTATTTACATTTAACTAAAGTACAGCTACAATTTTGTTCGATAACTTTTTGCCATCTTGTAGGTAGGGACATGATCCCATTGCTATAGAAATTTTGGGACTTCTGGTCAAAATACCGCGACAAGTGGTTTTGGCAGTCCTCTCGTGATGTTAACCTGACACTGCCTAAAGAATTGTGAAGAGACCGAAACAGGTGGAAATCTGAAGGTGCAAGGTCAGGACTATACGGCGGATGCATTAACACCTCCCAGCCAAACTCTCTTAATTTTTGCTGAGTGGCTAAAGATGTGTGAGGTCTAGCGTTATCATGATGAAAAACCACACCCCTTCTGTTGATTAATTCCGGCCGCTTTCTCTCAACTTCTTGCTTTAATCTCACCAGTTGTTCGCAGTAGAGGTCAGAATCGATGGTCTTGCCTGGTGGTAACAGCTCATAATGAATATTGCCCTTCCAATCCCACCACACACACAGCATCACCTTGTTGCGAGTTAACCCGGGTTTCGCCACAGTCTGTGAAGCCTGACCGGCCTTTGACCACGACCTTTTTCGCACGTTCTTGTCGTATGTGATCCACTTTTCATCACCAGTTATCAGCTTCTTCAAAAATGGTTCGGTTTCATTACGTCGTAATAAAGAATCACAAATGAGTACACGGTTCATTAGGTATCTTTCAGTGAGCTCGTGAGGTACCCAAATGTCGAGCTATTTTGTGTACCCAGTTTTTTTCAAATGCGCCAAAACTGTTTTGTGGTCAATTCCCAGTTCTTCAGCTACGTCGTAACTACTGACATGCCGATCTTGCTCCACTTTTTCAAAAATGGCATCCATTTTATCTGTAATAGGGCGACCAGAGCGACGTGCATCTTTGACATCAAAATTTCCGGATTGAAAACGCTTAAACCAAATTTGTGCTACTCTCACAGACACTGCACTAGGTCCATAAACATCGCAAATTTTTTTCGCGGCTTGCGTTGCATTTTTACCTTTTTTGTAGTAAAATTTTAAAATGTATCTAATTTCTTCATTAGATTCACTCATCTTGGCGGTACGAAAAACAAATGAAAATCACACATTTTCCTAATTTGAATGATAATAATAATAAATAATAAAAACTTTATTGCCAAAACACTTAAACACTAGTACATTTCTTGTGAGATCCACACTAGGCAAGCCTGTATCGTAGGTCTCAATACGAATTCCAAAAAATAAAAAAGACGAGAATTTGGAATTATGTTCTTAAAAATTTAAACTTTCAATGATACCAAAACCAGCCAGATACAAATAGTATAGCCAAAGAGATTTTATTACAAGTTTATACATACTATAATGCGAAAAGACTTTTTCTAATAAATACATAAATTATTAATCCTAATTAAATTAATCCATTTTGAATGTTGCCTTCACTCACTAATTACATCTATAATAACAAACAACTTTAGGACTTAGGTTATGGATATTAGATAGGTACTAGAAATGGTCGCTAACGCGTAGCTAAGGGCGCTTGGCCTGCGATTGCGTAAACTTGGCAATGTTCGCTAAGATCGGTCATTGGATGAGTAGTCAAAAATTTATTATCTCGAGTTCCTCCGTGCTTCGGAAGGCACGTTAAGCCGTTGGTCCGGGCTGCATACCCGCACTGGGCCAGCATGGTGGGTTATGGCCCAATCTCCCTATATTCTTCCATCCATAGGGAAGGCCCGTGCCCCAGCAGTGGGGACATTAAAAGGGCTGGTGATGATGATTCTTGCCGGTTACGTTTTAGATTGAAATGAAATCTTTTAACATTAAGTACTCATTAATATTAATTGACGTCTCTGAGTGCAGCAGTGTGTACTCATTTAAGTTAATTGAAGTCTCTGAAAGCGGCAGATAGTGTATCTTATTACCTCCTCTTGTTGCTACTGAATAGAGTCACTGATGTGTAAGTTTGGAAACTTCCTTCGATATTCATTGAGCGTTTTCCCAACTAAAGCGTCGTTTTCGCGTGTTATTTTCCCGTAACATGATTCGTCCCATAGATATGGACCACCGTTTGTTGTTGTGTTTACTCGTGAAGTGTCAGAAAAAAATTTTGTTCTAAAACTTATCTTTCTGTTTGTAATAATTATTTGAACATTCATATAATGTTCAAAATAAAAATTAAGAACTCTCAGTAGGCTGATAGTTGTATGATTAGTAAGTAGACTATGAACTCAGAGTATAAAATTCAAATTGTTATTTTCGTGTCACCAAAGAACACCTTATGGGTACAATTTCCCTAATTCCGTAAAACTATCAGGAAAGCGACTTGACAGCACATCCACTGGCCCATAAAAACAAATGCTGTGATTTACAATAATAGATTTTGCAAGTCAGAAGTTAAATGCCAAGTTCGGTTGACAGCCACACTCGCAAGCAAAAAGTCACAAGCCCCGCGAAGCAGGTGTGTTCAAACACGGAATGCAGTCAAGCATTCGATACTCGATGTGTCTGCCTGAATGATCGCGTCCTTATTGGAAAAATATAGGGGAACAGGGAGCCGCATCGTATCGATCCCGTTCATTCGCTAGGAAATGTACGAATCGATAAGTCGATTACTCGATCGGTCGGTCTCGACGCGTTATATTAAAATTTCTTTGTGCTTTAACGCTTTATTCTTTATTAAATCGGTAGGATTTGGTTGCTATTAAAATAGCTTACTGGTATCTGGGTTATTACCAAGGACTTATTAGCAATTCGCTTGCCACGTTTCCAGGTTAGTCAGTTTTCTAATTCCATAAAAAAATATTGTATCAAATGTTATAATTAACATAAACATGTATCTAATTAAAAATATACGTAAGAAATGGAATGGACGACATGGTATGGTTTCCGAACTGTGCAATGTTTCTATGCGATTTTCATTTATACGAAAACTCAATAAATATTTCAATCGCAACAATTCGCACGTGCTGCATGGTAGCCACCCTGTCGTTATCGTAGCACATGTAGCGTAACGTAGCAGTAACCGTAGCAGTAACCGTAGCACGTCTGGATATTATCCTTTCATGCTTTCATTTAATGTTATTGTAACAACAACAAAATGTTACACTATTATCTTTTCAACTCTCATAACTTCTGCTTTACAGTTGAAACGCTCACAATGGCTACATTAAAAAGAGTTCTGGAACGAAATATTTAATACGGGAATTAAATACGTTTTAAAATACTGCTCAGCATTTATTCGAAACCTCATTCAGACACTGCATCGATTAAAAATGCACAGCAACTCGCGCGAATATCTGATAAAGTATTCGATGTTACAAATTAAAACTGTTGTTGCATTCGCGAGAATCGGAACACGCCAACAATAAATCTAAATAACATAAACATCGTTATTTTAAAAAAGGTCACGGGACAAACAAAAGTGTGCAATTTTTCAAACGGATTTTTTACTGTAGCAGCTAGCGCCGCGAACAAATAAATATTAGAGTGTCGGGTTAAATCGAAATGATCTTTGGGCCGCAGGAAATTAGATTCAATATAGCTCGGGTTTTGGGGGGAGCGTACATCGCGAGTTGTCGGCGTGATTTAGTAACGCAGGGGTGGATGAAAAATAGTCGGTAACAACGCACAAATCATCGGAACGCCTATGGCCGACTGACGGACAGACAGTAATTTAGTGTTTGCCGATACATGTTAGATGTTCAGTACACTACATTACCCAGATGATCTCTTCCTATAGTATACTGTGATTTATGGACACTCGAACGGCAAGTTCAGTGTCTGTTCGTGCTTACTAATTGCTATGATAAATGCGCATTTGGTTCATTGCTGGATCCAGACGAGCAAACTTTCTTTTCGTACATACATAAATCTCGTCAACACAATGTAACTGTGTGTGATTTAACACCCTGAACACCATGCTAACTACTTAGTTATATAAAAACTATGGTGATATTGAAAATTCAAAATTGTAAACTTAATTCCCAATAATATTATATTCATACGATTAGCTTTACTGGTCGAACGATTTGTATTGGGGAAGTAAATAAAAAAAATAAGAATTTCGATTTTTTAATAACACCATAGTATTTATTTTTAAAGACTATGTTAGCATGTTTATATAACACCCAGATAGAGGTGTATTAACACCGACGTCAAGCCAACTATTACAAATCCCGTTTCATAGGATGATGGAAATATGCTCGCCACCTATTACAGGGGACCTAACCTAATTGGCGAGACGTGGGTGTTGATTCACCCCTGCCTACCCCTTCCGGGCGTGATTTAGGTATTTATGCTTTAGATGATGGTCTCGCTATATTCTTCATCCATAGGAAAGCCTCAGCAGTGAGGACTTTAAAAGGCTGGTGATGAAAATGTATGCAATTAAAAGCCATTTATTCCCGAGTTTGGATCGGACGATAATTACACCTGCCCTCATAGAGAACACGAGATATGATATACTCGGTTTAATTCAGCCACATTTTGGGGCGATGCATAGCAATTTTCCTAAAACGGCGATTAATATGTAATGTTATGCCAAATTGTTGAACCAGAATCAATAATATATGCGGCCTCTGTACAGTCCTGAATAACGTTTGAGAATATACATATTTATTATTGATAGCAGCAATTATTAATGCGGTGTTTATGCCAGTGGTTAATCGTGAAGGTACTGGGGGGTACGGTGCATAATTATATATTATTATGTTACAGTCAGAACTCTTAGCCGATGAAAACTACTTTTGACTGATTTCAGGCAAACGTAGTTTCTACGAAGGCTTTTTACTAAGTTGTGTCGTGTCAATTGCATTTCTTCACTGCCGTCACTACATGGCTATTTATGTGCCCGATAGAAGGCAATAGGTTCGCCACCTGAGACCTAATCTAATTGGCGAACATTGGGTGTTAATGCACCTCTGCCTACTCCTTCGAGGATATAGGCGTCATTTAAGTATGTATGTGGGCGTGAGTTATCTATACATAGCTTCACACTACCCGTCCTGCTTTCTGCAGTATCCGGACAGTAAGAAACGCAGCTAGTTAATATTTTCAAAAAATCATAACCACTTTCTGATAAAAGTGTAAAGAGCGAAAGCGGACGTGTTACGCACTGTACTTCGCCAAAATGAATATTATGATTGAAGCCAGATAACATATAACATAATAATATTCGTTGGTCAAGAATAACCTTTCCCCTTCCTGAGGCGATAGCGGAATAAGCAACAGTAATCCCTATGACTGTTATTAATCGTTATTGAGATTACACTGACGACCTCGATGTCCATCAATAAGATCGCCCCCCCCTATCTTAATGCCACCCCCTTTACCCGCGAAGACAGAAATACTCAACAATATTTTTCTTAGACGATAATAATGGTATACGCGGTTTGGCTTTTTGTACGGTCAGAAAAATTAGAAAGATTGCTTACAATAAATTTGATTTACTTAACTGGATCCCGAGTTGGTGTTTCTATTGTTTATTTGTTAACTATTCGATTTTAATTACACGTACATACATACATAAATCACGCCTATATCTAATTTAGCTTATTTATCCTTAGTCGCCTTGTACGACACCCACGGTAGAGATTTGGGGTGGTGACAATTGTATTCTACTCTGCCGTCACCACACGGCTTTAGTATGAGTTTAATTTAATTTAAACATTATATAAATGTTAGAAAAATTAGTGCAAAGATTTTGGTGGTTAGAAGAAGAATTTCGAAAAATTATGGTCCTGATGCGGGAATCAATTCCGCGTCCGCTCCTATCCGGGCAGGCGCCTGACCGCTCGGCCAACCAAGACACAAATTCAAATTCTTTTTCTAACCACCAAAATCTTTGTTTATTTGTAATTTTTTTTATTGCACATAATCTTATCATCATCAGCCCTTAAATGTACAGACCTTGTCTTGGATGGAAGGATATAGGGACAATGGGCCAGAACCCACTTTTCGTTAAGCCACCATACCAACCAAATAATGTTTTCACTTCCGTATATAGGTAACTAAACTAAGACCTTAATTAATCCTCAAATAATTTTCTGACGCTACCAAAGTCCATTCATCATAAAACACGATGACTAGCACAAGCATTATGTCTCATCGTTCAAGTATGATAGAATACATCATAAATATACAATGAAGTACAAGTCAGCTAGGAAGAGCAGTCCTTATGCTGGAAATAATAGGGGCCTTTTTGCGATTACTCTAAAAGAGCACTTTTTAAAAGCTTCAGAGGGTATTTTGCTCAAATATTCCGCGAATAGTCTAAATCTCTTCTAACAAATATGGTACTTAGAAGAGGGCTATGAAACTTGCAGAAAAGGCTCCATCTTACAATAACAAGGTAACAAAAAAACAGTTAAGTAGGAAATATTGGAATTTATATTTCGCGGAAAATAAACAATGACTACAACCTTTTTGGTACACCGGTCAGTCACATTGTAAAACAAGTGTTGTTTAGACCTGCCCCCCTAGCCAAGTGACCAGTCATCGATCGCATAGAATACAATTTTTTTTTTTACACTCACACCTATCATCTAGCCCTAAGTAAGTAGCCTAAGCACTTGTGTTATGGATACTAGATGACGGAAATATTTTTAATATAAGTATGTATTTAAATGTTGAAAATATACTACAAAAACATACACACAACCATGACTCGGAAACAAACATTTGTGGTCATCACAAAGTTTGCCCCTACCAGGATTCGAACTCGGGACCTCTTGGCCAATACCCAGCAATCTGAGCATTTGACCAAGGCGACCGTCGGCCATAGTTATCATCAGTTTCATACAAGTTTCAAAATGTATGAAACTTGTATGAAACTGATTACAGAGAAAACACAACGTCCTTTTGTTTTCTATGCGTTCGAATAGAAAAACCACTTGGCTATGCCCTCTGAAAGCGGTATTGCAAGTCACAGAATATTAAGTTCGATATTGAGTCTTACCGCCGCACTCAGAGACGTCAAATAACGTTAATGAGTACTTAACGTCAAAAAATGACAATCCAAAACTAGTAGCTATTCTTGCCGGGTCTATGGTCTAGATTTGAATGAAAATTTTTGACATTAAATACTACATACATACATAAATCACGCCTATATCTGCGAAGGGGTAGGCAGAGGTGAACTAGCACCCGCGTTTCGCCAGTTATGTTACTTCCCATGTAATAGGTGGCGAGCCTATTGCCATTTATCGGGCACAAAAATACTCATTAAAGTTAATAGGCGTCTCTGAGTGCGGCAGTTATACTTGTATATCGTATAGAGCGGTATTTTTTGGTAGAAAACTGTCTTGTCCCCAATTTCAAAAGACAAGCACTATTGATAGTGGCCAATGCCAGAACTGTTTTTGTTTCAAGGAAATCAAGCTGCTAATGCTGCTACTCATACAGTATAAAATATAACTATCAGTATCTATACCGTCTGTATAACTGCAGTAGTATCTCATTCGATAAAAGAGGACGATGAAAGCTTTATTCTACGTGGGAGATCCAAAAAAAGAAGTTAATCTTGCAAAAAAAGTCGACGACAATAATTCTCATTCATAACACGAAATTTTCTTGATTCCTTGCAACCACAAATCATTCGTTGCTGAGTCTCGTAAGCGTACAACAAACTCCTTACGTGTGCCAAATTTATGCAAGTAAGTCCCCGTAAGCCCTTTTGAATCATTAAGTTGTTGGCGTACATGGGGCAGAACATTGTTAATTTGTGATTACAACATTTGCATAGCCTAATTTAAGGATTCATTATAAGTATTCGCTGTAAGGGAGATTTTAATTTTTTTGCGAGTGTGGAAATCTAATAACGTTATTCATAAATTGGGATCAATTTTTTATAAAACACCAGGCACAGGAATCACAAACGAGTTCAGTTTGAAAAAATAATTCTCATGACGAAGTTATCCAGTTCTATTTTGCCTCCTGTAAAATTAGAAAATGTGGATACGTGGGCATTGCGACGATTAGCAAACCAAAGCACAATTTAGCCGTCAGAAGGAGTCAATAAAACATCTTACTGCGTTGTGTCTCGTGTAAAAGTCTTCATACACGTAGTAATCCGGTTTCCTCAAATGAAAGAGAAAATGCTATCCAAAGTATTCCATGTCTATCTTTCCCTAGGAGGGCCTTGACACCAATTGCCGGAGGAGTTTGCCGCTAATTGGGGTTCTGAATAGTGGCTTTGATTTTCTCTGAAAGCTCTAAAAATAAATCTCATTCAAGCCTTGCTTCACGTTGAATGATTTTGCGTGATTGTGTCGATTGTCTCTGACGAATACTGGAATAAGCAAGCGGTACTGAGGGCCTAACATCTGAGGAGTTAGAACTTAAATTGTAGTTAGACCTTTAAAAGTTCATGTCTGTTATCTTCTGTCTATTTAAAACAATAAAAATATGAGGAAGAAAGCGTTAAGAAATTTTAAATATTCATATTTTGAAGAGAATACCATTGTATGATCCAATTAAGCAAGTGTTTCAATTTACCTTACTTGTCTACCATCTATCGTTCAACTTCTTCTGAAAACTTCGCTTTTCGCCGGATTAATGTTAGTTCCCAACCAACCGCTATTGTTATCCATCAGGTACTCGTAATCTCAAAGATGGCGCACAACTGATGGAAATAAGTGATCTGTGATAACGTTATCCTGCAACTACTGTTATCGTCATAATCATCATCAGCCCTTCAATCAGCCATCGATATTCCCTCTGCTGAGCTACAGGCCTTCCATGTGAATCGAAGAATATAGTAAGAATGGATATTAACGACTGCAGATGCATCCGAGACCAACGGCTTAACGTAATACGAAGTACGTGGAAAATCGCGATAATATATTTTTGGTCATCCATCCAATGACCGATCTTGGCTCAGTTTACGCAATTGCAGAGCCAAGCAATCGATCTCCTTTATAACTATAGTAAAAGAGTTCATAATATCAGTGAGAGCTCGTAATTTCAACATGTACGCGGTTGATTACAGCGGAGCTGCGTTTAAGCCGTAGTTTCTAACAGTTTGCATCAGGAAGTTGTATGAGTGGAGTTTGCAACGGTTCTCAGAGGAGGCTTCACTATTTGCTGACTAATCTATATTATAAATCGCAGCTTACATATAATACGAATACTCTGTCGTCGGTCTTAGTACGTCGAACACTAGCTGTTATCACCAGGGTGTTTCTGTAAGCCGATTACTTATTGCTTTAGTCTACCCACCTGTCTTTCTCACACTTTGCTATCATTCTCGAGAATAACGGGTAGGCGATCGGCTTGCAGAATAACCCCGCTGAAAGCCCAAAGTGTACAAATTGATAGTCCTAGATATTGACTGTCATTAGGTGAACATATTCTAAACAGATTACTAGCGGAAATCTTATCATTAATTAGAATATAATATCTTGTTATACAATCTTCAATCTCACCGATCATTTTCTAACGCGCTCAGCATATTATATTTTTGGTGAGGAATTTATAGGTATTTAATTTTCCTTCTATGCTAGTCTGGGAAAGATGTCGACTAAGGAAGTTTGCCCGATGTATGCACCCAAATGGAGAAGAGGTTAAACACCAGAAAAAGCGTACTCAAAGAGACTTAAAATGTTTGGCTCACGCTCACTTCTCATGAATTTGAGATCTCTCGACATGGTCCTTTTTTTTATTTTTTTATTTTATTTTCATATGTACTTCAGCCTCATCATCATCATCACCTCATATTCTAAGAATACTTGGTTTATTGAACCTATACATCAAACTCCATTACGAACAACTACACGAATCCTTCTGAACTTTCAAGGCAGGTCAGCAACCAACAAAAGACGCGTCTTCATGTTGCCTAAACAAAACCAACCCCAAGAGATAAGTATCCGGCGCCTTATTTATAGGTAACACTTCTAATTGACAGGCGGGCTTTGGCCCACTGCACCAATTACCCGGGCAAACGGAGCGTGCCGGAACAAACCAGGATCATTACACCCGGGTGTCCCCGTGTGTAATCTCACAGAAAATGGACGGGCGCGATCGCCTTCAAATCGCTACATTTGTGTTTCACGGTCAGGGTGGTTCTTCTTTCGTCCCAGTTGCTTCTGAGCCCATTAGCGATGGTGTCGATAAATTTAATGGGATGAGTTGTAGGGGATGTGCCGCCACTGAGGCTCAAGTCGAAAACTAATCAAGCTTACTTGAGGTTTTATATGGGAAAAGCAGAGCAGAGAGGCAACTGTCCATTAAAACTAAACGAGTTCTTGGTAATACAATATATTCCTCAAGGCAATTCCTATTATTCTGATAACGAAAATTTGCTCTTTTTATCCATGCACAAATACATACATAAATTACACCAAACCTTTTTTTGTTGCCAACGACGATTAACATAGAAAACCAGTTGCAGCTGTATATAAAGTAAAAAAGTATAATTCGATGATTGAACCGAGCGAAAATGAGACCGACGAAATGGCTCACGTAATTCCTTTGGCTTCCAGCGGCCGTAACATAAAAAAAGCCAGCAACCAGTAAGTCCACCGATGAGATTTTCATTATCGTCCTCCCGCTAATGCGTTCGGTGTCTGCATTTCTATCCCGGCGATTTCCAATATTGAAAGTATTGGAAAAAACCGGGCGGCACCCTGGGCCGTAGTAAGGGATAGCGCACCAGGTACCAGCTACCTGAGTTAATTAAAACAATTCATTAAATATTCGGTTCAGTTTATAGCGGTGAACTTGGCGTTGGCTACTAACGATATTGAGAATGGAAAGAGTTGTGTCAGTCATGTGGTGACGGCACAACAGATTACAATTGTCGTCACCCCTGATATCTCCCGCGGGTGTTGTACAAGCGTTCGATAGCGCAATAGCTTAGGGCTTGGGCAATTGTGGGTGTTTATGTAAACCTCTACCAACGTTAGGCCTTCTTTGAGCGTCGACATGTCTTTATGTCTTTATTATTATAAATCATCATCATCGTCATTCAGCCGAGAGACGCCCACTGTTGGGCATAGGCCTCCCCCAATATGCGATAATTCAGTTCCATACTAAGCCATACTGCCAATTTCGTTTTTGGCTACAAACATACTACGGATTGTTCTACCATTATACTTATAATTACTCGATGTCCTGCTTTTTCACAGTACCAATCTTGGGTAAATTTTATGGATTTTGTGCGTATTTTGTGCGTATGTCAATTAACAAACTCGACTTTGTAAACCTACCAATCGACCTTCAACCTTAACGTATTTCGATGCATAGCTGAAAATTGATAAGAAAAACCGGACAGATATACTTGCCTAATGTATATCACATGAAGCCCACAAAACCATAAAACCTCCCATGACAAATAAATAAATCGAACTCCAAGTACGCGCCTGGATCTCCGCCTGGCTTCCATGGAGGTCACAGGTTCATCTTATAAATGAAAGTGGTAAATTGACGCCCGCTAGCCTTTGTTTTTATCGCGAAACTAATCTAAGGTCTCAATTTGATTGCGGAAATATTTTTCCAAGGGAAAAAACAATTCAGTGTTGTTTTGATCGGGTCTTAGTTATGAAAGCCAATATTTTCTTTGTAAAAGGATCAACTTAAAATATACTCAGTCCTGAAATTATGTGCGCCTACACGGAGATTTGTGAAGTAATTTGTGGTTATGGGTACCATAGAAGTTGTTATACTATACTCACCTTTTAGGCAACTAATAATAATTTAAAATACCTATTGTCAAAAAAAAATCTCATACGAACTACATTAATCTGTGCTAGTAAAATTTAATACAAACGGTTTTTTTCATGGGATGGACTGACACTAACTCCAGGACAAAATTTATACAAATAAAGTTAAATAAGAAGTAAAGTAATTACTCGTTATAATTTATATGCAATACCTAATCTTCTAAAGTATGTACCGTAATAAGTTTATCATTCCAAATGTTATATACTGATAAAAATCCCAACAACATTATGCCGTCCAAACCAGAGCTTGAAACCAAAATCGAATTGATTTCGAAATCTGTTTTTATTGTAAAGGATTTAAGTCCATCAAACAGAAAAATTCTACCGTTGATCTCTTTTCTCTGCATCTTATAAATCCTGCCGCGTATATCCGCATAGGCCATAACTCACGAGTACTACTTATATTCCGAGTTAAGTAGGGCAACATGCATTACTTAAAAATCCTCCCAGAACTCTAATAAATTCACTTTAACTTAAGACGTTTTATTCAAGACCTCCACGCAGCCCTCTTTATATGAAATCTGGGATGAAATATGTTCAAGGAGTGCAGTTTATGAAGCGTCTGAGATAAACCCGCTTCCTTGCCTTATAATCTTTAAGCGTAATTCATGTCGAATAAGAGAACTTTTTGTGCTTTAAATTTGTAGTAATGGCACTTCCTTCGTAATGGATTGCTCGGAGGACTCACCGGGGTCTTATTGCGATTACATAAGGTCGATTTGCACTTGAATCTTGAACGGCTTACATTAGATTGGTAGTACTAAAAGTTGGTGGAGTTTGAGGTGATTATGCGATTTACGGTCTTATTTTGGTGAATGACGGTTGTCGCTTGCAGGAAAAATGGGATTGAACTACGACGGTACAGTTATGATTATGTCAATTTTAATATCTTTGAGTAGGACTTCTAAGGATCCAATTATGCTTGACTACCTCTTATTAAAGGTTCCTAAAGGTTTACAACACGAAGCTATTTAAACATAAATACAAATACAGGTATTAATTTGATGCTACACAGCCATTCTGTTCTAGAGAACTGTTGTTAGGGAGTTGGAGACTGTTCAAATGTAAGACGATGACACAATAACAGTAAACACGACTGTGAGAATTTTCATTAGAGCTAAATAACTGGTTTCAAAATGAGAAATACCTATTGCCTTGTATTGTTAATTGATTTCTGTAAGCTACGGGTAATCTTGTCTTAGCTATTATTCCACAAAGGGTGAAATGAGGGTAGAAAGATGGCGCACTGTGTATATCTTATATAGCAGACAGTACTTCTCAAGAGATAAAAAAATCAACCGTTTGAACTTAACAGTAATCTAGTAATTATCGTCATTCTGTATAAATGAGCCCCTTGCAGTTCGAAGTGGTGAGAGGCTGATGACCTGTACCACAGGTAATCTTATCTAGCATAGGCATCAGTCTCACACAAACATCATAAGTTCTTCTATTATAACATTGTACAATGTGTAATGTGTTTGTGATGAGAAAAATAAAGATTATTATTATTAAAGCGTCAAACGACGATACAGCCAAATTAAGTCAGTTGTCAGAGAAGAACAGGAAGAAGAACAGATAAGCTTGCAAATGCCAAACCAAATTAACACCCGGGGCCTTACCACCAACTCTAAACGCGACTCAATTCCGATTGTTAAAGTGAGACAACGCTATAAGTCAGTAGAGCGGCGTCCCGTTTTGTCACCCGCGTTTGCATCGCACTAATACTTCATGGTACGGCCACTGCTCCGTGCACCAAGTCATCGCCTAACGCAATTTCAGCATTGTTCCCAAAACTACTGCATGCAATTATTGGCCACCACGTAAGCAGTTTCGAGTATCAGGTCATTATAGTACTAGGTTATTAAGGCTGCCGCTTCAATCTACGTCGCATTGGAAAACGGAGGCCGCCTTGCCAATTATGGGCGGAATAGGAAACCAAACGTCAGACATTCAGATTGGAATCCGACTCATTGACAAACACGATTGAGCTGGCAATAACAGCCAGCTTCTTATTTATAACTTCGCACAACTAAATTAATCAAGAAGTGACAAAGATTACTTCGGGTCCAGTTCGTATTGTGAGAGATTTATATTACTTCTAAGACTGACACAAAGTTCGCGAAATGGCTACAGTAGTAAAGTAATTAAAACACAATTTCAGAGTTGCAAACTAATTGTGTTTCGGTTCACAATGCTCAAAAATCTTGCGAACGTTGAAATTTTCACCGTCAGGCTGGAATTGAATTTCATATTTTGCAAAATGATTGTATTGGTGAAATTATTGCAGATTGATAGATTGTGTAAGGTATGATGGGTGTGGATGGGGAGATGACGAGTGACAGGGAGAAGTAGAGAAAGAAGACACCCCAAAGAGGCAGGGTGATGATGATAACTTATATTGCACAGTCTTGTTCATTTGAAGTAATTACGTATAAGTAAGTAGTTAAATTTGTGTGGAAGTGTGGTAAAAGATAAACCTAATCCATTTTTTTTTGCATGATTCTGAGAGATAAAAGTATATAAATTGGAACAGCAGTCCGTCTAACATTGATGCTATTGGACATAAAAAGGCTGGCGATGATTTATTATTGCAACATTATGTCATCATTATTGTTAATGATAACATAATGTTGCAATAATAAACAAATAACAGTTTAAGCTCACTCGAGCCAGACGTTGATCGCCAACAACATAAAATTATAAGCTCGTCAACAACCAATATTGCTTCCGTTAAAACGGAACATTGATCCATCGTTTCCGTACGCAGTACCCGCCCTGATTAAGATTATTCACGTCATAGAGCAACTATGATTGAATTTCCCTTTTTTCTGGGCCCGACGAAAATAAAGGGAGAAATAATTACGCGAAAGGGCCCAGTCCCGATAAAGGGGAGTGTAATTAAGGGGGGTGGGAGCCGGGATCATTTACCAGCGCCTGTTCTTTTTTGGTCGCTCCTGGTAAAATAACTAGTGTAGTGGATCCTTCGGATGGTTGTGTGGGTCGACCTCGAAGATAATCTTATTTTCGATGTATCGAATGATACCCTAATGATAATAAGTCTATTAGGTTTGCGAGTCAGAAGTAGGACAAGATTGTAATAGGGTGTGTGTGTTTTTATATAGTGAAAAAGGATCCCAGCAGATTTATGTATATTATACCCTTTTTCATGTTATCAGAAGTCTTCTTCTCAGGACAGGGCCTCCTGGTAGTTTGCGAACGGATGGCGTAAATTTCTTGACGATTCATGAGTGTATTGTAATCATACCAGATATGAATAAACGAATTTTGATTTGATTTGATTTGATTTGAAGAAGACACACGAATTTCTTGAAGTGACTTTACTAGTATTATAATTTATGAAGGACACTTATTGGAAATTGTGTTATGGTTGGCCGGCCGTATGGTGACAGCAGAGCAGAATACAATTGTCACCACCCCCATGTCTCCCGTGGTAGATGGCAATAGGCTAGCAACCTATTACATGGGACCTAACATAATTGGCGAAAAGTGGGTGTTTAATTCACCTCTGCCTATTATACGCGTGATTTATGTCTGTATGTATTTATTAAACCAAATACAAAATAGCATACATATTTCAGTAGCGCACCACCGACAATCTTCTAAATCCAACATAATTTGACACATTTGAGGCGAACTCGTCAAACTCGTTACAACTGTTCGAAAGTGGGTAATTTGTAATTCGAAGTTTTTCAAAGTCAAGCTTTGATTATGCGAGGACGTGTACGTTTTATTCGGGGACTTGTCGGAAATTTGCGCAAAAAATAAAATGCGAACCCCCGCGAACTGGTGGGGAGAGAGAGCAGATCTAATTTATGAATATGGTAAAATCCAATAACCCGGATATATGAGACCGTCTATATTTTGGCGTAGGGCCGCATGGTTCGCTTGATGGTAATCGATTACCTCGGCGGATGTAAGGTCGCCCTAGTAATAATTTAAAAAATATGTACCTAATATTATATTTCTGTGTGACATACTTTTCTCATCATACGCCTGAATTGCCTTTCAGTCGATTATCATCGTTTTATATTTGATGCTGCTGGGACACGTGAATTTCATTGCTTTGAATACAAACTATTTCTTCTTCTTCTTACTGTTCCCAGTTTATCTGGGGTCGGGGCAGTATGTTTCTTCTTCTATTAATCGGTCAGACGTCATCCAGCCATCCATTTCCTTTTGATTCATATTATTCATCACACCGGAAAGGTGTTAGTGAGGATCCATAGTCCATACTGCTCAAGGTTTAGGCTTAGGTTTTACAGCCGGCCGCCTGCCTAACACCTAAAAAGGGGATTTTTGGGTACCAAACAAACTATTGAATTTCAATAAATTAATTCACCGTTTCCCTGAATTTACAGCAAGGTTAGTTTGCAAGTAACTAAAGGTTAAAGTAACATAAATGAGCAAAGTTTCGTCAAAAATCTTAAACATGCTTAAAGTGAATTTTTTTATAGGCTCATCATATATTATTGTATTTCAATCAAGAAGCTAACGTACTTCGATATACTTCGGCTGTCAAGTCCATTAGGCCCTGATTCTTTAATAATATAATGTTTATTATCTAGTCAATAGCAAAGACGCTTGAACAAAAACAGTTCCATTTTCCATAGCAATAAGTCGCAAAATTGGATAAGCTTGGTTGTTCTGCCAACCTTAGATGACCAGCAGTTGGACATTGAATATTATTGTCTACAATTTAGCTCAGCTTCCTCTCGGGAACGCTCTGTGTTCAAATTTACTTTGCTCTCTAAGCTCCATTTAATATTTACACTGTGGGTTAACATTTTACAAAGAATTAAGGCTTAATTTATTCTATTTGTTGAATGAATGTGTGTATTCTAGACAGCAATTGGTAGCTTAGGTGTCATTCGTGACTATTTGTCCATGGTGTTCAACCCTTCGTCATTATTCTCCGGATCTTCATTCAATAAAATTTGGGCAACATATCTCTTCCAGTTCCTATTAATATAGCAGGATCGTTTTGTTTAATGTTCGAATATATGCTCCAGCATAATAGAAATAAATGACTTTTACGGATTTAACTCAGGTCAATTTAGCGACGAGTTTATTACTAATATACATAAATCAGATGCAGAGGTTTATTAACCTAAAGTCAAAGGAAAGAGCCAGTTATGTTACGTCTCATGACATAGGTGGCGAGCCTATTACCATTCGGCACGTAAATGGTACGTAATGGTAAAAGTAACGCTGCAACCTTCCCATTACTCATCGCTGTCTTAACCCTTAGTCACCTTGTACGACACCCGCAGCAGAAATTGGGAGTGGTGACAATTGTATTCTACTCTGCTAAACCACACGAAAAATATTTCAATATTGCAGAAATGTCAAGTATTTACTGTCCAGCTTTTAAGCACGTAAGAGTGTACGGTTGGAAATAACAGTAGGTACAATAACCAAATAGATGACAGCGCCAAGCAAATTGTGCAGTGGAACGTGCAACATTATTAAGCATACAATATGTCTATAGAAGACAGTATGTATGTATACCGTAGACGAAATTGCCCGAAGCGAGACACCGGGGCTTAAGCTACCGATGTTCGGAATACTAAACGCTATTCTATATCGAGCAGCGCTCGCATTTATGTCAGGTGGCATTATCGAGGTTGTAGGTAAATCGCCTTGTGTATCTAGATACCATTTTAATACGCGTAATTAATTACTTTATAGTCATTATAATATACGGTAAGGGGCGTCAGGATAGTGGGAGGAAAGTACTAATATTTTTGATGTTAACAATAAATGAAGAATGTAGAGGAATTTACATCAAAAATTATACAGATTTACATTTATATAATCCATAGATTCAAATCCAGCTCAAAGGACCATTTGATTCGATTTGGTGGATTGTAAATGGAAAAATTAAAAGAGATATTACTGAAGAAATTATGATTGGTTGCAGAGAATATGATATCTCAAAGAAGATTATTATTATAAATGGTAAGTAATAACAAGTAAGTGGAAAAATAAACTTACTATTGATAATAAAAACTGGGTAATTAAGAAACGAGTAATTGGGGTAAATAATTTGAAACCTAAATCTGTTGTTTCTATAATACCTACTAATAGTTTAGAGTTCATAAAAGCCACGCGTCGGTACTAATTTTCGGGTTACAAGTTAGTTAAAACAGCTTTTGCTGTTTAAGCTTGTAACGTAGGCGCAACTTCTCTTAAAATGATTAATCTAATTCTGAGAACTTTTCTTACAGTAAAGTACACAGATTTGGATTACCTTGCGTCACTTTGGTCTAAAAAGGAACATTTTTGGACCACGATTTAAAAAAAAAAAATCAAAAGTGTAAAAATTAGGCAAATTATATTTTCTAATATATCTACAAGGTTCTTGATCAAATAAAAAAATGATCATTCGGTTTTAATTTTAACATTATATAAATGTTAGAAAAATTAGTACAAATATTTTGGTGGTTAGAAAAAGAATTTCGAAAAATATAATCATTTCCAATTTATACATTTTTGTATGAATTAGCTTTTAACCAGACTGTACCTTTTTGGACAATAAAGCTGAGTGTTTTTAGGAAATATAAGTTTTAAAATTTACAGTTAGCGTGCACGTAAAATAAATTGTGTTAGGTATTTCAACTTTGAGATAAGACCTTCAAATGTCAGTTCGTTCTTTGCAGTTAGTGAGAAACCCGTTTATATAGGTACTCGCGTCGAATTCAATGTTTATCTAGGTATAGATACTACGCCTATAAAAGTTGCGATAGATTTTACTAGGTTACTTCAATTTAGGAAATTGCATAACATACTTAAGCAATAAAATAGAAATGGTGCTGCTGGTAGAAAAGCTGCCGCGCCGAAAATGCCGCGTGGTGACGGCAGAGTAGAATACAATTGTCACCACCCCAAATCTCTCCCGTGGGTGTCGTACAAGGCGACTAAGGATAAATCAATAATGAAGAATGGGCAGCAGCGTTCCTTTTATACCACCTAGCAATAGCAATGTACTGCGACTTTTGTGCCCCATAAATGGCAATAGGCTCGCCACCTATTACATGGGATCTAACATAATTGGCGAAACATGGGTGCTAGTTCACCTCTGCCGACCCCTTCGGGGATATAGGCGTGATTTATGTATGTATGTATGTACATAATGTTTTATGTATGTGTATGCACAATATTGTAAGTATTTATCTTCAATAACGCTATATACGTAAAAAATTAAAATCATAACTTACCCTAGCGCGGGACCTCGTTCCTTGTTGATAATCCGATCCGTAACCGCGACCCTGTAACAAAACGCATCGATATTAATAATTTGAATGAGAAAATTAAAATAAGGAGGTCGATGACACGTGGCTTTTATGACACGCCAATATTGCAAAGGACTTGTGTTAGGGAACATGTGAATTTTTTAGTTACCAGCTCCTTCCGTATACATGGACCTAGAATGAGAGGAAGGCTGAAGAAGCGATGGGTGGATTGTGCGAAAGATGATATGAGAAAGAGGCGAGTTCATGCTTAGCTCACGTCTATAGAGGAGAGTGGAAGAAGAAGACATGTAGTGCCGACCCTACTTAGAGTTGGATAAGGGCAGGGGGAAGAAGTATACGGGGATATGATAATGTTAATACCTTAGACTTTTCACTTTAGCTAGTTATGGCCGCTTTAGGCCCCTTCCCTTACGGTCTGAGCTCCCCATTTTGTTTTCTTTTTACAATATTAGAGAAATTGACCGTGTGGTGACGGCAGAGTAGAATACAATTGTCACCACCCCAAATCTCTCCCGTGGGTGTCGTACAAGGCGACTAAGGATAAATCAATGATGAGAAATGGGCAGCAGCGTTCCTCTTATACCACCTAGCAATAGCAATGTACTGCGACTTTTGTGCCCGATATATGGCAATAGGTTCGCCACCTATTACATGGGACCTGACATAGTTGGCGAAACGTGGGTGCTAGTTCACCTCTGCCTACCCCTTCGGGGAGATGGGCGTGATTTATGTATGTACGTATGTAATATTAGAGAAATTACTTTTGTTCCTTGACCCAGGTAAACAATACAATGATTAATTGCGACGAAAACAAAACGATAACATCATTACAGGGAATAATTAATCTGACTTTGTACTTTGCTACGCTGTTTTATGAACTTAAACATCTGAAAGCCATTAACGACCTAGCTCAGGTAACAAAGAAACCACTTAGAATAAATTACGGTGCCAATTTGTCGATATCATTTTCTAGAGAATTTTATGAATAAAAAATAAACACTCAACTCAAACTAAGTTATTGGAACTAGTGTTTCAGTATGACTGTGTTACTTGCCGCGTAGTGACGGCACAGCAAAATACAATTGTCACCACCACATCTGTCCTAAGTTATTGGAACTAGCGTTTCAATATGACTATGTTACTTGCCGCGTAGTGACGGCAGAGCAAAATACAATTGTCACCACCACATCTGTCCTATGTTATTGGAACTGGCGTTTCAATATGACTATGTTACTTGCCGCGTAGTGACGGCAGAGCAAAATACAATTGTCTCCACCACATCTGTCCTAAGTTATTGGAACTAGCGTTTCAATATGACTATGTTACTTGCCGCGTAGTGACGGCAGAGCAAAATACAATTGTCACCACCACATCTGTCCTAAGTTATTGGAACTAGCGTTTCAATATGACGATGTTACTTGCCGCGTAGTGTCGGCAGAGCAAAATACAATTGTCACCACCCCATCTCTCCTAAGTTATTGGAACTAGCGTTTCAATATGACTATGTTACTTGCCGCGTAGTGACGGCAGAGCAAAATACAATTGTCACCACCCCATCTCTCCTAAGTTATTGGAACTAGCGTTTCAGTATGACTGTGTTACTTGCCGCGTAGTGACGGCAGAGCAAAATACAATTGTCACCACCCCATCTCTCCTAACTAAGTTATTGGAACTAGCGTTTCAGTATGACTGTGTTACTTGCCGCAGTGACGGCAGAGCAAAATACAATTGTCACCACCCCATCTCTCCTAACTAAGTTATTGGAATTAGCGTTTCAGTATGACTGTGTTACTTGCCGCGTAGTGACGGCAGAGCAAAATACAATTGTCACCACCCCATCTCTCCTAAGTTATTGGAACTAGCGTTTCAGTATGACTGTGTTACTTGCCGCGTAGTGACGGCAGAGCAAAATACAACTGTCACCACCCCATCTCTCCTAACTAAGTTATTGGAATTAGCGTTTCAGTATGACTGTGTTACTTGCCGCGTAGTGACGGCAGAGCAAAATACAATTGTCACCACCCCATTTCTCCTAACTAAGTTATTGGAATTAGCGTTTCAGTATGACTGTGTTACTTGCCGCGTAGTGACGGCAGAGCAAAATACAATTGTCACCACCCTATGTCTCTTATGCGGGTGTAGTACAAGGCGACTAACAGCAGGTCCCAATATTTGGTCATACAGCGATGAACAATGGGCAGCAGCGTGCCTTTAGTGCCCGATGGATCGCAATAGGCTCGCCACCCATTACATGGAATCTGACCTGAGTTTTAATTTACCTCTGCGTACCTATTAGCAATTATCCTTAAATTTTATGTAATGTTCAAATTAAAATCAAAATGGTCAGGGCCTGTTTCACAATCGACAAGTAAGTTCGAAGTAGTTTAATTGGCAGTTCAATTGACATATTATATTTCTTATTACAACTGTCAAATGATCTGCGAAGTAAGCTACTTAGAACTTGCTTGTCGATTGTGAAACAGGCCCTAATCAATCTACCAAAGTTTGATATTTTGAACATTGATTAGTTTACGCAATCGCAGGTCGAGCGTGCTAAGTCACTGCGCCATAGAGCACACACACGCTAGACTATAGAGACTACAACTCTTAGGATTCCATGGATTCACCGTGCGGATGCCGGGTCCATAGGGAGGCAGAGGAGGAAAACCCAAGTGTAGGTTTATAAATTTTTTATAAAAGAAAACTGTAGCCTTTGAATTTGGCTCGCTTCCTCTATAATTCGGAGATAATCGACCGAGATAGTACGTGCACAGATAAAGTTAGACCGCGGCTACTTAAAAATATTCCAGAACAAGCCGAGTGTTCGAGTAACTTAATCCGAGGGTAACAATGTCAAGTGCAAGTAACTTGTCTTGGTTAAGTTGAAGATTAGGACGTGTAAAGGGTCTTAGCAACGTTATGACAAATGATGCTGTGACGTGTGGTTTCAGAATGGATATAGTTTTCACCTCGGAATGAAGGATAATTTTACACGTTCAACCTTTGTTTTAATCCTTATAGTAATATGACATCGAAAGATTGGGAGTACTGACAATTATATTCTGTTCTGCCGTATAATAAATTTAACATAACCAAAACTACTCCAAAATGAGTCCCCGGGGGAGTCTCCAGGTTTCGTTGGTGTTAGGACTTTTTTCAAGTCGCCCAGCTAGCTACCACCGTCTTATCAAAATCTGTTGCCATAGTAACAATGTTAACAGCATTATTGTGTTCCGGTAATTTGTGATAAGATAGCTCACCCTCGCTTATATAGCTTACGCCGTGTGGTGACTGCATAGTAGAATACAATTGCCACCACCCCAAATCTCTCCTGTAGGTGTCGTACATGACGACTAAAGATAAACCAGTGATGGGGAATGGGCAGCAGCTTTCCTCTTAACCACCTAGCAATGTACTTACTGCGAATTCTGTGCCCGATAAATGGCAATAGGCTCGCCACCTATTACATGGGACCTAACATAATTGGCGAAACGCGGGTGCTAGTTCACCTCTGCCTACCCCTTCCAGGATATAGACGTGATTTATGTATGTATGTATAGCTTACCCTCTGGGGACTGGTTGAGGGGACCAGGAGAAGCTGGATTATATTTTCAGCCCTTATCGTCACTTACCATCAAGTGAGATGAAGGTTAAGGGCTAAAAAAAGATCACTAACTGGCCTACCGTAACTAACTACTAAGCACTAACCCCCGAACACAGAAACTCTACTCAAATTTTTAGCACTGGTGGACAATACCTGTCATACAAATTGTTTGGAAAACTTTAATTTTGACAATCCTCAAATGTTAAGCAAGACTCAAGCTTTGAGTAGCGTTCTGTATTTGGGGGTGAGCTAGTTCAATATCAGAAGCTAAAAGTTAAGCGCGAAATCAACAAGTCTGGTTAGGATGGTGTTAAAACTCGGCTCGGAAAGCAAGCCCTAATACAATTTTCACCAACTTCTGCCGGAGACAAAGCCGACTGTGGTTCATATTTTATGTACGGAACTTTGTAGGTTTTTTTTTTCTAAACTTAACTAAGTGTCGTTCCGAAGTCGGCTGTGCTTTCGCATTTTAAATCCTGTGGGAGAGTCCAGTGTAAGGAATTCTTCTTCTTCCTGCCTCGTTCTCGGTTTATCTGGTAACGGCGCAGTATGTTTTCTCCTCGATTAATATCGGTCAGACGTCATCAATATCTCCAATCATCATCACTAGCCCTTTTAATGTCCCCACTGCTAGGGCACGAGCCTTCCCTATGGATGGAAGAATATAGCGAGATTGGGCCACAACCCACCACGCTGGCCCAGTGCGGGTTGGTGGGTATTAACGACTGCAAATGCAGCCGGGACCACCAGCTTAACGTGCCTTCCGAAGCACGTAGGAACTCGAGATAATAAATTTTTGGTCACCCATCCAATGACCGGCCTTAGCGAACATTGCTTAGTTTACGCAATCGCAGGCCAAGCGCGCTATGCCACTGCGCTAGCAAGCTCCTCCTATCATATCGCCAATCACCTTTAGTTAAATACCTTTAGTTGTCATTAAATATCATCACCATCACACTGAAAAGGTGCCAGTGTTGAAAAAATGTGTATAAAAGTGATGTAAGCCTAGCAATCTGCACTGGGCCCGCGTGATGGGTTATAACCTATTCTCCCTATATTCTTCAATCCATAGGAAAGGCCCGTGCACCAGCAGTGGGGACATGAAAAGGCTGGTGATGATGATGATGATGATGATGCTTATTTTGTGAATATCGCTGTGCGCATTTTTACTTTGTCACCAGCCAGCCATATTTATTTCCAGCGGCGGGGGTTGATTGATTGAATTTCCTGTACCTCAGCCAAGAAGTGACGCATTGGAGGCTTAGCGCAAACAGAATTAGACGGCGGCAAACAAACCGGGCCTCTGTTTATACGAAAAGTAATTACTGATCTCATTACTGCCGTATCGTGTAAAGAATCCAACGTAAGATTCGTCAAATTAAATTTGTCAAATACCCAAGGGCTCTTGCTTTACCCCCGACAATGCTTCCATTAAGCAGCGTGGTGTTTGATTTCAAATAAAGTCCTATAATGAGTTCATCTGATTCCATTCTGTGATACTAGCTCGAATAAGGCAAAACATGTCCTACATACATACATAAATCACGCCTATATCCCCGAAGGGGTACGCAGAGTCCTAACTTGAAAATAGTTTATATTAGTGATACAAGTGCTGAAACAACGTCCTAACTTGAAAATAGTTTATATTAGTGATACAAGTGCTGAAAAACCATTCAGTTTTTTTTTTATTGTTATGCTCACTATAGGCTGTTACTCGGCCTTGTGTAGGCTTAGCAATGTTCGTTAAGGCCGGTTATTGGATGTATGACCAATATATCTTGAGCTCCTCAGTGCTTTGAAAGGCAAGTCAAGCGGTTATTCCCGGCTGCATTTACAATCGCTAATACCCACCAATCCGCACTGAGTCAGCGTGTTGGTTATGTTAGCCTATTCTCCCTATTATTCATCCAGCCTCAGGGAAAGCATGTGCCCCAGAAGTGTGGACATTAAAAGACTTGTGATCATAATGCTTATGCAGCTGAGTGCCCGATTTAAGTCGTATGCTCGTTCAGGACATCGACATTTCTAAGCATAGAAACGTTTTCGTATTACCACAAAACGCAAGTACACACGTATTCCAGTATTCGGGTGGAATTCATAGCGCGCCATTCCACCACAATCTCCCCCCAAAAATGTAACGTCACAGTCGTTTCCTCAGATCAAAAGGGGGAAAGAGCGAATTTCGTAAAAATCCTCCTTTGCGGATTCTTTGTGTCGCTGACCTCGTAAGCGATTTGTCAGAAACATTCGGGATCATGCCCGTATTTTTTTTAAGTAATCCGCTGGTACAGTCAGCCGCATGTAAACCGGAGCGTTATCGAACTGTTGCTTGGAATTTTTTATTCATAAGCAAAACTCATCAAGCTAGAAGAAGGGGCGATCATTTAACTAAAAATAAATAAGTAAATAATTGAAGTGATAGTATTCCAAATATTTTATATTTTTGTAGATTATCACTCACTACTGAGTGTAATCAAGGTCTAAATATAATAAAAAAAACTGTCTAATCTATCTCGACTGTACTGCAATTTAAATCGATATAAAATATTATTTTGCCTTATAAAATTATATCCAGATTTAAATATGAAAATCTGAAGACAGTTTAGGGTTAACTGAAAGTCGATAATTTTTTTTCATTTATCCATCAAGACACAGATCCTATTTCCATTCATACATACATACATAAATCACGCCTATATCCCCGAAGGAGGCAGAGGTGAACTAGCACCCACGTTTCGCCAATTATGTCAGGTCCCATGTAGTAGGTGGCGAGCCTATTGCCATTTATCCATATGATTATGTATACATATATATGATTTATGTATGTATGTATGATTGACCGTCACGGAACTATTTCCATTCCACAGATGATTAATCAAAAATCCCTCCATTTGAAACATTTAAAGCATGAGACAGCACGAAAAATGAAATAACAAAATTAAACTGTTGGTTGTTTAAAGAGAAAATTGCGTCCAATCAAACCGAGACCTGAGAAAAGGTTCGTTATAATACTCTAAAATCATTCCCTCGCTATTAAACAAATTCGGACCTTATAGCCGGCGCGACAAAGTTCAACAGAATTAGTATTTTAGTCGGCAAGGATAAATATTGAATTTTCTCCGAAGGTCGGATTGACAGTCCAACTTTAAATTATTCGATTACCTACACGCAAATCAAGTTAGCATGTCTCCGGGCGACCGTTTCACGCACCGATGGCTGCTCGATGCCAATCTGGGTGGAGCGTATTTTTTATATCGTTAGTAGCTGGACTAGATATATCTAGGCCTTATTTTCACAACATGTTATTTTTGGATGGCCGCTACTTAAGGGTTTTTATGGAGATTGACCTGAGTTACGGAATGGTAGCTATTTAATTTTATTTTATTGAACAGTATTTTTGCTCGTTTCCAGAACAAGTTTTTCTGGTGAAACTTGAAGATATTTCTTTTCCCATACAAGTTATTCCGCAAGCAAAGCAAAACATGTGGAAAATTTGAAAATCAATTATACAATTTTGAATTTACTTAGTTAGCATGGCTAGTTTTCAGCATATGCGTTATTTTTATTACATGTTATCGAGGTTCTTTAAATAGATGTTTTTAATGTATGCTAGGTAACCCATAAAGGGTAGCATTTAACGCGTTGGCACCAAGCTTTGACCCAACCCCGAAGCACAACCCCGCATTCTTCTCACGTTTGTGCACACAAAATATTCCCCCAACAACCAATTTAACTTCTAAAAACTTGTTTGAAGTTGCTAAGATTGTTCGATCGGTAGCGTCTGCAGGTATACCATTAATTATAATCCCCTATGGAGTTCCAAACATTTAACAATTTATTGGAAAACTTTTGTCTGTGTGTTTGTGTTCGGTAAAAATTTCTAATATATGAGTTGAACAGTTTTAGGCAAATATTGGAGTACCTTATATTCTTTAAACAATTCATTTAGTAGGAGAAGAAGGCCGCCGCAAAACGATGGATGGACTGTGTAAGAGATGACACGACAAAGAAGGAAGCCACTGAGATGGTGACTGATAGAAGGGAATGAAAGACAAATATATGTCCTACAGACCCCACAGAAAGTGACAAAAGGGTAGGGTTCTTGTAATTTGTATGACTACTGATAGAGTAGTTCGACTGCAGCCCACACCACGGTCCCGGAGTAAGGATTAATTTGCCTACCTAATGATGTGTATCATACCAAATACCATTTCCCAAGCCCAGCGTCCATTGCCTTTACGGGTTAGCAGCAACATTACAATAATAACTTGTTAAGCAGATTTTACTTGGAAAGTTTAGGAAGAGAATTCGGGAAGTAATCTAAAGTTGAGGGTGAGGATTAGGCACCTTGAAATATGGCACAGTATTCACTTCTCATTGAAACGACACCGCGGTCTAATAAGCGCTGCGAACATTTTAAATTTAAATGAAAAAGCTGCCGAGGCGTCCGATTCGTCTTAAATTGTTTGCTGTTTCGCTAGTTCTGCACTTTTCAGATTTGGATATTTTATATGAGGTGTTACAGCTATTTACTATCTATAGTAGAGTAGAATATAATCGTACCTTTTCTGAGAATGTTATAAGGAGCGACTAAGGAAGTGTTCTTGACTTCTAGTATCATGACGAGTCAGCTATAACAATAGGTCATAAAAAACTTAAAAAAAAAGTTTTAAATCAATTTCAAAAAAGTCCAAATTATTAAGTAAAGCAATTAGTCTTCTAATTGCTTTACTTTGTTTTTAGATTTACATCAAAATAAATTATGAATATTAATATAGTCTATCGTACATCTATGATTAACAACTTCGGTGCTATAGTTTCTATTATAATCTGAGCTTTCCCCATTACCCTAAATTAATAGGTTATCAGTTGTCATGTCTCCTGTTAATGTGCTCAGACCATTTGCAACAGTGATTAGCCCTAATAAGGATTAGATTGCTATGCTATGTAGTGCATGACAGATGTAAATCTCACTGACCTTCTGTGTGTTGACCTCGCGTGTCGATATGCCCATCTTCTCGTGGTGGCGCAGCTGCACTGGGTAGATGATCTGGTAGTAGTGGGCGCCAATGTTCCGAACCAGCTCTTGGTTCTGTCTGTACTCGCGTAGCAGCCGCTCCACCTCACCTGGAGCAAAGGAAACGTCTCATCAGTACGGTTAGCATCTGACCTAGATATTGTGTCAGGCAAGCAGCTGAATTTTAAAACATAGGCAAATCCTAGAGTAGTATGACAAAAGTCTTATTGCATCTACTCCAAATAAGTTATGAGCAGTGCTACGTTGGGGGCTATCTAAATAATAACAACAACCCCAAGAAGATGAATTTATTAAAAAAAACAGTCAATCCAATATTATTTTTAATTTTCTTTTAGCAAAATAATGTAAGGCCTACTGCCGGTTGCAGTTCAAAACGACTTTCCACGAATACGGTTGCGTAGGTACAACAAATATAGTAAGAAGATAAATAATAATTGTTTCTGATGATAGGCAAAATAAATATTTCAGAATCTAAAAAACTGTCTGTCTCGGTTTTCTATGCTATGAGAGTATTTCTGATTCAGTTCACACATTATCATCAAAATGTAAGTATTTCTTTGTTCAGTATAAATTTAAATCAGCCTGTGATTTATAACATTGTGCTTCATGTGAAAGGCTTTCCATGTTTCTACTAAACATAAAAGAATCACCTTTATGGCCATTACTAATGTCGTTAATGGTGGGGAAAGAAATCTTTTAATATTTAACAAAAACACATGGCTTCCGAATTCGTGTATGATTCAAAGCGTTTTCGTGAAAAATTTATTTCTTCGTTTGTACGGTGTAATAACAAAGTATTAGCTACTGACATTGTGGTAATAGAATTTCAGAACGTATACGCTTAGCCGAGTGGGACTTTATCGTCTAAGTTCTAGGATTCATTCCAGAATGTCCTAGTGCATGTGACGGGAGGTCTTAAAAGATTTTACGGCAATCTTAAACTGAACAATGCCGATAAGATTGAATGTCATTTGGGTTGAAAGTGGCACTTCCTGGCTCGAACGGTCAAGATTAACATTTATATGGAACTGCGGCCTGCCACCTTTGTTAAGCCATCGCTAGATTGGCATTGATAAGGGAGCGACATTGGTGTCGGTTTAGAGGGCATTAAGGTATTGGCCACAGGTTATCAGTACATAGCAAAGGCTAAAGAATCAGAACCGCGTTTAAACTGATTTTTCAATCCTTTGATATTTTAATACTCAGATAAAGAAACTATACTGTTCAGATAAATAATGATAAAAATTACAGTGTTGTATTTATATTTCATTTGTTATTTGTCCATTATTTATTTAAACAGTACATATACAGTATTAGTACAGTACAGTATAGACAGTAACTATGTCATTCTGTAAATTTAATTTCAGTAAAATTTGCTTGTGTTTTGATTAGTAATTTAAGAGAATGCTACATAGATATGCGTTAAAAAAAGTAGTACACAAATGTAAAATAGTACATAAATTACTTCTGTTTATCTCCGAAAGGCTAGTCAGAGCTGTGTTAGCTTAGCACCCACATTTCACCAACTACATAATTATGTTAGGTCTTGTGTTATAGAAAATGTATTTGGGAAAAGCCAGCATTGTTTAGTCATGACATAGGTAGTTGCGAAAATATGAATGTAAAAAGGTAGATAACTTAAATATAACGCAGAATAATGGATAAAAATTGCGTAGGCGATACTTTAACACCAAGTGGAACGAGACAAAGGCAGAAAGATGACTATCATCATTTACATCAGATATTGAAATTCTCTTTTGAAAACATAGCTATACAGAGTCATCTTCATCAGCATTCAAATCAAAGAAACTTGTTCGAATAGATTCAATTAACAGCAACCAATAAATTACTTTGATTCAGCTTTAGCTTTGAAAGGAGTTGCACCGTATTCGTTACTACACAATATCCACCAACAACTTGGAGCCAGTTCTCGGAACGTTATGTGACTTTTGATCAGCGAAGCTGTTCCCTTCTAAATTCTATCTACAATCGTCCATTTCGCTTTAGCGCTGAAACCATCGTCTGGGGCGCTCTGGGTACTAAAATTGAATTGCTTCATCGTGTCAATGTTCCCGATAGGGCCGAGATTTATGAGTATCTGTGTGTAGATGCCAATGGTCCTTAATTAAGACATGGGATCCTTGTGATTTCCGAGAACACTTAGCCTTTGATCGTTTTCATCGTATATTTATCGGCTCGTTTTAAGAATGGGAAGAAGGATTTTGGCATCTGTCCGGACAGGATGTCACGAATGGATTGATGATGTCGTGTGGTGACGCCAGAACAGAAAACAATTGTCACCAACCCAAAACTCCCCCGCAGGTGTCGTACATGGCGACTAAAGGTGACGAGGAATAAGCAGCAGTGTTACTGTTGTACCTGCCTCCTAGCAATACTGTGATTTAGGTACCCCCTATTACATGGAACTTAGTGGGCCTTAATATATTGCTTTCAGCCTACCCTGCCCTTGGTGAATGTTTACGATATAAGTATGAATGTTTGCTCAAATCCACGTCCTTGACATTAAGGCGAATGGTCGGTACCTCAAAAGTGGGAGTATAATAAATAGACGATTGTAATATAACGCCTATTTATACTAGGCAAGCCAAAACGTCTGCACCGTCAAAGGACGCCAAGCCTTAAAACATAATAGACTTTGCAGCCAAGGGATTATTTTAGAAAACTCCCCTGGTCTCCACAATGCAAGCTTAATCAGAGTGCTATGGAAGCGGAGCCGCTCCTAACTGAATAACAATAGCTGTACAAAGCGTTTATATATGCATACAGACAGCAGGGATGTCGCAGAAATTTTGAGAATTCAGACTGGTTTTTATTTTGTACTGGCGCTATTAGTAAAAAAAAAAATGTTCGGGGCATCAGATCGCATGAGAAAAGATTAAAAAGTAAAATGATGCCCCGGGGTATGTATTAGGGAGTTCGACCGAAATAACGCGATTGAAGAAAATTTAGTAAATTGAGGGCGCCCCATTTCTTTACAGACCGGTGTATTTATAAAATAAAGTTGCCCAAAGTATGAGTTGACATAAGACTTTTCGAATGGATAGCCAAAACCCGATAAGAAGGTTCTAATAACTGCAGATGTAGGTGGGACCTATAACTTAATGTCAATACCAAGGCAAGTTATTCAGCTTTATCATTTGTAGGGAAAGCTTATTCGCCTGCATCATCTTTTTAACCAATATACAAACAAATAAGTGCCACAATTAGTATTACATCATCGTACCATGTTTCAAAATTCGCTGAATCAATTTGTTAATTTCAGATCTTCTAATTCAGTTATCATCTTTGAGCACATTGCACCTCAATTTAGGTTCTACAACAGTTTCTGAAATTACAGCCTTTACTTTTGTTTCTTCAAGAAGTCTCGCGATTAACTTCTCAAGAGGCGAGGCAATTAGTGTGGAATAAGCGACATTTTGATTACAATCTAATTAACTCGGTTTAATGAACCAAAAGCATAATTACTGTTAATAGCATTATGTGCCTGTTGTAGTGGTTGATACGCACCGAGACGGCTAATTGCCGTGGTGTATTTAAGCAAATCACTTGTTGAACATAAGACTTAGTTTACACGATGGAAACCACGGTGCGGTGAGCGACAGAATCTCTAATAACAGCGTACGAACATAGTACAGTGGTGCATGAGGGACGTTTAAGTACAGCCTGTCCAACACCCAATTGACTAGCAGTTCTAAATGATCAAGCATCAAAACGTCTATTCATGAATTATCTGATTGAAAAACTGTTCCTGTTAGTCGTTTTTTTAGCAATTTCATCACTAACAGAAATGACCTGTACAAGAAAGGATCGCATCTCTTTTTCTTTTCTCTTCTACTATTAAAGATAGCACAAATAGTAATAGAAATTACTCTTTGTTAGTAACCATACTAGCTTATAATCAGTTTTAACTTTATGAACTGCATGATGTGTAAGATTTAGGGCCGATTTCACTGTCTCCCATAGTAACTGAGTTTAATAAAACTTGGTTTTGATTCATGTGAACTTAGCGGAACTCAGTTTAGAGCATAAACCGAGTTCAACCCTATGATTCCATTTAGAAGGAAACTATGAAAAGTTTAATATTTTATGTGAGACTAGTGTTCGCCCACGCCTTCGCTCGTGTTAATGTTGGTTATTATATAGCCTTCCACGATAGTGGACTATCCAACACAAAAATAATTTTTCAATTTGAGACAGTAGTTCCTGAGATTAGCGCGTTCAACCAACCAAACAAACAAACTCTTCAGCTTTATAATATTAGAAAAGATGATAAAAATAAAATCCCAATAATATAAACATAATACCATCTTAAAGAATAAATACAATTCCATTTCTCAAAAACAACTCCATAAAAGGTTCAGCTACCGCGGAACAAATAGTATTTATTTGTTCTCTTCAATATTCATTACTCAAGTGCTCCACTAAATCTGTCAGGAGGAGCCCTAAAAAGGGTTAGACGGCGTCCTTTTCTCGTACAATGTGTTGTGAATATTTCATTTTGGCGACAACCCTGCGGTCCGCAGACGGTCCACTATCGCTAAACGCAGCACCATGCATAATGCACGCGTCATCTGCGCGATGCTTCGGGCGTGTTAGCGGGGTGGCGCCTCGTTAGCACTGTGCAGCGGGGAATCGTAGGCGGCTAATGGAACTAAATCGTGGGTGATACGGTCCACACTTATAGTTTTTACCCATCCGGAGATTTAAGTCTGGGTGTTCTTGATGTGGTTGATAGCAAACAGCAAGTCTAAATCCAGGCTACGGCTAGCTAAGTTATCCATTCTTGCACCGGATTTTTTCCAGGTCTTTTATCTTTATCGAAGTGTGTGTGTGTGTGTTTTATCTGAACTAAATATGCACACACGAAACCAACATGCATGAGGAAATTAATGAGATTGTTTGAAGCTAAAGAAGTAAGGATCGTAGCAAGTGAAAAGAAGTCTACCACTGTGGGATAAAGGCGTGACATATTATGTAAGTACCTATAAATCATAAAGTGATTATAAAAAAATTTGCAGCATATGGTATTTATAAAATTATTATTAAATTGATATCGCAATCGCTGTAACTGAGGCCACAAGCAAGGTCCGTGCGCTCATCTTTGAGCCCCGCGCTTAGTCCAATCTCGGCGTTTCACATTTACGAGCATCTTTACTGTTCTGGCATTGGTTCGCTTTGTACAATGTTGAATATCCTGGCTAAATGATTATGCCCGGCAGATAGCCAAATAAGCTATTGAACCCTAAAATAAGCTATTTTAAGTGGCGTTATACAACGTAATAACGCATACCCTGAACACTTGCTAACTTAGTTATATATAAGTTAGCAAGTGTTGAGGGTGTGCGTTATTTGATATTATAAAAAATTATAAATTGGAAAATTTATTTTTGAATTTTCCATGGTATTTTATGGAGGAAGTAAAAAAAACAATTTCGTTACGTTTTTTATTACCACCATAGTGTTTATAATGACTATGTTAACATAAGTTGTATTCAGGGTATGCGTTATTTCTGTTATATGCTGTAGATAAAAAAAATCCCTAATAGTGATCGTCTTTATGGTTCAGGTCAAAGAATGGTTTGGATACAATTTGAAAAATGTTATTAAATTTCATTTAAGAGGTCTTTTCTATGTTCTTATTATCTTGTTTTGCCTGCGACCAATAGAAAATTATAATAAAACTACTTAACTACTAACTACTTCAAATTGATATTAAATTTCAAGTCTTTGTGTCTGAAAAGGATTCTAGATGTTCGCCATCATTATACTATCTTTTATTTGGTTTCACAAGAAAAAATAGTCGAGTTTCATTAATAATATACATTAGCATAAGCATTTAGCATATAAAATTATAAATTCCGTCATGTTTGTCCATTTTTTTCTCGTGAATGGCATTTAATTTCAATTTCAATGTATGATCATTTGTCCGAACTTCTTCTTCTTATTCCTCTACATCTCCTTTCAGACTTCTCACTCTCCACACTCTTTCTGACTCTTTTTCTAAGCTAGCCTCCTCCTTTTTGTTGTGACCGCAGCTTTACAATGATTGACGACGATCCCACGCAGTCATGCGGCATAATTAGCACGCAACACATTCATGTGATGATAATGACGTCGACATAACAAGGTGTAGGTATTTCCACCAGCCAAGCAATGCTAGTTACCCAACGGTCCTTGAACAAGTTCTCTGAAAAGGAAAACTAGGTGGCTGTGAATCTGAGTATTATAATGGTTAGTACTAGTGTGCTGCTAAAGAATATTTTCATCAATTACACTCTACTTACCGTTTGAGTACCTACGTCCTACGTGTGTGTCAAAGGAGTAAAATTTGTCATGCTACAATCATTTGAAAGTATTTTGCGTTTCGTAATTGATAATTTAGGGCGAGAGTATCCGTTACCTAACAGCGTGATGTGTGAGGCTTAGAGAAATTTATACCATTCGGCCAACCAAGAGTCTGCCCAGATTGGGGAGGACGTGGGTTCGACTCCTGCATCAAGACTATAATTTTTCGAACTTTTACTAACCACAATTTTCTTTTTAGTTATATATGCTTTAGAAGAATGTGTTGGATCTTATTCCGGTGGTCCACGGAGATTCTTAAAACGTATGATAATTATTCTACTTCAAGCAAGCAACGTTACGCTTTTTCAAAATTACTCTTACATAATTACCTCGTCAAGACAGCAAATGGAGATAAATCTTGGGTAGTCCGGTCCAGACACAGAGTTTTATCTTCCAGAGACTGAATATTACACACTGTTTCGAAGTATTAAGACGGGTCGTTTTATATTAAATGAGGTATATCGGTGCCTTTCTACGTTTCGGGGTTCTGCCACTAAAATGTCTCGGCTTCGTATTTTATCTCTGGGGCCTTACTACACTTTAAACGCGACTCAATTCCCATTTTTAAAGTGAGCCAACGCATAAGCCGAGCAGAGCGGCGTCCCGTTTTGTCACCCGCGTTTGGATCGCACTAATACTTCATGGTACAGCTAGTGTTCTGGGCAAAATTACAAAATGGAGCTTCAGACCTTCGCCATGAGAGATCCCACTTCCCTTCCAGTAGTAACAACATTAATTTCTGGGGTGAACACAATAAATTGTGTACAGGAAAAGTTTAACAGGGAACGCAGGTGTTTATCGACGACGTTACCTCGCATGTAATTGAACTGTCGTCCCGTATCCCAAATCCAATAGATAGTAGAAAAAAAGACTTTCCTGGTGCATATTTAGTTCAGATAAAACTCCGCTCACATGGGTAAAACACACTGGGAAATGTATTCGTGTGTGAGAATGGACAGTGGGCGCTAAGTATGTAGTTATTTATTTTTTATTAAGTTTTTATTACATGTATATTCAGTGTTTAACCTTCAGGAATTATTTATTTAATTACAATTGTTAACAATTATTTATTATTATTAATTATAATTTTTTTTCTGTATGTTCAGAATAGACATTTCGGTTGCATTTCTCAACCGTAATCCATATCAACAACTGTTCAGAAGTCCTGGATATTTTTGAAGGTCAAATGACAACGGTTCTTTCTTTTTGGAAGGGATTCGATGATTGATTAGTTAACTGATTTGACCCTACCATGCCTCCTTAGTGATAGGTCGATAGTCATTTCTTATTTTGTATACCAAACATATATGAGGTGTTACCAAATCAGTCACGATTTCACGTAATAGTTATTTGTTGTACATGAGTGCAAAGTTGTTTTTTAACCGCGTGCTCAATTTTGATGACCGAGCTAGCGAAGGATTCTAAAATTGAATCACGAGCGTAGCGAGTGATTCAAAAATTAGAATCCTGAGCGATAGCGAGGGAATCAAAAGAGCACAAGGTGAAAAATCTTTGCACTCGAGTGCAACACGTAACTTTTCATCCCCCCCAACGAGGAAAGTGCAAAATACAAAAAAATACAATCGCAACAGTTTCTGTTTTCACCCAGAAACTTCCACAACACCCTCCCATTAACCCAAACCCACTCTCAACACCCACCCAGAAACACCCACAACATTCACACCCGCAATACACACCCATCCACTCAGACACACCCAAAAAACACCCATTCACCCAGAAACACCTACAAAACACCCATTCACCCAGAAAAACCCACAAAAAACCCATTCACCCAGAAACACCCACAAAACACCCATTTATCCAGAAACACCCAAAAAACACCCATTCACCCAGAAACACACACAAAACACTCATTAACCCACAAACACCCAAAAAACACCCATTCACCCAGAAACACCCACAAAACACCCATTCACCCAGAAACACCCGCAAAACACCCATTCATCCAGAAACACCCACAAAACACGCATTCACCCAAAAACACCTACAAAATACCCAATCACACCCAAAAAACACTCAATCACCCAGAAACACCCACAAAACACCTAATCACACCCAAAAAAACACCCAATCACCCAGAAACACCCACAATACTCACCCATCCATTCAGACACACCCACAAAAACCCATTCACCCAGACACACCCACAAAACACCCATTCACCTAGACACACCCTCAAAACACCCATTCACCCAGACATACCTCCAACAGCCACCAATCCACCCAGCCACACCCGCAACATTCATCCAGACACACCTGTAAGTACCTAATAAAAATTACTCCGAGACGGTCAATCAGCTTGAGTCAAGCACGTTGATTTTCTGTATGTTTTTGTTCCGTTGCTAGCGTAAACAAATCAAACAGACCTAAAAAGCTTTTAAATGCTTGACTCAAGCATCCAGCAAGCGTTGTAGACGATCAAAATGTTTAAAGCAAGATTGACGCCAAGCTGATTGACCGTCACGGAACTCCTAGGTTTTAACAAATTTATGACGTGAAAAGAAAATGGCGCGCGCAAAGCAAATTACAAAAAAAGTACACCAAGAAGGTTCCGAGTCTGAGTTTTTAACAAATTAAAATAGGTTGCATGACAATTTCGGCACCATGGAGGTAGAAATAAATATGTATAATGATGTTTTGAATTCACAAACTCATTGCACACGATATTCTAAATTCAAATTTACTTTAACCTCTAGAGGATAAAAACGACTTTTGCACTCAGATATCGAAGAGCAAAAACGCTTTTTCCGAGATGGTGGGATGAAAAAATAATTTTCTTTTGTGTATTTTTTGGTGGTTGCAATCAGGATGTTTTTTTTTCATAATATTAGCAATACAATGCCAACAGCACCTAAAATTTATTTTGGAAAAAATGCAAAACGCCATCTATTTGTTTTAGGTCTTACTGAGCCACCATGAACCACCTGGTCCAGACTATTAGACTATTATACACCTCCTCTAGAGGAGTTACAATAAAAATTTATTGTGGATTTATTGTTATTGCTCACAATTATGATTCTTTTGTATGATACAAACAAGAAAATGACGCTACGATACTCGCTTCATGATTGTTCCACATAGTTTTTAGATGCTAGCTCGGTCTTGTTACTTTAACCCTCAGGACAACTATGAACACTAATATTCTCATCATATAATATCTACCTTGGCCGTGTGGTGACGGCAGAGTAGAATACAATTGTCACCACCCCAAATCTCTCCCGTGGGTGTCGTACAAGGCGACTTACTACTGTATGTACTGTACTGGCAAAATACTGAGACTTTTGTGCCCGATAAATGGCAATAGGCTCGCCACTTATTACATGGGACCTAGCATAATTGGCGAAGCGTGGGTGCTAGTTCACCTCTGCCTACCCCTTCGGGGATATAGGCGTGAATTATGTATGTATGTAATATCTACCGGGCTAACCCACAAAAATGTTTTCGTCGTCATTCTTAGCAGATCCACTTATAATTTCGTGCTGAGTTAGTTGCCTTTAGCCATTTTTACAACATACAATAATACGAGTACCACTGCTTTATGAAAAAAAGGTTATATGTACTGATTAATGCGATATACGAGTATAGAGATTACAATTGAAACACAAACATAGGTTTGTGAGTTACTATTGTATACCCGACACGATTAGTAAATGTAAATAAATAATCCACCTTAATATTTGATTCAAACAAAAGGTCATTGTGTCTATTTGCCACTTGTGGGTTGGTCTTCGAAACAATGTGTATTCAAAATGTAACTTATTTAGCTTTATGAAAGACGTCATTAATTATCACAAAATATTACCTTATTTAACAGGCTTTTAAAATAAACTTTCAATATTAATTATGGACATATTTTAGTCACTTCTGGCCTTGTTCCTCACGACCGTTTGAAATTCAGGGTACACGTTGTGTAATACAGAATGCTCTCTTGAAAGTTTACCTCGTCATCAGTTTCGAAATACACAGGGGCCACTACAGCATCTCAATGGCTCTGGGGGCCAGTTAGCAGCACCTGTAGCGGATTTCTAAATTATAACTCGGGTCGCAGATTGTCCGAAGTTCCACTATAATAATATGCCTTGAGGTAGTAATGACAGCCGGTGGTGTTCGTGAACTAGGGACGGTCGAAAGCACGTCATGTTACCACAATGTGTCTTTTCTCAATTGATTTTATGCTTTATATAATATAGATATTTGACAGTGTAGTCTGACGAGGTGTTGACTGTACGTTGTGAGTCTCTCGTATTGGCTATTATAATAATTTATTTAAAATTATAAAGAAACCAATTTTTCTTGCATTCATTAACTCATAACTTTATGTAAAGGGAGGAATAAGACTTTAAAAAAATTACGTTTACGGATTAGCCTCGCGTATATTTAGGTGTTTGCATTGTTATTGTTAGATCTCCTCGTGACCACGGCTGCTCCGTAAAGTGATGGAAACGTTAACAACACCAAACACCTAAAAATACGCGACTCTAATGCGTAAAAGTTGTTTTATTTCAAATGTGTAGTGCTCGTGCAGATATATTTGCCGTGTGGTGACGGCAGAGTAGAATACAATTGTCACCACCCCAAACCTCTCCCGTGGGTGTCGTACAAGGCGACTAAGGATAAATCAGTGACGAGGAATGGACAGCAGCGTTCCTCTTATACCACCTAGCAATGCACTGCGATTTTATGTGCCCGACAGATGGCAATAGGCTCGCCACCTATTACATGGGACCTGACATAATTGGCGAAACGTGGGTGATAGTTCACCTCTGCCTACCCCTTCGGGGATATAGGTGTGATTTAAGTATGTTATAGGAACAAGACTTGTTTAGTTTCTGGCCTGTTCTCCTCAGAACAAGGCCCCCTGGTGGTTTACGAACGGATGGCGAAGCTTATCACGTTAAACGTTGGAAACCCTTTGACTTTGAAACACGCGTTTTCAATGTTCAACGTATTTCTTTGACGATTCGTGAGACTGGAACGTGTATCTAAGACGGTTCTCACGGAATCATATCAAATGTGGCTGGGCAGAGAGAGAAGTCGCGGTGACGAAGGTGAGTGTTGGCGTGTTGTGACGTACATACATAAATCACGCCTATATCCCCGAAGGGGTAGGCAGGGGTGAACCTGCACCTACGTTTCCCCAGTTATGTTAGATCCCATGTAATAGGTGGCGAGCCTATTACCATTTATCGGGCACAAAAGTCGCAGTAGGTAATAGCTAGATGGTATAAGAGGAACGCTGCTGCCCATTCCTCATCACTGGTTTATCCCTAGTCGCCTTGAACGACATCCACGGGAGAGATTTGGGGTGGTGACAATTGTATTCTACTCTGGCCCGCACAACCGCCACAACCGTGTGGTGACGCCACACGGTTGTGGCGGGCCCCTGTAAACCTACACTTGGGTGATTGGGACTCACAAGTCCCAATCACTGCCACTGAAATCGCTCACTGCCACACTATGGATCCGGCACCCGCACGGTGAATCCTTGGAATGCTACAAGTTATCATCTCATCTGTATGGCGGCTTGATAATGCCAACTTTCAAATCCGAATAAAGGCGCCGTGAACGCGCAAATGTAGATAACCGCACCGAGCCATTATCCCCCAGAGCACACTCCCAAACAAAGTGTCACGCACAAAATGCTTTTTCAGCAGACAACAATGGCTTTGGCACCGAAAAATTCTGTTATGACGCCTATGGAATTCCAGCTATTCACCCGCGAACATTTTCTGAAACAAAGTGGTTTTTCACCGAGCTCCCGGTGTAATTAATATGCGATAATGCCACCCCTCTTGTTAGGAATTGCGATAATAAATCATGGCGCGTACGGAGCGTATAAATTGCTGATTGGGATACGGTGCGCCGCGGCGCGTGTGCCGCCAATCGCTTTTGTATTGCTTCTATTTGAGTGCGACGACAGCCGAGGGGTGCCCGGAATACGTCAAGGCTTCCAGAATTTAGTTTGGTCCAGGTCACCTGGTTCCAGATGTTCAGGTGACCTGGAGCACGTTAGATTCTTGAAAGTGTGTATCTGAAAGGTGTTTTTTTTTTATATATCTTAACTGTTTTTATATTTACTTAATTAATACTCAGTGGAAGATGGCTGTGAGCATGGAAGGTGGTCCATAAATTTTCCTCTTAATTTTTTTACACTCTATACAATAACTAGGTAATAACACTGTATGATTTTTATGTGAACATAAATTTTTCAAATATTTTTGCATGGAACCAACCTGGGACATAAGCCGGCCGTCAAGTATCAGAGTGATTTTTATTGCTGTCAAAGCTAAATCTGAATAATCACAAGCAGACGTAAACAATTAAGATCTTCTCTAAGAATTAAGATCAATTTCAAAGGAAGGGAATAACTTCAGGACGGTCTGGGGGCCGCCTAACTCGATTGCTAAAGCAAAAGCTATAGTTTATGACGTCATGCTGTCATTTCGCACCAAATGTACCTAAACTATTAGCGATAACTTTGAACGAATGATTACCGAATGATTTTGTATGAATTTGGCACAAATTAAAAAATTCAAGATGGCTGCTATAGCCGTAAGCGGTAGGGCCCCTGGTCGACATGGGACGCAGAGGAGCAAGGGGCGTCGAGGCTTCGGCCCTAACGCATTGCTTAATTAACTGTACACGTTCTTAGTGGTGTAACAAATTGAGACTACAGTCCTCATAGTTCATTGTTCCGTGTAAAAGGTATTTCAGATCAGTACTTGTCTAAAAACCAAATTTTAGACAAAAAGGTTTGAAACAATATCAGTGTTCTGTTATATTTGCACGAACACTATAGTTTTTTTAAATTATATAACGGATTTAAGTGTCAATAACGCAATATATTAATAAAAACAGCTCACTTGCCTAGTAATGAAACGAGGATATGCTGCCTTAACGCCCTAGCAGTAGGTACATTGAAGGCTAGTGATGTTAATATTTTTATTATGACAAACTTTTTAAGGTCTTTCACAGCCATAATCCGAGATTTTGCTGTTCGAGTAAATCTGAAATGGTTCTAAATAAGACATAATTTTCATAGCAATCTGTCACAGCGGTCTTGTGATCAACTGTATAAAACTCCCAACGCAATTGGACTATTCCAATTACAGCACTATATAGTAATAAGGGTTCATCATTGTATTAATATAAGGACTTTATTTTTGTAAAGTAGTAGATTTCAATTTCGTGCTGGATTAAATCGTACTTAGCGCCATAGAAAATAAAACTGTGTTTCGAACGAGACTGACAGGGCTTGCGGTGCGAAGAAGATTACCAGGGGATTTACCGCGGGCTTTTAATTTTAACACGAGCTGTATGTAGTGGTCGAAGCAGAGAGCTATTTTTATAACGACGCATTAAATGTTTCTGCACCCCTGGCGTCAGTAGATGGTAAAGTCCATAATACGAAACAGGTAGATCAGCTAAGACCAGCGGGGTTATTATGTAAGCCGATTGCTTTTGTCTACCCGTCACGCTCACTTATGGGAATAAAAGCAGTGTGTGTGACCCCTATTTATTTATGGCAACAGGCTCGCCACCAATTCACTTAGTATGTATGTATGTATTTATTTATACCAAATCAATCTTAAGCAACCTTAATTTTCTAGACTTTATGCATAATTAGAGAGATATTGTATCAGTACCAAAAAAAGTAAAATATTTTGTGTTTTACGACTCAAATCCATTTGATTTTTTAGCTTTTTGTTTATTGACCTGTTTATTGAGGTTAATTATAATTTCATACCTCTATTTAATCCTTTATAGGGCAGTGGCAACTAGTTGCTACCATAATTTGAATCTTAACGACTTGCAATAAGGTTTAAAACCAATTGGAAAAAATAGTATCCATTGCCCTATAGAGGGTTCAAATATAATTTCAAGCTCACAAGAGACGCTGGTTATATTTGCAATGATTTCTAACTTCTGTCACAGAGAACTTACCGCTTAACTTGCGGGCAAGGGCCTTATCGCTGATTTACGTCCTTATCCCGCAGACATAGAGCTTATTCCGGCAGGCTTAAGTCGACCGCACCAATAAGTATGGGGCGGCCCTATTCGAAGTAGGGCTGTTTACAAAATTTGTTTAAGTTACACTCAACTGGCATAATCCCCGCGTTTGTGTAAGCCAACCCAAGAAACTAGGAGACCTCTTAATTTCGGGGTTACCCTTTGAGCAAATGTTTGCCACCGCATTTGCATTCTACAGTCAAACAGAGGAACTTGAAGTTCCATTGAAATATAATATGTTTAATAACTTAATCTCGGTGGCCGTGTGGTGACGGCAGAGTAGAATACAATTGTCACCACCCCAAACCTCTCCCGTGGGTGTCGTAGAAGGCGACTAAGGATAAATCAGTGATGAGGAATGGGCAGCAGCATTCCTCTTATACCTACCACCTAGCAAAGTACTGCGACTTTTGTGCCCGATAAATGGCAATAGGCTCGCCACCTATTACATGGGACCTAGCCTAATTGGCGAAGCGTGGGTGCTAGTTCACCTCTGCCTTTTTTTTTTTTTTTTTTTTTTTGTCGGAGTGGAATGCTTTTACGCACCATACCAGTCGTTAGCTAGGCGACTGGCGTGTGTGGGACTCGCTCGGCGCACGAAGCATCAGCAATACCCACTAAACCACTCCGGTGTTCCTCCTAGCCCTTTAAGCGGGGAAAGTCTGGGATCTGCCTCGCGGCAATTCACCAGTCTTTCCCGAGGGATTCCCAACTTACGCCGGGGTCAGCGCCGAGGAGGAGATGTCCGAAACACTGAACACCCCCCCAGACGGGGTGGCCTGTGCAATGCACACACGAGGGCTAACCCATGTGTGCAGGTCACGCTTGACGAACCTAGGGAGGACGAAGATGAGCTCGCCTCCTTCGGCCCGTCCGTCTGCGCCGGAGGGGAGCGGCAAGAGCATCGTCTTCCCGGTCCCTCTCCGCTGCCTCCTTCTGCGACATGACAGTCTCGCAGAAGGAGGCGTAGTTCACCTCTGCCTACCCCTTCGGGGATATTGGCGTGAATTATGTATGTATGTACTTTATCTCGGCTAGTGAGAGTAGTAAACTGAGGTTTTGCTATTGCATGTGGTACTCTATGAAACAAGATTAGTTCTTAAGGACGTGCTCAAATATTAGAACGAGCATCATACAAATTGCAGGCACTTATTAGACATTTGACGGCCGCCTTGGTCGAATGCTCAGATTGCTGGGTATTGGCCAAGAGGTCCCTAGTTCGAATCCTGGTAGGGGCAAACTTTGTGATGACCACAAATGGTTGTTTCCGAGTCATGGTTGTGTATATGTTTGTGTAGTATATTTTCAACATTTATATACATAATTATATTAAAAATATGTCCGTCATCTAGTATCCATAACACAAGTGCTTAGGCTACTTACTTTGGGCTAGATGATAGGTGTGAGTGTAAAAATATTTATTATTATTTTGGCCTGAATCTGTGCACGATCTTGCAAAAAATATAGCAATCTGATCCACGATTATCCCTCCCGCATCTCTTGAAGAGGCAAGGGATCCGACGAAGGATGGTAATGTAAATACTCATCCGCCCCATGAAACATTTCCATAAAATGATGACCAGAGAGCGCTCAGATATTGAGTAGCACAATATCTTTATTCCTTCATGTGGTTTTAAGACGTTACATAATTTTTTTAGACATACTAGTCTTGCCACTGAATGCCCTTGGTCATAAAGTTTAACTATATGGCTTCGTTTTCGAATTGAAACAATAAAAACAGTGGCAAATACGCATCATAAACCGAGCCAGCGAGCAAAAGGCGATGAATCCGTAAAACTCGGGTATTACACTACCAAATCCGGCATTGGCTGAAACGTCATCCCGGGGTTATTATATAAGCCGATTGCTATTGTTTTTAGTCTGCCCATCACTTTCACTCATTGAGAGTGTAATAGCAAAAAGTGAGATAGACGAGTAATCTCCTTACATAATAATCCCGGCGAAACAACTGCTCATTCTTCTTGTTCATCTTCTTCTTGCCCTTCTGGTTTAGCTGGGGTCGACGTTGTTAGTGTGTTGCCGTCCATCATTCGGGTGCCTCAAGGTGTTTATTCATCTAAACCGGGCAATCTCCTCCAGTGGACTTTTACGACACCCTATCTGTCGCCATAATAATAACATCATTATCATGCTCCGACAATTTGTGATCGCCAGATAGCCAGCCCATCTGTGGTCGAGGGTTCCAGGTGAAGATCGATTCCATCATTGGCCTTTATTGTCACTTACCATCGGGTGAGATGAAGGTCAAGAGCTTCCTTGTCTATTATAAAAAAACCCTCAGGGGTTTACTATCAGTTAAGATGCTTCAAGAGCTTTCCTGTCTAGCATAAAAACCCCTGAGGCGTTTACCGTCAGTTGAAATGCTTCAAGAGCTTCCCTGTTCAGCATAAAAAACCCATGGGGTGTGTCGTGGCTGGCACATTTAACGTTTCGCTACCAGGGCAGCATGGAAGACAACAAGAAACAACTGCCCATTATCCGGACGCATACAAACGCGGCGAACGCGAACCCGACAGCGACGAGTCATCAAAAAGAAGCAGGTCGCCCGCCGCAATAAGCGGGGCGTAAGTAGAACGCAATTCGGCCCGAGGGGCGTAATACTACTGTGGCATTGTGCCGTCGCAACTGGAGCGTGGCCCAGCCGCTGCTGCGATCCATGCCGCGCGCGGGCAGTAGCTCAGAAGATGCAGCTTTTGTGAAGGCAGCGTTTGACAGCGTGCTGTTTTCGAATTCCGTCAGGGTGAAGACACTAAGTCGGTTTGTGGTGACGGCAGAGTAGAATGCTTATTGACACGACCATCTCTCTCGCGGCTGTCGATTACCCATTAACGACACCCGCGGGAGAGATTGTGGGTGGTGACAATTGTTTTCTGCACTGCCATCATCTTGCTGGCTTTCATCATCATCATCATCACTAGGTCTTTATTGTCCTGCTGGGGCACAGGCCTTCCCCATGGATGGAAGAATATAGGAACAATGGCCATAACTCACTAAGCTGGCACAGTGCAGATTAGTGGGTATTACGACTGCAGATGCAGCCGGGACCAACGGATAAACGTACCGTGCCTTCCGAAACACGCAGGAACTCGAGGTACTAAATTTTTGGTCACCCCTCTAATGGCCAACCTTAGCGAATATTGCTTAGTTTACTCAATTACGCCACTGCGTTAGCGAACGCCTCTTAATGAGAGTTTTTGAATTACATTTAAATTTGTGTATCAGTATATTTTTAGTTATCCGACCCCTTCTGTATAGGGTCTCGAACATCTCTTTTGTCTGTCGAGCGCACAAAACTTCCAAACAACCAATATAACTTCAACGCGATTGTGCCACGACGTGTCCCAGACATTGTAATAACGCGTCTCCACCATCTTGAATTTCGGGGCATCCGCGGTTGTTTGGTTGTGTGATTAAATTGATGCGGCACCGGAAATTATAATGTACATAGTTTTTGATTGATGTTCCGGGGAAGCTGCGGGCTGATTGTTTCCCGTTAAGATGTTCTCGCACATACATTGTTCAGTGAAAGTTTCCGAGATTTGTGCCGGCGCGGGGTACAGTTGGGAATTTTATAAATTTAAGGACGTGTGTGTGGTTTGCTCTGTGTTCTAAATTGCCGATGAAGTTAAGGAGTTGTCGTGTGTTCGAAGTTGTAAGTCATTATATTTGTTACGCGTCTGAGTTTTGAAGACGTTAGAGATCCAAAGTCATTGCATTTAATGGAGTGTGCATTTTTCTGTATTTATATTTATCTTGGCTTAGCTGTCTATGGACGATACTGATAATGGCTAATAATGTGATAATGGCGCGGCATGTTTCGGTTTATGTGATTGGCGAGTTGTGGGATTGTATTTGGTGCATAATTTACAATGTACCTGCAATGTCATAACTCGTTGACAATGGTGGGTTTCTCTACAGCCTACTTGCGTGCCGTTCTGCTAGCGGAGCGTTGGGCCCTGATGCGTTTAGTACCTTGGTATTGAACGCGGCAGGGTCGGCGCTTCGTTGCGGACCGGGGCGTGGGCGGGTTTGGGAGACCTATCATTACAGACTGAGGCATGCTGCGCACTCCACTGTTTTTTTTCCACTATTTTTTTTTTCTTGGACACACGGGTTTTCGGTATCTAGCGTCTTGACGATTCATAAGTGTATTGTAATCATACCAGATATGAATAAATGAATTTTGACTTTGACTTTGACTAATTGTAGCTTGTTGTAGAAGGAAAAGGTGAAAATTGAGAAAAAAATATTTAAGTTCTGCTAGGTGTTGGTAGACTACTAACTTTAAGGTACTGCTACAGATAAAATTGTTATTGAAATTTTGGTTGCTTCTTGACTGGACTAATTACAATGCACTGACCTCTCTTAGTACCCTGGACTGAAGGTTGTCATCTAAAAATTGATGCCAATTTGATTATCGCCATCTTGGCGCTGATGGCACTGGTGTACGAAGGTGAACGTCCACGGAACTATTATTAGAGCTGCATTTGTAATGTCAAATACCTATGCTGCTCTAGGGGGCGCTTCAAATCGGCACAAGAAATATTTGACAGTTTAGTTTAGTAGACGTATTTAGTCCAGCGTACTTGTATAATAGACGTCAGTGGATCAATGGCACCGGTAAGTTTAAAAACAAAATTAACAAGTTGTATGCCCATTACTTAATAACTTCTTCTGCCAATGACTTAATATGATCACATTATTAACAGCTCCAACCAAGTTCGGCTTCGACACGTCAACAAGTTGGCAAGTGGTGCACGTTCCACATATTGAATCTCCGACGAACAGGTGTCTCGGGGGAGCTGTATCTAATTTAACTTCTTGTTAATCGATTTGCATTTGAATCGATTATTATTCGGAATCTTGTTAGAGTGTATGCATAGTAATGGACTCGCAACCGGTTCCACTGAAACGGTAGAAGATTTCCATTGGATTTCGAATTTGGTATAGGACATTCTGTAACAGGTTTTGGTCCAACCACCTCAAATATTCCGATAGAAATATGAATATGTTGCATTTTTAATATTTCTTTGAGTTCCTTTTGCACTCAGGTTACTATTGAGTAAATTTTTGCACAGAGCTTCTGTTTTAAGGGTATGTGACTAGTTTTTCTTTGCATCTTCCGTTGGAAGTCCCACGTATTAAGACTTGAAGTGTTCTGCTTTACCAACAGCAGGACCTAGTTAAGACTTATTATTATTATTTGCTACATGAATTGTATATAATAGATTATTGTTGTGACAACCTACTTAAATATTATGCTGTTTGAGCACTTTAACAGCTGAAATATTTATTTTTTCTCAAGGAAAAGCATTACGGTGAACTTTTTCGAACTAACATTTCCGAGAATTTGTCAAAGGTTTTATTTATGGGACCCGGCAAGAATAGCGACTGAATTGTCATTTTTTGACATTAAGCAGGCATTACGATTAATCTTTATCATAAGCAAGCAAAAGATATTTCAAAAGATAAGCCTTAGCAATCACCCAAGGATGACCTTGAGCTAAGCCAGCTTTTCCCGACAACGTCGTACACATACAATCTATTTTTACCACTCGTGTCCCGACCTTCGCTGAAAGCTCCAACAAACTCTTGCGGCCTCGTGATCTAACAGCGCAGCACCCGAGGGAGTTGTCCGGTTCTAATTTAACTTCTCGATTCTACTAGCAATCGATAATCGATTTGCATCTGAATCGGTTCCAATAACAAGATACATTAGCGCGGGGCCTGGAGAGGTTTTCGATTTTGGCTTTTATCTGCATGAAGGTAGTGGAAAGAGGAGAATAGATAGTTGTGCTCAAAAATGCTGGAAGATAGTTTAAAGCTTGTCTTCTAAATTCGATACTCTACTTGAGGTAGTTCTAAATGGTATAACTGCCGCACTCAGAGACGTCAAATAACATTAATGAGTACTTAACGTCAAAAAACGACAATTCAAATCTAGTCGCTATTCTTGCTGGGTCTATAGTCTAGATTTCAATGAAAATTTTTGACATTAAATACTCATTAAAGTTAATTGACGTCTATGAGTGCGGCAGTTAGTGTCAGAACTTATGGTCATTAGCGATGTGTTAAAACATTTTAGAAAAAGGCAACCAGTTCTTTTGTCATGTGTTACATTTAATTCTTACTTTTATACCAGGAGACTTTTTGGTCACTGCAAAAATTTTTGGAATTCGTTCAGACCATCAAACTCAAATCAAACAGCTGTTTCATACATTTGGGTCAAGTAGGTATTATCATTTTGTATGAAACAGCTGATATTTTTTCGTGAATTTGGAGCTGCTACCATAGTTAAATTTGTCCAGTTTGATGGTCTGAACGAATTTCAAAAAATTTTGCAGTGACCAAAAAGTCTCCCGGTATAGATTGGAACCCATAGGAAATGTTTGGTGATGAACACAGACATAATAATGTTTTTGTCACTCTCCTTTCAATCATTCTTTCTACACGACCAAACTGTGCGAGCATCCCTTTCTCAATTCGAATCATTGCGTCTTCTTTCAAACTAATAACTATTACAATCATAATGTTTCTACTTTGTTGCCGGTTGGACATAAAAAAATCGCCATCAACCGCACATTACCGATTCCGTTCATTCGATTCGAGCACTCGATTAAATTAACATTCGATGCGGAGTCGTCTCGTTATTCGGAAGACCGTAACTGTCCGGCGGCCAATTTAAAACAGTGTCAGGTTCCTGTTAATATTCGTCATTATTCGATTTGAGAATTCTCTTTGCGTGGAAAGGAAATTCTTTGGTCCCGAAAACGTTCTTATACAGTTGCAGTCGCCCAATTGTTCCAGGTAAGACAACATTGAAATTTGAAAAAAAAATTGTGGTTAGGAAAAGTTCGAATTATAGTTTTGATGTGTGTCTCAATGTGTGACAAGGAAAGTAATATAAACGGAGCAAATACAAACCGTGGAAAATAAGGAAAGACTATACGCGGGTTCGATTCCCGCCTCAAGATCATAATTTTTCGAAATTCTTTTTGAAACCACCAAAAATCTTTGAAAGACTATATGCTAATAATTATGGTGGTTGGGTCGAGCTTTTGTTGGTGAACAAACTTCCACCTGACTGACAAACCATCTCCTGGTAATCAATCGAAATCGAAGCAACGTTAACACGATACAATACAATGTGATATAAATATAATGGAACATATTTATTACACCCAAGACATCACTCAGGTTGCTCCAGATCTGCCAATCAACCCGATACTTAATTAGGCTTAGGTACCTACCGCTAGTCCCGTATTTTTGTTTCACACGTTATATTTGCCCAATCTAGACACCTATAATCATATAAATATTATTTTTTTACACTCACACCTATCATCTAGCCCAAAGTAAGTAGCCTAAGCATTTGTGTTATGGATACTAGATGACGGACATATTTTAAATATAATTATGTATATACATGTTGAAAATTTACTACATAAACATATACACAACCATGACTCGGAAACAAACATTTGTGGTCATCACAAAGTTTGCCCCTACCAGGATTCGAACCCGGGACCTCTTGGCCAATACCCAGCATTCTGAGCAGTCGACCAAAGCGGCCGCCAATGATAACGGACATGAGGAATATGAGGACGGTAACGATTTTTCTTTGTATTACGTCAAGGTAATACAATGAAATAAATTAAAGTTATGTTTACCGTGTTTCGACGGCAGAGTAGAATACAAGTCACCACCCCTCAATCTCTTCCGTGGCAGTCGTACAAGGCGACTAAGGGTAAAGACAGCGATGAGTAATGGGCAGCATCGTTCCTCTAATACCACCTAGCAATATACTGCGACTTGCAATGCCCGATAAATGGCAATAGACCCGCCACAGTAGACTGACCCCCAAATACAGAAATGCTAATCAAAATTTGAGTCTTGCTTAACATTAAAATGTTGTCAAAATTGACGTTCCATATAAATTCTGACAGGTAATGTCCACTTAACTTTTTAAGCAGTGCCCAAAATTTGATTACCGTTTCTGTATTCGGGGGTGAGGACATTAATGAGATTGGAGTATGAAAGGACTGTAGCAAGTAAAAACTAGTGGTCAAAAGCTACCCCTGTGGGAGAAAGGCGTGACGTATGTAGGTATTATGTAACTATTTATTTGTGACGATTTTAGTACATAAGACTTTCATTTTATTTTGATAACGATTGCAGAATTGAAAGTATGCTTTTTGTAGCTTTAGGTTACATTATGGCAAATAATTAATCAGAAGGTCACACTTATTCCAACCCCTTTTGCCCCATTTCCTTAGATTTCCCACCTTTTCCAACAGAAAGCTTTAATTCCAAATGTGACGCCGAAAGAGTCGAAACAAAAACAATGACTGTGCACGGTTATTCGTCACACAAATATATAATAACACCGGGTTGTTACAATGTCGTATTTAAATTGAACGCACGTCAGGACAAAAAGTGGAAATGCGGCGTAAGAGAACCCGTCAAGCGCGAGAGGCGAGCGAGCGTGAGTCGCCCCTCACACGCATTCGCCCCCTCACCTTGCCTCAACATTCGTCAGAATCAGAATACATCCTGTAGTCTAATTTTTCGTAAAGGTATGCTCTGATTAGTCAGTTTTTAACAAACGGACAAGACAACAAGGACGAACAAACATTAAGGTTACTAGAATGATGATCCGGCAAACGTCATTATCCCCTATCACCTAGGGGTAAATAAAATAGCCTACAACCTTATTCTCCGACCTAACAAATGCTTATACACAAAAAAAATCATAAAAATCGGTCAAATCGTTTCGGAGGAGTTCAATATCAAACACTGTGACACCAGATTTTTATATAATTTAAATTATCAATCACTCTCTCCGTACATAGGTCTCTCGACATGGTCCGTTCCGTCTCTTTTATATACATTCATTAATTACTAGCACCTTTACGGTGGGATGGCTGATATGAATCAAAAGGGAGTGGATGGCTTGATGACGTCTGACATATGAATGGAAGAGGAAACATACTGCGCCGACCCCAGATAGACTGGGAACAGGGCAGTTAGAAGAAGAAATTATCAATCTAAAAGAAATGATAGTAGTTATACACTTGCAATAAAATCTCTTCGGATTTACTATTAGCATCTGGCTGGTTTACTTACTATTAGCATTATGACATTAAAAAGAGCTAAAAAAGACACAAAATAGTGAATTTTTGTTTTCTGCTACTTTCATTTTTTTTTCTTTATGTAATATGTCATGTGACTATTAAATTAAAAAGAAACTTTTCTAATGCGTACGCATCCTTAAAGCTATATTTCCTACAGAGATTTCGTTAGCCTGGCACTGTGCGTCCAATTCTGCCTAAGCGAAGTTTTGATTAAACAAAAATATTTGAATCGGTACACGGTGTTATTGGCACCGTTCTAACTTTGTAAATAACAAAAAAAGTGTTACAAACATGGCGCTACGACATCGTCGAAATATGTTTACAAGGTTTGTTTTGTTATATTCACGGGAGCACGGTTTCATTTTGGGAGCGTAATCGAGATAGATACGAACATGAATCACGTCTATATCCCCGAAAGGGTAGACAAAGGTGAATCAACACCCATGTTGCGTCAATTTATAAATAAGGTCTCATGTGGTAGTAGGTGGCGAACTTGCCATCCATCGGGCACGCAAATAGCAGTACATTGCAACGTGAGGACCGCTGCTGCCCATTACTCATTATTGCAGTCGTAACCCTTAGTCGCCCTATACGACACCCGTGGGAGAGACGGGGGTGGTTACAATTGAACAGAACTGAATACAATTAACCCACCAAACCGCACTGGGCCAGCGTGGTGGGTTAGGCCCAATCTCCCTATATTCTTCCATCCATAGGGAAGGCCCGTCCCCCAGCAGTGGGGACATTAAAGGGCTGGTGATGATGAATTCAATTGTCACCACCTCCCATCTCTTCCGTGGTTGTCGTACAAGGCGACTAAGGGTTAAGGTATCGTTCAGTAGCATTCCTCTTATACCACCTAGCAATGTACTGAGATTTACGTGCCCGATAGAAGCAGTCCATAAAGTAGGACCTAAAGTAATCGGCAAAACGTATGTGTTAATTCACCTCTGTATAACCCTTGGAGGATAAATAAAGAGGTCTAATACTTATATATATATATGTGTATTTTAATATACAGCCGCAGTTCCTTAAAAAATCTTCATGAAAATACTTCCAATAACCAATAAATCAAACGAATTATTTTTAAAAAGACTATTCTAGCGTTATAGCTCTTTATATCTGACTCTGACAATGTTATAACCGTTGACATAAAATCGCTCATGTCTACGCAAATACGTCTCGATTATTCAATAATCGATGCAAACGTCAGAATGGTTCTTAATCAGAATCACGTTGGAATCGAATACGTGTCGTGTCACGTCATTTTCACGATGTCACGTGCGAATGCGTAACAATTTGCGTAAATATTATTTTATCGATGTGTTAAGTATATTATAACACATCGATAAATTCTCATCACTAAAATGAATAACCTCGGTTGATTTACATTAAATCTGTTCTTAATTTTACTATCAGCTTTTCGTGTGACATTGGTCATCATAAACATCATCATCAGCCCTTTAATGTCGACACTGCTGGGTCACAGGCCTTCCCTATGGGTGGGAGATAAAGTCAAAGTCAAAGTGAAAATTCATTTATTCATATCTGGTATGATTACAATACACTTATGAATCGTCAAGACGCCAGTGCCGGTTGGTGTGTATTAACTACTGCAGATGCAGCCGGGACCAACGGTTTAACGTGCCTTCTGAAGCACGGTCGAGCTCAATATAATAAATATTTGGTCACCCATCCATTGACTGGCCTTAGCGACAATTGCTTAGTTTACGAAATCGCAGGCCAAGCGCGCTATAATACCACTGCGCTACCGAGCTCCTCCCCCTTGCCGTCCACAATCGAATAGCATACAATCGGTAACAGGATCGAATCAGAATCGTTTACCACGCGTCACGTCTCCTGCTGGCATGCGGCGACTACGAATGTGCGAATTTACATGCGAGCAGCATTGAGATGCAAATATCGAGCGTTCTGCTGTCTACCAGAGGCACGAGTGGCGAATCATATCGATATTGCGAATTACACATATCAAAAATAAGCCACATCAAGGAGCTCGCTAGCTCAATGGCATAGCGCGCTTGGCCTGCGATTGCGTAAACTAAGCAATTGTCGCTAAAGCTGGTCAATGGATGTGTGACTAAAAATGAGATATTATATTGAGCTCCTCTGTGCTTCGAAAGGCACGTTAAGCCGTTGGTCCTTGCTACATCTGTGTTCCCCATATTCTTCCATCCATAAGGAAGGCTTGTGCGCCAGCAACGGGGATTTTAAAGGGCTGGTGATGATGAAACATAAATCACTCCCTATGCCCAAAGGTGTAGGCAGTGGTGAATTAAACCTTTCGCCAATTAGGCTATTTCCCTGAAGCTTATTGCCATTTATTGGGCATGTCAATATATTTCTAGCTGATATAAGAGTAACGCTGCTGCCCAATACTCATTGCTGTCTTAACCCTTAGTCGCCTTGTACGACACCCGCGGGAGAGATGGGGGTGGTGACTATTGTATTCTCCTCTGTCGTCACCACACGGTGGTGCCTCAGCAGTGGGAATATTAAAAAGACCGACGCGACACACAATACTAATTATACACCATTATTGATAGTTATTTCTGTGATAATAAAAGTAATTAGGTCATAAATTATCGTGAATCCAATCCAGAAATAATGTTACCTACCTGTATATGCCGATGCTGTGCTATGTAATAAATAAGTATAGGCACGGCTTATATTAACTGCCGGCCATAGTCATAACTCACACCTGTTTCCATCGAGATCAAATAGCAGATAGCAAATTGTATATGCTGTGTTGTTGGGAGGTCGAGACCCTGGCATGTTATCACAATCTACTGTTATTACAGGTTTGTTTTTAAAACAATTAATTATAAATACACCTCAAAATTATTTCATTCTCTCTTTGAAAATGACAAAAATTAACTGGATTTAGCTAAACAGAAGTAATCCTTAAATATTATTTCTGCTTAGCTGATAGCACTGCACAGTGCCAGCTTGGCGGGTTATGGCCCATTCTCTCTATATTCTGTCATCCGTAAGTAAGGCCTATGCCCAATAGGGGATATTAAAGGGTTAGTGATAATGATGATGCCCCACAATGCCGTCCTAATGTAGTTGACAGAAGTTTGCAATAAATAACTGTCAATAAAAGTCCATCAATTAGCGATAACTATAATTTAATTTAGAAAAGTATTTGTTAAAGTTCTAGTTGTAATATTACAAAATAAAAACAAAACAATATTTTAGCCGACATTTCCATCAGCAAATCCTCGGAAATAGTTACAAACGAAAACTGTAACACGCTCAGCTGCCTCATTTTTCGTTACACCGACCGGCAGCATTAGCAAAAACACAAAAACCATAAACAAACGCCAACACCTAAATACCAGAACACTCACTCATAATACCAATGTTCGCAACACCGTAACAACAATATCCGAATTCGCGCTCTCGAAATAATAATCCGGAAATATTGTCGAACAAAACAATCCACAAGCATCCGCGGACCGCAATCCGAATAAAACAAAGTTAGCAGATACACTGTGGATCTAAAACATTTCGATTAGCCGCAACATGTGCGGAGAGCGAGTTGTAAACAATGCAAAAACTAATTCGAACGCTAGGTAGGTACCAAAGTTCGCGGCGTTATTTAGATTCGATTAAAATATGAACATGGTACAAGTCCAACAATTTCGATGCCGATTTTTATCAAAATTGGTTATTTTTTTATACTAACCAGGAAAGCCTTAGGCCTTCATATTATTTAATTATGTTGTAAACAGTTCCAGCGGAAGACCAGCGCTAGTCGCGAGGCTGGCAATAAGCTGAGTTGGGACCGATTAAGACATACTATATTAAGATATACTACTTTCATGTTTAATATTTCTTTTATTTCTCTGTTGTGTCTCCATAAATGTTTCCATATTCCATCTCACCTGATGGTAAAAATAAGGGCCGAAGATGGGATCGAGTTTCACCTGAAACTCAACCATAGAGGGCCTGGCTAACTTATCACAAATTGTCGGAACACAATAATGCTGCTAACATTATTATTATGGCGACAGGTTTATATCATAAAAATGGACGTGGATGGACCTAGAATGAGAGGAAGGCGAAAGAAGCGATGGATGGATTGTGTGAAAGATGAGAATATGAGAAAGAAGTTCATGCTGAGCTCACTTCTGATAGAAGAGTATGGGAGAGGGAGACATGTTATGCCGACCCCACTTAGAGTAGGAAAAAGGAAGGGACCAATAAAGATCACATTTGCCACTTAGTCTTTTCTAAAACTTTCTTGCTTAGTATCTAGCCTCTCAGAACTGAGTCTCATCTTAGTTTATCAACGGAAGTCCATCTTTTCTCGTTAAGTGTCGGAAATCCGTGAACCATTCTCAGTACCGTGAAAATTGCGTGATGCATGTACTAAGGCTGTCGGGTTGATGAGTACGGACTAGAAAAGACATAGGTACTGTGGTTTTTTTTTGTAAATATATCAATTATCTGCTTTTTAGAGACGACAGAGGAAATATATTAATATTTTTTCCCATTCATTCGTCAGCCATGATAAGTCTCGCAACAAGATAAGGGAAGACGGAATCGAGCTTCATCTGGAACAGAGCACAAGAAAGCTATTAACATTATTATTATTATAGCGACAGATTTTGATAAGTTTGTGGTAACTAGCCAGGCGAACTTGAAAAAAGTCCTACCAATAACCAAACTGAGTACAAATTTGTACTCTTCAGAGGATCGAATCGTGGGCATCACCGTCGAAACATAACCATAATCAGACCGCCTGCCGCTTCGGGTATGCTGAGGTTGGAAAACACTAGACAATTTGCAACGAAACTTAAATTTTCGACTATTCGGTTGTTTGACAAAAAACCTCTTGAACCAGTAGCGTAATAGGACAAAAAGTATTTGTGCGCTAAAGCGGCGTAAGCACGCAAAATCGCGGCATTAGGGGCGGAAACTATTACGCGGGTCCACGCTGCTTTCATAATTCGGCGCATACCTCACATCTTTCGCATTATGCCCCGACAGCGTATCTCATACGGGGCGTCCTCACCTCGCCTGTGAAATATGACTTCAAATTCGTGTAACGACGAGAGACGCTATGGGATCCGGTTATAGCCGGTTCCGGGGGTAATATATACGGCCATTGCCGGATGTCCGGGCCGCTTTGGATTTTTACAACCGGGCGCCGGCGTGTGTGTGGAGGCCGGCTGCGTATTAAAAAAAATGTTGTCTAGGTAATTGTAACCTTGTAATTTTAGGAATTACTTAGTCAAAATATTATTATATACTTTGTAAAATAACATTACCAAAGAAATAATGGACTAAAAAGAAAAGGTTCTATCAACGGTGCTTTAGCTAGACTAACTAAAACTGTCAAATGTCAACCTTAACTTGATTGTAGCATGGCATAAAGTCGAATGGGAAAATTTTGAAATTTTGTGGTAGTCTGACGTGATTTTGTATGCACTTAAGTTTCGAGGTGAAACCAATTGCTGAACGGTTTATTATACACAATTAATGGGGACGGCACAGCAGAATATAATTATCATTCCAATCTTTCCATCCAAAGGTTAGAGCGATCTCTTCCAGACAACCTTCGGAAGGTCTCCTTAGAGTCTAATCGATAAGACCGTTAATTGTACAACCCTTCTTAATATTAATTATATTTGTATCTTTATGATGTACAGTAAAGAATAAATCTATCTATCCCGCGGCGAATAAACCAGTGACCAGCCTTGTTGGGCATTTCTCAGTTTACGCAATCGCAGGCCGAGCGCGCTAATCCACTGGCTATCGAGCTATTCTAATAAGAGTAAATAACATACATACATACATACATAAATCACAATTGTATTCTGCTCGGCCGTTACCACGCGGCATTTATGATGGAGCGTTATTTAAGCCATATGGTGACGGCAGAGTAGAATACAATTGTCACCACCACAAATCTCTCCCGGGGGTGTCGTACAAGGCGACTAAGGATAAATCAGTGATGAGGAATGGGCAGCAGCGTTCCTCTTATACCACCTAGCAATGTACTGCGACACTTTTATGCCCGATATATGGCAATAGGCTCGCCACCTATTATTACATTGAACCTAACATAATTGGCGAAAAGTGGGTGTTTCATTCACCTCTGCCTACCCCTTCGGGGATATAGGCGTGATTTACGTATGTATGTATGTATGTCAGTATAAATTCCTAATCAGCACTTGGCCGGTATCTGTTCTGTGCCCCTGGAAGGGTGACAAAAATCTTTAGCACAGAACGGCTGGTGCTAAAAATTATCCCAAGATCTAAATGAGTTACCCTTCTTGAGATAGTAGCTGCTTTGGCGGCCAAATTTCCGCTGTCGCCCCTACTACAGTACTTACTGCTTGCATCAGGTATTTTTTTTAAAGATTTTCTTTTGATTTCTCATGACGACGGCGAATCGTAGTTCTACTGGTTATCAAATGATTTAAGATATTGGCACATTTCAATCAAGTAATAATATTATATCACTCAAAAATCCCATGGTATAACAAACTTGATGCCGTTTATAATCACATTATTGGAAAATGATGAAGAATGGGGAGCAGCGGTCCTATTTACGTATCAGATAAATGGCATTCGGTTCGTACCCTATTACATGGGACCTAACTAGCGAAATATTAGTGTCAATACGCCCTTGCTTACCATTTTGTCAGTCGTCTAGTGTCGTGTGATATAGATAGTGGCGATTTAGCGATTTACAATGTAGAGAAAACATCAGGCCAATCTCATAAGTAGAAATATGTAAATGGTCTCTTATATTTTGCACGAGCACTACACATTTGAATTACATCAACTTTACCATAGGTCCTTTTAGGCATTTTTTGTACTTCACTAGGCATTGTTATTATTCAACCCGACATTTCGATCACTTTACAGCGGACACGAATAAATATACGTGAGTTTACTCGACTCAGTTACTTGGTTCCATCTAAGTCCTCTAAATGGCTATAGTAGCCACCGAACAAGATAGTCGCCCGCCTAACTAAAAATTAGAGAAGACGAACCCTTGCAGTTCGTCTGGAAAATTTCTCAGTGCCGCAAAAAAAAAACTTGGAGTCCCAAACTAGCCCCGTTTCGTCAAAAACCTTCGGTTCATTTCGAGACGACAATACAAAGTAATCCCCCGGTTTCGTCTCAACTCCCGGCGTCCGTGGACACATAACAATAACGGGTAACGATCTCTATAACCGTAAGTTGTTGCCCGAGACTCAGATATACCAGCCGATGGGTATTTTTATGGTCACCGAGGGGGTGTTCTGGAGGAAGAGGGGTAATTATAATTCAGTGAGAATAAATAATACCGGAGGACTTTTTCCTTGTTATTGTGGAGTCCTGAAGAGACTGCAAGTTGTACGGTCAGCATCATAAGACGATTACAAATTTGTGTTGAGGCAGTTCAGTCAAAGATCCTGGTTATAGAAAAGTATACATTTCCCCATAAAAGAATTAGCAACCTTGTGCAATCTGAATCTAGTAAAGGCAAGTTTATTTTTATTTCTAGTGTTGTGTTTATAAATATCACTAATTTTAGCAACCACAGTTACCACTTTAGCCTTCTGTCATACCAAAGACAGCGAACGCGTAATATAATTGCCACCAATTTGTACGAACAACTACTAATAAAGTGTTAATCTACTTATGGTGCTGACTGTACCACGCCTCATTGCGGAGACTGTTTTGAACTACTGCCGGGTGACTTAGGGAAAGGTGGCATGGAGCGGGTAGTATACCGTATATACCTAAAACGTATACAATCGTGCTTGATATTACTTTGAAAATTGATACTCTACCGCCAGCCTCGTTGTCTTCTCATTTGAAGAGAAATGTTTAGTGAAAGATAATGACACTTAGGGGTTTCATATTTTGTTACATGAGATGCTTCTCTACAGGTTCCAGTAGTATGTGACCAACCCAATACACACTGCGAAATCTCCCAGTCTGTAGTTGTCCACATGCAGCAAACTATACATTTAAAGGTTATGTTAAATGGCATCTGTTAATGACTAGTAGTTTAAGCTAGCCTATACGTATGCGTCTGTTTTATGTATGTTACGAATAATATTATTGCTAATACTAACATTCTACTTGCGAATCTCACAGAAAGATATTTTATCGGGAATTTTACATAAGTACAGCTACTTATTTTATGTAGGTATGTAAAACTGACTCTATTTCAAAGACACAAACCGAAATCTCTATTTTCATTGAAACCATTAAAGTTGGACTGCGAGAGTCATAACTCAGTAGCAATAATTCAATAGAAACAGCTCAACAAAATGAAACAACAGAGAAAAACGTAATACACGGTATCCCCATGAATACATATCGCGGGCTTTACAAAACTCTATTGCTGTTGCTTCGGAGTTGTTTAGAATATGAAACGCGCAATAATGTTTCAGTTCAGAGGAACATTGCATTTTCACAGAAAGCACGCTATCTCCGCCATGATGGACGCGCTAGATCAGTCGCGGTTGAATGAATCCTGAATCCAAGCGGTTGAAGGAATACCTACCAGTGTTTCAAACGAAATTGAAATATTGCTTTATTTAGTCAGCACAAAATCAGAAATTTCGATTGCTTTATATTTTTCATAATATGCTTGTTTCAATCGTCGTAGGTATATTAGTATAGTAAAATAAGAACAGCATTCCTTGTACTCTTAAAAATACTGCATATCTGTTACATTGTTACTAGCATAGTTCGTGATAGGGACCTCTGCCTGCCCTTCAGACATAAACAGAGAACGTAAGCATGTTTGATGAGCAATTGTCTGTACAACTACCGCTCGATCTTTGTTGGCAATATACTCATTTGTATCCAATAAAAATCCTGAAGAAACTTGCACTCTTATCTCGTCGGGAAGAGACAAAAACTTCCGAATCCTGGCAACTACAAATCTTGGAACCAGTGAAACCAAAAGCTCTGACTTAACCCCGTTTGAGTTGCAGGAACACGTATAACCATTATTTAATAAACAAACGTTACAACTGTAAAAATACAAATGTGTTGCATTGAGACTTATTTTGTAAGAAAGCGTAATAAATTACTCCACGTGTAATCGCCGTGTGGTGACGGCAGAGTGGAATACAATTGTCACCACCCCAAAACTCTCCCGTGGGTGTCGTACGAGGCGACTAAGGATAAATCAGTGATGAGAAATAGGCAGCAGCGTTCCTCTTATACCACCAATTATCAACCTAGCAATATACCGCGACTTTTGAGCCCGATAAATGGCAATAGGCTCGCCACCGATTACATGGGACCTAACATAATTGGCGAAACGTGGGTGCTTGTTCACCTCTGCGTACCCTTTCGGGGATATAAACGTGATTTATGTATGTATGTATGTACGTATAATTAATGAAAGCTACGCATCGCTACCATTGGGATCTTTATCTTGAAATAAAAAGTCTTCGCCCCAGCTAGTTCCACGAAGTAACTTTCAAACTTAGCCTCTTTAGTAATACAGAAGTGTAAATTACTATTAAATTCGGGACTACCACCGTGGTGGCTGTTGGAGAATAGTTATTTCATGGGATACCATTGTACTGTATGCGGTCTCGAACCAGCAAACTGTCAACCGAAAACGTTGAGGATTTCGGTAAAACGCGTTCCCAAGGTCATCTTAGTTCTAGAGTAATTCGTAGCATTTGGTTTGCTACAGATGGCAACAGGCTTGCCACCCTTTACATGGGACCTAACTTATTGGTGAAAAGTCGGTGTTTATATGACATACGTGATTTGTGTATGTATGTATGGTTTGCTAAATAGTTTTCTGGTAAACGCAAATTCTGTGCAAGTGTCTGGCATATGTAAATATTTGCTGAATATACCTGACACTACTCCTCTTTATTTTATATTGCATAATTGTGATTTTAACGTGTTTGACAAGATACTTCTTCTAGAACAGAAGAAAAGGAAGATGTATTGTGTAGACAACAGACAACAGAACGTTCTCTATGTTCTGTTGTCTGTTGTCTACAGTAATTGGAATGACAACATTCAAATCCATACCGCTCAAGGTTTTGGCTTAAGTTTTTCAGCCGGCCGCCTGTCTGACACCAACCATTAACAACAGCATACCTCTTTGGGTATGCTGTTGTTGGTTTGCCCTCCACCATTAGGCGGCCAGAAGAACGGCCAATTCTACGTTTTTTTTCGCTCTCGGGCCAGTATGGATGACTTAACATATTTCAGTTACCAAACACAAATTCTTAATCCTGTGACCTTCACAAGTTAAACCGTCGTTGTCAGTAGACTATCGAAATCAGAAGAAGACCACATTAACCAATGTGACACTGTTCTGCTGCTAGATCGCTTTACATATTAAAGTAGCAGATTTAAGTATAAGGTTCTATCTGCACAAATGCAATTTACAGTGACTATAACTTTACGCTCTCAACTTTACGCGACGGGCGTTCTGTATGTAATGCACCACATGCAAAAGTAACAACTAGGAAAACATCTTCAAACGTATTCCGCGTCACCGGCAACTTGTACCAAACTTATTCCGAGCTTAGATAAACTTAAAAACTTCCTAACAGAACGTAAACAGCTGAGCGTTCGCTGAATGTATGCAGCTCAAGTTGGGATTCTATTGTGGGGAATTCTCGGGACCAATCGTGACATCTTGTTCAATAGTACTGTTAGAAGCTCCTTGAATATTCTATATTTTTCGATTATTTAATTGTGACATGACAATTTGCAAAAAGTGTAAAAATAATTGAATAATGTAGAAGGCCAAAATTACAGAGAGCTATCGGAGATATTACATACATACATAAATCACGCCTATATCCCCGAAGGGGTAGGCAGAGGTGAACTAGCACCCACGCTTCGCCAATAATATTAGGTCCCAATAATAGGTGGCGAGCCTATTGCCATTTATCGGGCACAAAAGTCGCAGTACATTGCTAGGTTGTCCCTAAGAGGAACGCTGCTACCCATTCCTCAGCACTGTTTATCCTTAGTCGCCTTGTACGACACCCACGGGAGAGATATGGGGTGGTGACGATTGTATTCTATTCTGCCGTCACCACACGTCATCATACCTACTTACTTACATAGGTTTTATAGCATCGTCTCTGTACAAACAACATTTGATTTTTTATAATATAATTTTCTATTATTCTATTACAAAGGTTAAGAGAGGGGAGATATGTTTTTGATATTTTTGTTTCTATACGTACAATAAATACTACCTGTATTTGTAATATCAAACTTAAAAAAAAGCCTTACCAACTGGGCTTTCTTCATTCCAAAACGAGTCGTCCAGCGTGTAATCGGCTTCTGTAACAAAGATAGGACTCTATTTACTTAAAAGCACACAATGTTCTAAGTGCCAACATAAAGTACAAACATAACTAAAAAAAATTACAGTGCTTGTATCAATCATCAGCAAACACGCCAATCCTATGGGGAAGTCTGTAGGAAAAAGAAAATGTTGTATGGTGCTGTATGGTGAAGGGTACTGTGATTTATGTGCCCGATAAATGGCAATAGGCTGCATGGGATGCACGGTGGGTATTATAACACCTTTGCCTACGTCAAGGGAGAAAGGGGTGATTTTCGAATGTATGTAATGTAGAAAAAATATGATAGAACGCTAGATAAACATACACCAGTCCCCCGAGGAAAAAGGGATTCTAACCCAATCGATCAGGGCTCAAAATTGCAAATTGATTGGAAAACAAACTCGCGCCGGGCAGGGCCGGGCGGAGCGCCGCGAAAAATTGGTTGCCGAACAAAAAAAAATAATTACCGGCAGTGACTTCGCCACAAATAAATGACAAAAGGGTTGTTTCCAATTCCCGTTCGCCGTGGAGTTACGGCATTGTTATTGTAATTACCTCGTTAGTCAGCGCCGTGGACAAAGAGGCTGCGGGTTGGTTGCGTGTTAAAATGGACATTTTTCGAATGCCTATAGTCAAGTCGCAATTGAGGCCTGTCCTTGCCGATAGTATTGTATTGAGGACTAAATTCTTGTATTTGGGTGCGTCTTCTTACATCAATCGATTCTACTTACGTAGTACACATACATACGTACATAAATAAATTGCGCCTATATCTCCGAAGGAGTAGGCAGAGGTGAACTAGCACCCACGTTTCGCAAATTATGTCAGGTCCCATGTATAATAGGTGGCGAGTTTATTGCCATTTATCGGGCACAAAAGTCGCAGTACATTGCAAGGTGGTATAAGAGGAACGCTGCTGCCCATTCCTCATCACTTATTTATCCTTTGTCGCCTCGTACGACACCCACGGGAGAGATTTGGGGTGGTGACAATTGTATTCTACTCTGCTGTCACCACACGACTTACGTAGTATTTGGCTTAATTCTTGTAATTGTGTGTCTCTTAAGAAGCGATCAGTATTTGGCTTAGGTCGTGTATTTACGTCTTCTTTCATCAAGTGATTCAACAATCTACATACCTACATAGTAGGTATTTGGATTAATTCTTGTAGTTTTCTTTTAACAAGCGATTCTACATAAATACATACATGAATCACGCCTATATCCCCGAAGGAGTAGGCAGAGGTGATTTAACAAACACCCACTTTTCGCCAATTATGTTCGGTCCCATGTAACAAGTGGCGAGCCTATTGCCATATATCGAGCACATAAATCGCAGTACAAATTTATATTGCTAGGTGGTATGAGAGAAATGCTGCTGCCCATTATTCATTGCTGTCTTTATCCTTAGTCGCCTTGTACGACACCTACGGGAGAGATGGGGGTGGTGACAATTGTATTCTGCTCTGCCGTTACCACACGGCCGTAGATTCTACTACAATATATTGCTAGTTGGTTTAAGAGGACCGCTGCTGCCCATTCTTCATCACTTTTTAAAGAAGAAGAAGAAGGTAAGTAAGTGCGTAACGGTGTTGTGGTGTGACCCTATCGGGGGTTCATGAAATGATACCAAGATTCCGTCACTATATGATATATTGTAATTCCAAAAATAAGGCACTCTGAAAAAGTAACAATAAAGGTATAAACACAGAACACAAACACTTAAAACTGATATATAACACAAACACTGAAAACGCTTACAAATACTTACAAAAGTGCCTAGGCAGAATATATTATAACATAGTAATTTATTTATTTAAATGACGTCTTATTTCTTGATGGAATTCGGAGACCTCCGCCTCCTCCGACAGTCAGCAGTAAATTGAAAATAAGCGGGTTGCTGAAATTAAATGCCAAAGTATTTCTATTTAAATTTTGAATTTTGACGTGAAGTTATTTTTTGATAATATTTTTATTAAGGCCAGTAAATTTGAGATGAAAGGAGGATCTGATATTGTACCACGTTACAAGTGTTATCCATATTGCCTGCCCTTCCCCTACTTGTACATTAATTTACGGAAGCTACTAATTATTGCGCGAAACGACAATAATTTTCAATACAGAAGCCAAAATCTATGAGAAATATTTTCGCACCACACGCAGACAAGCGAGAGTCGAGCCTAGTAGATTAGCATTATGATTCATTTTCAATTTTCCCACCCAATGAATTTTACGCCAGCATACGTGTAAGACAACTGTTACCAAATCTACACCCCATTCGGGCGTTCATTTCACTCTCTATCACACATATTCGTAATAACGCGCAAAATGGTTCGCGCCTTAACCGTATGATACTGGAAATGTGGATATTAACTTTTATTGCACAGTGACTGCGAGAGAGTAATATTTGCATGGCTAAAATTGAAATATAAGCCAGGGGATGCGGAGCGAAATGAAGGATTTCCAATCATTACCTGATTCGACCTGGCGTATCTAGTCACGTGGATTTGCGTACCGATGCGTAAAGCTCGCAATACCGCCCGACGACTGACGTTGTAACGGTACGGTGTTTGTGGGTCCAATTAGGGGTCCAAGAAATAAGGCACCGGTATCCGTCACTATTGATTTACAAATTCACAATTTAAGGCACTCTGAAAGATTACAACTGTTACAAAAACCAAACGCTAAGGGCATGTTTCACAATCGTGTAGTAATTTCTGAGTAGGTTCAATTGACATATATTTTATATTACAACTGTCAAATGATCTGCGAAGTAAGCTACTTAGAACTTACTTGTCGATTGTGAAACAGGCCCTAAATCTAATAAAATAAAGAAAAAAAAAACAAAAGAAACTAAAAAGTCTTATCCTTTGGGTACGGAATCTAAAAAAAGATATCTCGTTACGTTTTGTGTCACGATCACTATTTCGGGTTAGGTTGTTTAAGACTCTTGTGACTTTGACCTAGCAAATCCATTTTGATTTAGTGCCAGTTTGCAAACAATCCTTTCAGTCTGAGCACGAATTACATAAATCTAAATATAGGTGCTGAGCCTGTTAGGAAAAGGTCAGGACACGAGTGTGCGAAACCGATGGCCGTGTATGCGGACATTGAGGACTTTGGACCGTAGTCTACATCGTCACCAGCCCTGTAATGTACCGCTGAAATATGCTTACATCATGCATGGTCCAAGACAATTGACAAAATATATATTTCATATAACAACTGTCAAATGATCTGCCAAGTGAGCTACTTAGAACTTACTCGTCGATTGTGGAACAGGCCCTGAATATTATAAACAAATACTGGCCATTTAGGGACACTAACTATTTGGGTGGGCCAAAAGAAGCGGTTGAACTCAATTAATAGGCCGCCCGTATAATTCTCGGGCACTTGGCCCGGGCGGAAGTGAAGCCTCCATTACTGCTGGACACCGGAAGTGATTTAAAGCGGGCGGGGCTAGTGGCGCCCACCGCGGGGCCGTATTTGCTACGCGGGTACAACGTGAATAAATATATTGAAAGCGGTCTGTTCAACGGTGCCTATGTGGATTATTATTAGGGTGTATTATTATATTGGCGAAATGTGGGTGCTAGTTCACCTCTGCCTACCCCTTTGGGGATATAGGCGTGATTTATGTATGTATGAATCGGAAATCGGTCGACATAATTTATAACAGCATACCCAAAGAGGGTAGAGGTAGTGTCAGGCAGGCGGCCGACTGTAAAACCTAAGTCAAAATTTTGAGCTATTTGGATTGGAATGTTGTCATTCCAATCACTCTCTCCGTTCATCGGTCTCTCGACATGGTCCGTTCCATCTCTTTTCTATACATTCATTCATCATTAGCACCTTTACGGTGTCAAGGATGATATGAATCAAAAGGGAGTGGATGACTTGATGACGTCTGACCGATATGAATGGAAGAGGAAACATACTGCGCCGACGCCAGATAGACTAGGAACAGGGCAGGGAGAAGATTATTATATGAGTAGCGCTGAGATTGGTTAAAGTATTAATATTGCGGTATGTAATGGCGCCCGACGTGTTGCTCGGTACGAGATTGGCGAATGTTCGTCTTGGAAATTTACGTACATTTATGTTTTTACTAAATCCCTCGGCAAAGAGATACATTGCTCATCTCCCGATCTTAGACAGGCGAAAAAGTTGAATTTAATTCAATTGAATTAGTATGCGAACCCTGTTTTGGATTTTATTAATCATCGTTGTCAAGTGAAGAAACTACGAGAAACAAAAACTCTTCGCCGGGCTGCGCTCTCCATTTACAGACAGGCGGGCACTTTGGCGGAATTGTTATTCTTTTTTCTCTCTTTTCCCAAGTGTTTCTAATTAAAATTAATTGCGTTCACGTTTAGAAGTTAATTGTTGCTAGGAAATGAGCGCTCGAACATTAATTGTGTTATTAATGGAGTCGCCCTAGATGAGGATTTGTTAGTGCGCCCCGTAATTTGGATGAGTATTGTTTGCTTAAAAAGACGTGGGGTGAAAGCTGTGGGCGGATACGGACACCGTACAACAGTTAGATAGCTCGTAGCATAAATCCTATAATTTCCGTTATATCACGGAGCCAGTTAAATGTCGTGTATAGTCAGTTCAACGTAGGATGTTACGCATGACACCAAGGTGGGCTTTTAATAGCGTCACTTAAATTATTTTTCGATCATTCAAAAATCGTTTCAGAGTGGACTTTGTGTAGTGAAAAGGGTTTTATTTTGATCCATAAGGATCTGTGTTGACGTTCAATTGTATAATGAGGGATCATTGAAATAAAGGTGTTGTTATGTATTTGACGTTGAGAATTTTATAGTGGTCTTCACCGCCTCATGAGTCGTCATCGTGAACTCTGGTACCACTAGATTTGCACCACTCCCTAGTTGCGTTAAAATGTGCGGTACCCATATTTTAATGCAATATAAGAAAACGAAATTATAAGATCTAAGACAGCTCCTAAAGGACTTGTATCCAGGAACGTTAAACTTATTTTAAAAAAATTACTCATGACAGCTGTCATATTTATACATATTTCACATATTTCGATCTATCCCTTTCACATCTTCTCTTTATATTTGCTGCCTGCCATCACAGAACTCATCCTAGTTGAAAAAAGGCACAGACGCTAGGCTATAAACAAACATATCTCAAGAGCAACCTTTATTCCAATGGACAGACGGTCGGTGTATAATCAATAGAGAGAAAACTCGATCTAGCAAGGACACGGAGGAAGGGCGTGAATTTTATTTCGCCTCCGAGAAAAAGTCCCGTCTCGTTATCAAACACGCATTTGACTGCCGAAAATGTGTCACGTAGAATCATTTTCGAGTGCGATTCGTCGAACTTTCCCGGTGCGTGTTAAACGCTTTGCGAGATTTGTGTTTTATTCGGGGAAGCATCTTTTTCACGTAGCCGGAGCTTCAGCTGGAAATTTCTGGCCTGGAAAGTAATCTGGACGAATGGAGATGAAGAAACTTCCACAATGAGCGTAGATATATTTTTAGCTGTGGCAAACGTTGATAATACTCCTCGATGTGCTCAATTCCATTCAATTGGCATCAATATGTAACACTGTGAAAGCAGATAAAGATTTCTATTTTATCCAACAATGGTTTTGATGTATTAAGTCAAGTTTTATTGGGATTTCCAACAGAAAACATCAAAATCTTATCAAATATTTGTGTCATAAAACAATAACATGTAACAGTGTTATATACTTTTGAGTTGAGTTGAGAATACAAACTTTTTCAGTGATAATGTTATTTGGGTCATTCATTAAAATACTTATTCGATTCAAACAGCAGAGCGGAAAGAGTTGTCATTGTCCCAAACCCTACCGTGGGCGTCGTACAAGTCGAAGGAAGGACGAAAAACCCCCTACAGCAAGCCTAATTTATGCTCGTAACCAGCATAAATCTATACTAATATTAGTATAATTAAAGCTCTCTACAGCTTTAATTTGTTTGGTTGGTTAGTTGGACGCGCTAATCTCAGAAACTACTGGCGCAAATTGAAAATTTCTTTTGTGTTGGACAAGCGAACAACCGACATTAACGCGAGCGAAGCCGCGGGCGACCACTAGTCTCATATAAAGAGTACCCTGTTACTTAGCTCTTGCGGATCTCATCATTTCTGATGAGATCACTCAGGTGACACCGAGCAAAGCCCTCTCCATTGCCCTTCTTTGAGTGACTTTGAGTGTTTTTATGAGTCCCACCAGACGACCAGACGAGACTGAGCCATGAGCCGATATTTGACTTGTGTCTAACTTTCCGACTACCCGCGAAATATGCAAAATGGCGCGTCACAAACACTAATCCGTTATCTGTTGTAGTTTGTGTTAATAATTGAGCCCAATTCCGCCTGCTTCGTTACAATGTGACGAGGATTAAAGTGTAATTCCTCATTTGCGTTAAAGTTGCCCGCCCCGGTAACGCTTTCGTCTATGTTGACTCTAATGTGAGCAATGGCATGCATTTTAGCGTGTCAACGCCACGCTCCTATTATTAGTTGGCTCGCATAGCATGCAGGTAAATCATTTGTCGTATAAATAGTGCCGTGTGCTGACGGCAGGGCAGAATACAATTTATTTTCACCGCCCCAAATCACTGTGCTACATACTTAGTGGGAAAAATTTTCGATGTATTCAAGCGACTAAGCGACTGAGCAATCGATTCGCCGATTCCAATTGAGCGACCGTGTGAGCTTGCTGACGGGAAACAATTGAAAACATTTTGAATGATTTCAGAACAGCGCTTCGGTGGTTGACTCAACTGTATCGGCTGCGATACTTTCGATTGTTAGTACGTCTCGTTTTTTCTCCAATCTAACCTCCTGGCCTTGGAACCCGTACTCATAACTGCGAATTGGCGCGATGATAATCCACAACGCAGAAAACTACAACGTAAATTGCAATTAAATTAAATTAAAAAAATATACTGTGATACGATTTGGTGCGGCAAGGAAGTTTTGTGTACAGGGCCTTAAACCTTCAATATAACACATTCGTCATTTTAGTACTTAAACAACTAAATAACAACAAGAGATTGGGGTGGTGACAATTGTCTGCTGCCCTTCCGTCACTACGGGCTTCGATTTTCTTAACTAACTGATAATGGGGTAATATCATTGGACTGGTAAAGCCATCGCCCCATACTACTTACTAAGTATAGAAACCAAATTAACTAAGAATCCGGAGAAGCACAGCGGCCATTTTGTCTGAGTTCTCTGGAATGACAGCGCGTATTTCGAAATCGAGTTACGATGTCCAATATTGATACAATTGTAGAAACCGAACGAACGCTGTGTAACAAGAAGGGAATTAACTTGCTTCCCGGAAAGCGACTGTTGGCAGGTATTATTTAAAACCCACCCGGTGTTATAAGGTACTTTAGGTACACCAAAGTAAGAAGTTAAAAGAAGAAGTTCTTAACAGCGCTCTTTACCATTAGTCACCTGGTACGACACCCGCGGGAGAGATGGGGGTGGTGACAAATTTATTCTTCCTACTTTGTGGTGACCACACGGCAAAAACGAAATTTGTATTTTCAAATATATTTTTATTCACCAAATATTAGTAATGATTTTTTGCCAAAACATTTGTATGAAACAGGCTAAACCTGCATGAACCAATGAGATCTGAAACCGGCTATTTTATTCCCCAACCCCGCCAATTGGAGCACGTTAGAAATTTAAATCCAGTACGCAATACACAAATCAAATTACGTTCCGGCCCTGAGCGCTTCGTCCGCGCGTGTTAAAATTTATATTAATTAAATACAACACGTGACTGCGTGGATAGGGTGACCTGATTTCGTTGATCTATTTTGGAATATGTGGACCTCTGTAGCTCAAACTGCGCATGACCCACACGTGGGTCATGTTACGAAAGACGAGTCAATGACATGCATATTACTTTACTGCTGATTCTGCAGAGAGTTATTCTATGCAGGCAATTGATGCCACTTAAGACATTTCAATGACACACATATAAGTCATGGAAGCCAACTTCATAGTCTGTTAATTTGATAGATATGATTCTGAAAACAGTGGTCACATACGAGTTACTTCAATATTTTATGCGAAATATAATTAAATAAATTAAATGCAATGCTAATTTGATTGACGATTTGTAAAGAGTATTAACAAGCCTGTAGCTACATTTTGAGAAGGGATGGAGCGACTAAAAATCAGATTTTTGTTAAGTTGTTTCTAACTCTATTGCCGATAGATCTAGACGATAACCGATGGTTCTTATACCAGGTTTCTTGCCAAGCTGAGAATGAGATCTGTACTCAATATGATTTCTTTTATTCTACTCTTGTAGGTCCACCGACATCTTTACTTAGCATCAAGAGTTACTAGCTAATTAGTTAGTTATAGCCAATTATTAAAACTTTTCTTTGAAAAAACTTCTAGCTTTTTGATCTACATAATTATTGTTTAATATGAGTTTTGCAAAGGGAAGAAAAAGTTCATCTCCGAGAAATTATCTCAGTACTTTTGAACACTTAACTTTTTTATTGAACTACGCAGGTTATAATTTTATATTTTATATTATGCCTATGTCGCCTACCTAAAGTTTACTATTCCAATATGTTAGTGAGCACTCGCTTTTTACATAATTATTCTTTGGAGCAGTCTGCAAGGGTTAAACAACAGTAATTATATTGGATGAAGTGAAGACCAACTGGAAAGAAGTGATCTCTACAATGAATATTATAAGGTACCCAGATGAAAACAAAATCATATTACAATTCAAGGGGAATTAGAACTAGATTCATAAATAGATAGTAATAAACAATTGTTCCAGAACTTTCTACTTGAACTATTCGGAAGCCAGCAATACTAAGCGACAATGAAAACTCATGGCTCTCAAGAAATCTGATATCTCTATCGCTTGGGACGCGGTTTCTTTAAAAATATCGAGTGAATAAATCTCTAGTCAGAGAATGGCTACCAGTTGAAGCTGTGGCAGATACCGATAGATGTAACTAAGAAGCCAGTTAGATCGAGATGTATCGATTATTTCAAGTACAACTGGATTGCATTGAAACTATTGCATTCAATATCTTCATAGTCAAAATCTTCGTCTATTAGAATGTAGATTTATATTAGTATACTGTTGTTATTTTTCATATGTATGCTGTTATACGGTTAAGTACATTAAGCAAGACAGTGTTCAGTCTTATCAGCAATAGCGTCAGCATTTTTATAATTATTGCCTTCCATTATTTTATTTTGTCAAGACGCGAACAGCTGTTAATATAGCTGTTGGACTTTCAATAAAAAGAGATTATTTTGTTTATTTTTATCATCATCACCAGGTTCTTGATTGTTTTGGTAGACTATTGTAATTATCAAATAACTTAATTGGCAGAATAAACAATCGAACAATAGTAAGAACGTAGTATATTGGGTCCTAATTGCAGAATACAAATGTCACCCCTTCTCTCTCCCACTGGCCCACCGTTCCACTTATACCACATAGCAATATACAGCGATATTCATGTCCGTTAGATGAAATTAGGCTCGCCCCTGTTACATGGGAGCGACACGTGAGTATTAATTTCACCTTTGCCTACCCATTCCAGGATAAATATGTGGCGTGGTTATTGTATGTAAGTAATTGCAATTATATTATAATTCAATAGTCAATATCCAGCTCGAATGGTAATTATCATTAAATTAAAGGTTCAATTTTACCTGACCTACTTTGCAGTTAATAAAATACCTAGCAAGATCCAAAAGTAAATTCCATTGCTACACTTGTTCACTTATTAAATAAATCAATAGAGTCCCTGATTGCCCAAGAGTGTGGTGACCCTACTCCTGACCCGTGTCCACCGCAAACCCCGGTAGGCAAAATGGTAATTATTTAATCAGAATATGTAGTTTTTACTAGCAACAACTGCGATTAGGCGTAATTAGTGGAAAGTTTTTTAGGGGTCGTGAAATTGCCCAGTCACTGGTTAACAAGCTGACCCGGTCAGGCCCGTAGGGACTAATTATGGTGTAATCTGTAGCTTTTAAGAAACTAAAGTTCAAGAAATATAAGTTACAGGGTCGCGTTTGATTAGGGCTTCGTAGTAAAATACAATTTTAATTTTTTATTTGTTTCCAGGACAGTAATATGGGATGAACAGGATTCCGTCCAGGTTAGTCTGCATCATTATCGTCATCCCAAGCGTCCCAAGAAAGAAGATTTGGAGAACTTTATATGGAAATAAATAAATAAAACTACAAAAAATAAATTCATAATGTAGAAACGAGATTTTATTATAATTCATATCTAGGAAAATCATAATTATTCAATCAGGTTTTATGAACATTACAAACAAAAAAAAAATATTTTCCTGTTTGTCATTGTCAGAAATGAAAACCTTTGTCAAATTTATTCAGGCAATTTAATAATCTCTCACAAATAAATTTATTTAGGCGATTTAATAATCCCCTCAAACATTGCGTCCTATTCTAAACAAACGTCCGATTAAAGCCAATCTTAAAATGCTTCAAAAAACATATGATGCGTAAATATTTAGACATTTGCAATGTAAACGACCAGAACGTTATGAGGAAATCTGCGCAGCGTTTAATTAAATACGCAATAAAGTATAACGTGTCCGTATCCCTTAGGGTCAGTTCGCACCGAGACGCAACGCGTCGCATCGCAGCGTGGACATTTTAATAGAGTGACTATAAATTTAACTTTATTTGCTACACGACAAGATACACATTTTGTTGTGAGGATTCAGAATACGCCTCGCCTTGAGAAGCCTCGCAGCGTAACGCAGCGCAACGCGAATTGCTGCCAACAATTTTAGAGAAAGAAATCTGCGCTACAATTTGAAGCGGCAAGCCGGCGAAACAAAGAAGAATTAAAGAATGCTGAAGAATGAATTGAAGGAATGCGCGATGCGAATCAATTCGCTATTTATTGCGATGTGGCGTGAGAGCTCGCAGATACAGGGCCTGATACAGGGCCTTAAATGCACCTTTCGACGTTACTTTGCGGCACGCAGAGCAGCGTGAAATCACTTGGCCGTACCATGAAGTATTAGTGCGATCCAAACGCGGGTGACAAAACGGGACGCCGCTCTACTCGGCTTATAGCGTTGAGTTCGTGGTAAGGCCATGCCCGGCTAGCATAACCACCGAAAATCGATATGATATAGCCGTTTATCGCTTTGAACTGTGAAAAACCTATGGATCTTTGACAGTTCAAAGCGATAAATGGCTATATCATATCGTGTTTCGGTGGTCATGCTAGCTCTTCCAGTATCGTCACGTCGCGTTTCGGTGTGAACTGGCCCTTAGCTGCTAAGTCCTCTCCGCCATCACCCAACCGATGCCCGAACCCTAAACAAGGCTGCAAATTGAACGAACCTCTGATATTGAAATAAAAAACATGCCATGTGGGATTCCCCTGTTCGAAGCCAAGGGATTAAAGGAAGCCTAGCCCATTCGGATTGATAACACATTTGCATACTGATTACTGAAAGGTTTTAGGGGAGCTATTCACTCTAGTGCTTGGTCGTGATTAGAGATCCGTCGGAGAGAATGGCATGGGTTCACCACACATTCATATTAATGAAGCTATGGCCGTGTGGTGATGACAGGTTACAAGTTAATTTGCGAAATGTGGATGCTAATTCACCTCTGGAGTACACCCTTTTTGGGACTAAAAGTCGTGATTTACGTATGTAATATTACAAACACAATCTGAAACACAAAGTTATCAAAATTTGCAGCTGAAAAATGATGAATTATGCTATAAACGAATGTGAATAAGTATAATTATAAAGAACACAACACCCGAAATAGATTACGACAATATTCCAGATCAACAGTTTTATTGTAAGGCAGGTTTTGTGTCTCGCCATGATCAACATCATATTCATCATCATCATCATCATCATCATCACCAGCCCTTTAATGTCCCCCTGCTGGGGCACGGTCCTTCCATATGGATGGAAGAAAATAGGGAGATTAGGCCATAGCCCACCACGTTGGCTCAGTCCGGGTTTGTGAGTATTAACGACTGCAAGGCAGCCGGACCAACGGCTTAACGTGCCTTGCGAAGCACGGAGGAACTTGAGATAGTAAATTTTGGTCACCCATCTAATGCCCGCCTTAGCGAACATTGCTTGGTTTACGCGAACGCAGACCAAGCGTGCTATACCACTGCACTAGCGATCTGCAACTTACCTGAATGCGTTTAATCAGATAACTCTTGATATTAATGTATTTACGTCCCCCCTAATCCGGTTGCGAGGGAACATAATTATCTGAAGTACAATATCCCTAATGTCCAGGATTCCGACCTCCGGCCCACGCATACTTGTCTTAGATTCCTTGTCTGGTGCGTCGTGTAATTTGCAAGTAACTGTACCGTGATAAGATGTAGTATTTCATTACTTTATTAAATTACCTACTAGCTGACCCGGTAACCGTATCACCTAAGAGTATGTATTGTATAAAAATAGCCGATCTATTCTCAGACCTGCCAAATCAACACAATTTTTTTTTATAAAATATTATATTTAGATATAGTAGCCGTGTGGTGGCGGCAGAGTAGAATACAATTGTCACCACCCCAATACTCTCCCGTGGGTGTCGTACAAGGCGACTAAGGATAAACAGTGATAAGAAATGGGTAGCAGCGTTCCTCTAATACCACCTAGCAATAGCAATGTACTGCGACTTTTGTGCCCGATATATGGCAATAGGCTCGCCACCTATTACATGGGACCTAACATAATTGGCAAAACGTGGGTGCTAGTTCACCTCTGCCTATCCCTTCGGGGATATAGGCGTGATTTATGTATGTATAATACAAATAAAAACAGCAAATTTTTATTATTTCCTTAGACTGTTACACAAGGTGACGGGGACTACGCAATAATAAGCCGCGTTCCTGGTCTACCACTTAACAATACTATGATTGACGTATCCGGCAGATGCCAATTAACAGGCTCGCCTCTGATTACATGAGACCTAAAATAGTTACCGTCAATATAGCTCTGAGGTTGAACAGACAAATATGTGCGTGTATCCCTTTGGGGATATAGGCGTGATTTTTGTATGTATGTATGTATTTAGATATAGGCGTATTGGCCTTTATAATGTAATGCACTAAATCATTTCAAGAAAATTTACTTAAACCCAACGATATTATATTTAAAAAGAGGTAGATACGTTATACGCTCACAAAACACGAACAAAATATGTACCAAATGCTGTAGCAACACACAATGACACTTTAAACATTGTCAAAATTTAAAAAAGGATGGCATAACTAATTTAATAGAAAGAAAAAAGACAGCTAGTTTTAGTCATTGCGCGTAAAGTGTGTCAAAATAAACACGCAGCAAAGACTAACAAAAACAGAAGGTTATCAGGTTTCGTGAGCTGTTTTATGGATTATTTATACACTTTTGGTCAGATGATAAATATGTTTTTCATCCCACCATCTCGGAAAAAGCGTTTTTGCTCTTCGATATCTGAGTGCAAAAGCCGTTTTTATCCTCTAGAGGTTAAAGTAAATTTGAATTTAGAACATCGTGTGCAATGAGTTAGTGAATTCAAAACATCATTATACACATTTATTTCTACCTCCATGGTGCCGAAATTGTCATGCAACCTATTTTAATTTGTTAAAAACTCAGACTCGGAACCTTCTTGGTGTACTTTTTTTGTAATTTGCTTTGCGCGCGCCATTTTCTTTTCACGTCATAAATTTGTTAAAACCTAGGAGTTCTGTGACGGTCAATCAGCTTGGCGTCAATCTTGCTTTAAACATTTTGATCGTTTACGACGCTTGCTGGATGCTTGAGTCAAGCATTTAAAAGCTTTTTAGGTCTGTTTGATTTGTTTACGCTAGCAACGGAACAAAAACATACAGAAAATCAACGTGCTTGACTCAAGCTGATTGACCGTCTCGGAACTCCATTAGGGACGGTAATTTTTATTAGGGACTTACAGGTGTGTCTGGATGAATGTTGCGGGTGTGGCTGGGTGGATGGGTGGCTGTTGGAGGTGTGTCTGGGTGAATGGGTGTTTTGAGGGTGTGTCTAGGTGAATGGGTGTTTTGTTGGTGTGTCTGGGTGAATGGGTTTTTGTGGGTGTGTCTGAATGGATGGGTGAGTATTGTGGGTGTTTCTGGGTGATTGGGTGTTTTTTTGGGTGTGATTAGGTGTGTGTGATTAGATTTTTCACCTTGTGCTCTTTTGATTCACGCGGTTAAAAAACAACTTTGCACGTACAACAAATAACTATTATATCCCTGAAAAGTTTAACTTTCTAATAAAGTTAATTTCCATCTTTTAAGATTAACATCATAGGTAGACATTATTTTAAATATTGAAATTGCATCATTGAAATGTACCAAACTTATTCTACTTAAGGTATTTGGCCGCCAATCTTGTTACTTTCTTTGTCTACGCACAAAATTTACTAACATTTTTCACCTTAATTCATTTGCCGGAAACCTATAAAAATAACAAAAAACTTAATACTGATAATAATACGGCATTTTTGTAATAAATATCGGGAGCAATCAACGCATTCGCTGTCATCGCGAGACTGAGCTCAGGTAGGCTAATTAGCCTACTTTTCGGGTCGCACTTTTTGCATGCAAGTAACCTATCTACTTCTTTTTAAATATAATATCATTGCTTAAAACAAATACTTTTACTCCTGTTTGTTGTAGTCATGAGAATGTCAATTACGTTACGAAACTCGTAAAGGCCTATAAATGGCTTTTTGACTGCCGCCTTGGTCGAATGCTCAGATTGCAGGGTATTGGCCAAGAGGCCCCGGGTTCGAATCCTGGTAGGGGCAAACTTTGTGATGACCACAAATGGTTGTTTCCGAGTCATGGTTGTGTATATGTTTATGTAGTTTATTTTTAACATTTATCTACATAATTATAATAAAAATATGTGCGTCATCTAGTATCCATAACACAAGTGCTTAGGCTACTTACTTTGGGCTAGCTTGGTGTGAGTGTAAAAATATTTATATTTATTTATTATTTTTTTGAAAGAACTAATTCCTTCTCCAGCAGAACCACAGACCGTTTCACGTAACTTCTTAATTTCAATTCTTTTTTTGTATTAAGTAAATTTTAGAAAATTTAGTAGACACAAATAAAATTGAGGTTAGAAAAAGTTCGAAAAATTAAAGTCTTTTCCCGCATCAAGACTTTAATTTTTCTAACTTTTTGTAGCCAACATTTTCTTTTTTCATATTTCTATTCTATCTAATTTTTTTTTCACCATTTCTGGATAGGTACTCCTACCGGTCATTCTAAAATCTTTCCTCCGCTTTTTTTTATCCAAACGCCATACAGAGTGTCGTTCCACTTAATTCAGCGCTCAGCCAAATCCCACATACATGAAAAACTACCGCATCACCTAAAAGCCGAAGCGACCTGCAGGCCTAGCACGGGACGTGGACATAATCTCTCTCCACCGCTCGACAGTGTTCGTCTCGGGACTAAGTGGGGGTTAGAGCGAGAGAAAATATTTTATTCTCCCCGAGGAGATTTCCCAGTCCCGTGCTACGGAGGCCGAAATCGGCTTAAAAGCCCGCCGAAATTAAAAAACCGGCGGCGTAAAAACTGGGTGACGCTACGCGTAACCGGGCATCCCGGCAGGGCTTAACCCGCGAGAAATGACCGGGCCATCCGCCCAGGGACAGTTTAACGAGGTGAACCAGACATGCGTAGGCCATGGAAATGCTAGCGTTGTTTTATAAGGAAATGTATTAATTTGTGGAGCGGATAAGCGTTTTTAATTTCATCCTGAATGTTCTACAATGGTGCAGAGGAAATAAGTAATTTTGTATTTTAATTGTACCTAGCAATGTACTGCGACTTTTGTGCCCGATAAATGGCAATAGGCTCGCCACCTATTACATGGGACGTAACATAATTGGCGAATCGTGGGTGCTAGTTCACCTCTGCCTACCCCTTCGGGGATATAGGCGTGATTGTATGTATGTATGTATTTTAATTCCGTGTGGTGACGGCAGAGTAGAATACGATTGTCACCACCCCAAATCTCTCCCGTGGGTGTCGTACAAGGCGACTAAGGATAAATCAATGATGAGGAACGGGCAACAGCGTTCCTCTTGTAGCACCTAGCAATAGCAATGTACTGCGACTTTTGTGCCCGATAAATGGCAATAGGCTCGCCACCTATTGGTACTTGGGACCTAACATAATTGGCGAAACGTGGGTGCTAGTTCACCTCTGCCTACCCCTTCGGGGATATAGGCATGATTTATGTGTGTATGTATGTATTTTAATTCGCAGAATAATAATAACTCTACTCACAACACAACCCAGCATTACAGATTTTTTTTTCGATTACAATGATCAGAGTTTGTAATTATAATGTTAAGCAAAAACGGTACACCTCTGACCTCAAAACTAGTGGAAAATCTACGTTCTAAGCCATCTACCTTTTTGATTTATACTTTAATTAATAATGTAACCGTACTTTCACACCACACTTCTTTCCAGCAACAAAAGACAGAAAAGACAGCTTCACTGTGCTTAATTTACTGCCAGCAACAGCAGAATTACCGCTCGGCACACAAATCAAACGACAATCTTATATTCCCATCATTAACACAAACAAAGCTAGAATTTAGTGGCGATAAGCGCACTCAATTCCGACCACTGTGCGGCCTTTGTTCGCATCTCATATTTCACAAGCCGAGCCGCAATATTGCAACTCGCACAGTGGTTCGCACAAGGTGACTCTCGGCCATAATTTCAAAACTGAATTCAGTAAAACCTCCGCCGTTGTTCGGGATGTGAGAGCGAATCGTTTCTCTTTTGATATTTGAATAACTACGCTATTGTTTTGTTAAGCTTAAATCGACACTGGTGAACTATTTTCTATTGGTCAAGGGCTATGAGGGATCGCACAAAGCAAAGCACTCTACGTTACAACTTGTTAAGATTTGAATTCGTTTGTTGATATTTTTCAATTAAAAGCTTAAGCGTTTTTGTTTGAAACGGTGTGCTATTAGACTGAGATAGATTTATGATCAATATTTTGATTAAGTACCTATTTCAGTTTCATGGTGAACCCAAAATCCAACTACCATACAGATAGATAACAGGATCGATTATAAATCAAATGGAAGTTGAAGTGACAACTATTGACAAATTATCTAATTTATAAGAATCTTGTGTCACAGTGTTTGTTGTCGAACTCCTCCGAAACGGTTTGACCATTTCATAGTGATTATTTCATAATAATCGAGGTCTGCGAATTATAGGTCTTAGACTATTTTTGATCCTTAAGTGATTAGTGTAAAACAACGTTTGCCGGGTCAGCTAGTGTAATAAGATTCGCGAAAATAGTATGGCAGTACACCGTGATAACCGAGACACCCCAATATCATCGAACATAGTTAAGAGAGATTTGTAAACAGAGTTGCGGGAAACCGTATCTGTGTGTGTGCCAACGAGCGATTGTCGCCAAGCAAACGAAAGCACACAATAACATGTTCCAAAATACAACACGGAAAATGTACTCCACAGCAAACTGTGCTATGTCGCCAAACAGTTCGAGAATCGGAACATAGATGGCGTTACAGAATTCTGGCTTCATCAATTGGAATAAAATCCTTATCGATTGATACATGTATCACGCCTATATTCCCGATGGGGTAAGCAGAGGTGAATTATTAACAACCACCTTTCGCCAAATAATTTTGGTCCCATATGGCGAGCCTATTGCCACAAATGTGAGGCACATAAGCAGTATATTGCTAGGTGGTATTAGAAAAATGCTGCTGTCCATTACTCACTGCTGTTTTAACCCTAAGTCACCTTGTACGACACCCGCGGGAGAGATGCGGGTGGTGACAATAGTATTCTGCTCTGTCACCACACGGCATGAATGTTGCATGAATGTTTGACATCACCATAGCTTTCATAATAACTATGTCTTTGTTACTATGGATAGTGTCCAGGGTGCGCGTTATTTTTGTTATATGTTGCAGAAGTCAAGCAACAAACATCTACCTAAGATTCAGAAGGTAGCTCTGGGATATTTTAATCGAGGTCACTGACCCACCGAGCCTCCCTGAGACGAGTCTCGCGTGACATCCCCTTGTAAGTGCCGATCGTGATTGCTAGCGTACACGCAATCGCGTGTCCCCTATTTGATTAGGGATAACGGCATCTTCGCGCTTCTGACCGATCTTTATTATTTTTACGACTTAAAAGAAATGGTGGAGTATCTTGGAGGCTCGTTGTAGCAAACATTTCTTGTGGATGCCTGTTGTCACGCAATGCTTGCTCAGAATTGATATGCTGTATCCGAAACTGCTGGCGAATTGATGGGAACTGTTTGTCTGTTTGTCAAAGAAGTATACGATCTGTGACGAAAGTCGGTTAAGAAAGCAAAGTACAGCATTATTCAGGATAAACGATAGGTTTGCGTTTGTCTGCTATATAGCTTTTGGTGGCGAGATGTAAAGAAAGGAGAAAGAAAACCGTTTATTGAAATAAAATAATTACAATAAAAATATTAGGCATGTAAACAAGGTCTCAAAAGGTCCCAGCTCAGTATATTGCAAGCCTCGCGACTAGCGTGGTCTCCCGCTGGAACTGATCATAGCTGTGTGTTATAGACCTTAGTCTAGCAGTCAGCATGCTGCGCACTCCCCTATCTTCCCTTGGACACACGTGTTTTCGATATCTGGCGTCTTGACGATTCATAAGTGTATTGTAATCATAGCAGCTATGAATAAACGAATTTTGACTTTGGCTTTGATACAGCTATGTTCATCTAATATCATATATTTTATGTAAGTAGTATTTAACATTCTCAAACAAACCGAGAACACAACCCAAATTGCTTTCCCAAAAGTAGCATTCTGTGGTCGTTCACAAAATGTATCCAACACCAATATCACCGGGTAGGTAGGTACATTCGAAGAGATTAGAGAGATTGGATGAAGCGAAAGAAGTATGTAAGGATCGTAGCAAGTGGAAAGAAGTGATCTCTGCCTACCGATGTAATGTTCATGTATGTTATGTAGTATTTTACACACTAAAAAAAGAAACCGTGAAGCCAACCCAAATTGCTTCCTCAAAAGTAGCATTTCTATAGCCGTTCACAAAATCCAACAATAGCCCAGGTACTTCCCAAGAATTACTCGCTCCCCCTCCGCGAAACAGAACGACGCACGTTTCAATTTTCATTTCTGGCGAAACAAAGTGCGCGGTTAAAAAATTAAATATAATTCCATCTTGTACTTACGGCCGAGGGGACTGTCCTTAATTGTAATTAGGCTAATTGGACACACTAATTACGGACAGATCCGATTACGACAGCGAAAGAACGGTTTGCTTCATTAGCTGCGATCACTCCGCGAGGTGAAGCAGTGTAATTCGTGTGGAGGTGGGCAACAAATGAATTATGTCCGCGGTTGATTGCGGTGGAATAATTAATAGGATGACTTTGCTGTTATGAGGTGTAACAGGCAGCGCTTATAGGACCAGATAAGCATGTAGTTCCCAATTTCAATTTGTCCTTTTTTAAGTAAATTGTGGCTGTTATGAAAGGATGTCTTCTCATTCGGGTTTTATCGGTTTTCAGCAAAATATCATGACTTAGAGAAAATAATTTGGGGTTAGGCGGATGTAGCCCTAAGTAGGTAAACCGCTTAAAACCAGTACTCTAAAAAAAATTGTCATTTTTTAAAATTGATATTTTGCAGTAAGCTTCAGTCTGCTGACTAAATTAAATTCCTATACTTCTGCTTGGATGTACAAAAAATATATATCAAATTGGGGGGAAAAGTTAGCTTGATGACGATTTCATAAACACCACCGCTCTGAATTCAGCCCATCCGTCATCCGTTACAGTATTCAAAATTCCCGTGCCACACACTGAATCCCATTCGAGAACCGACCTCAAAACAAAGCGCGTGCCACATGCACACATACATTGAATATTAAACTCAATATTATAATAAGACCGTGACAACCCATTCCCGGCCATGGAAGATATTGTCGGCCGGCCAATTTATGGGATATTGGATTCTGGGTACGTAGCCGTCAGCCGGGAGGTGTTCATAATAACGGAACCTGTAGGTATGTGCTCAGTAACAATATTGGCTGTTTCAGATGCTCAACTAACGTTGTTACAATTTGAAACTTCTCACTAACGAATTAAGATCCATTATTTGCATAGTTGATCTGTTTTGAGGAAGCGATTGCGATTCCAGTGGAGTGCTGTTCATTTGATTTGTTAATCAACTGTATTAGAGACCCAGAATTATTATTATAGACTGAGGCATGCTGCTCCCCTATGCTCCCTTGGACACACAGGTTTTGGATGATTAGCGTCTTGCTGATTCAGAAGTGTATGGTAATCATACCAGATATGAATAAACGAATTGGATTTATTTTGTATAAAACAGGACGTTAAAAACTATACAGCGGGGGTGTATAAACTTGAACTGCTGGCGATCTGCCTCAATACTACGATCACTGTTACACTACGATCGATAGATTCTGAAGAGCCGCAAGTATTTGAGATGCTGGATTGTAGTCTAGGTAGGATTTATCAAGACTACATTTTTTCTAACTTTTTCTAAGCACAATTTTCTTTGTACAATTATAATTCTTTATCCGCTATCCATCGCTATTCAGTCACAATGTTGCAAAAGCAACTACCATTTTGCTTATTTTTTATAGTGGCAGGGTACCTACTTGAGCGTTGTATATAGTTTTAACGTAAAATAATTTTGAATTTGACTTTGTTGTTATTGACTGTACCTCAAGCTGATCGGCAAACATCTCCAGAAACATAGCGAATGTTTCAAATCGAAGCCACCACTGGTCAGAATGTAAAAAACGTGTCTCACTAGAACCGCGCTGCAATGAGAGAGAAAAAACACTCTGGTCTGTGAATGCGGACTTCAGAGGGAATGCTAAATTCACGTGTGGAAACCCACTCTTATTATATGTTTTTCCTGCGTCGAGATTTTGAATGAGATTGCCATGAATAACTGCATGCCTCATTTCGCATTCGGGATGAATAAGGATTGTTATTATGCTACTCGTATTTAATCGGTGTTCAAAAGATTCGGAATGCGAATTGCGGTGAACAAAAGACGAAAATCCGAGTACCAAGTTGTGTATGTCCTTTCGGTTCATGTTTCAATAAGTCTCTTGTTTATTTGTAGCCAGTATTTCAACGTTTTAAGGATACAATATTGTCACCACCCCTAAATATCTCATTCGGGGGACGTACAAGGGTTAAAACAGTAATGAGCAATCGGCAGCAGGCGGCTTAAAGCACCTTAGTCTTCGGTCTATTGTTACACGTTTTTGTAAATTTTAGTAACAGTTCATTACAATCAAACATCTAAAAAATCATATAAATTTATTCAATAATAAATTATTTAATTATACATCACGCCTGTCTCCCACAGGGTAGGTAGAGATCACTTTTTTCCACTAGCTTCGATCCTTTCATACGTTTGTGTTTTATCCAATCTCATTAATGTCTTCTTGCATGCCCGTCGGTTTCGGGTACTCTTGACCTGGCCCTTTTCAATGAACTTTCAATTTGATTATGCAAGATCCGCCTAGGCCTACCCCTTCCCATTTGTCCATTCACTTCTGACAAATAAATCCTTTTTGACATTCTTCTTTCATTTGTTCTTTCTACGTGACCAACCATGAAAGGATCCCTTTGTCAATTCTTTAAATTATGTCTTCTTCAAACCACACCGTTCTCTTAACACATTGTTGTATAAATTGATCGCTCAGTCTTACCTTATAATACCATAATTATTAAGATAATGATCTTTCCTTCTTACCGTCGTCAAGCCAACAAAAAGTAAGTATGAATATTAAAAAAATACTTTATCGTAATTATTCATCCGGCCGCCATTACAGTAGGAACTTCGCTAACTCCCAGAGTCGAATATTCAAAAATGGAACTTTCGCAGCCATTTTTTTCAGTTTATCGCGCCCGTGCCGGCCGGCCGCCGGGTTTAGGTCACATGATTCGGCACATTGTATTTTTCGATAACTCTCCCGCTATTCTACTTCCCTGTTAAATACAAGTTCTTGTTTGGCACGAATGCGATGCGAATTTCTATTGTTTATTCATTTCTGTTTCCCGTAGGTAACACGAAGCGTTGTTGCTTGTTAAGTTTCAGATTATGCTAAGGTTTTAAAGGAATCAAAATAACAGTCGAGTAACCAAAGTGGGACTAGCTGTCTTATCACACATAGTAGGAACACAATAATGATGTTAACATTATTATGACGACAGATTTCGATAAGATGGTGGTAGCTAGCCAGGCGGACTTGAATGAAGTCCTACCACCAACCAAACCGAGTACAAATTTGTACTGCCCTGTAGGCCTATTCCCTAACTTTTTTTGACAGTTGAAAGTGATGATCACCGAACTATTTACTAATACATTGCTGTTATCACAGGACAAGTGTCACAATAGAATTATAGTCAAGTAGTAATGGATAAGTAAATAGGTCGGTAATCATCACTTTCAACTGTCAAAAAAAGTTAGGGAATAGGCCTACTGGGGATCGAACCCGGGACCTCCTAATTTTAATTAAGTGGGTGAACCACTTGACCACGGGGGAGGTTAGATTGATCAAAGCGACCTTAAAACCCACGAGGGGAGTAAACAAGGCTCAGCCAAACCCTCGGAGGGCAAAGGAAACAGCGTTACGGAGCCACCCGAGAACGCAATCCATATAAATAAATATGAAACATGTAACACAGTACCAGAACGAAAGTACACCTGGGAGGATATTATTTTTCCACGATCTTGTGTTGTGCGTTATCTATCACGATGGAAACATAAATCTCCGAGGAGGGCCGCTGTTTCGGGGAAGAATTTATTCTCATACATTTCAATCATTTGATCAAATATTGATTACGGCATTCCTCCGTTATGAGGGACCTTTCCCGTCAGGATTTGACGTTCATTGGATTTGTTTTTCTTGGAAGCTCTTCTTAGTTTTTATTAATATCGGTTTCTTTGTTATCAGATTTGGGTTTTATTTTTTTCTACTTTAGCGTGCAATTTAAAATATTCTGCTTGGAATAATTTAAGATGCTCAGAACATAGCTTGTACTTGGTCTGAAGTTATCTCAGATTCGTACAGACGAAAACCAAACCTTAGGGATCTCTAACTACTTAAAAAGTATACAGTTAGTAGCACGTCAGGCAACAGTGAACTGCCTTATCAAGCGATTTTCAACCTTATTTTATTGTTTACCGCTTTTATATACTACTACTACTTTTGCTTAAGCATTCACTTCATGCCATAGATTAAAAAAATATAAGGAAAAGTGATAAATATAATAAGTTAATTTTACTGCCTGCTGGTGAAATTACCGTGATTGCTTTGATCATCCCTGGTGACATTAATGTATTCAAGAGCCCTCCACCGACGGCCTCTAATTACACGATCTCACCAAACATTAAACCGCCATTTGTTCCACGGGAGCCCAGAGGTCATTCACTCGCACCACCAAAAAAGGAAACATAAAATTATTCAACTTCAGCAACAGTTTTAATTACAAACCGCGCGACGTGTCGGAAAGTTTCCCCAAATCACCGCTCCGAGTTGGTTGGCGCTGGTGGCACACCTAACCGACCGTAATTTCGCTTTAATGAAGTCCAAGCTTCAGAGCAGACTCTGATTTATTCTTTTTAACGTTGGGTGAAACTTTTGAAATGTTTTGCTTTTTAATATCTCCATTTGGGATTCGGGTGTGCGTCTGAAGTTGGGAATTGTGCTGTCCTCGTATCAGGGGCCGAGCTGGAAAAGTTAAGTTTTGAAAATGAATGCTTCAAATTTATTTTTCAAATTCAACTTCCAACACAACTTTGTAGTATTTTTGGATTTCAGGATAAATCATCTTCTTTTTCCCAGCCTTAAGGTGTCATTTTATTTCCATTTCCATCATCATCGTCAACTCATGACACAGCTGACCGAGTAATATTAATGTCTAGCGCCTAAAATGTAGCCATGCATTGTAGGAAACGAAACGAGCTCAGCTCTTATCATAAACACAAAGCAAGGCATGCAAAAGTCAATAGAACTCCTGCAACCTATTTCCAAGCCATTGCTCCATCCAAATTATATCCCAAACAATAGTAACCAAGTCAGTCCATCGCCCTACATATTTATGAGAGGAAGAAACCTATCCCAAAACACGTATCCCATTTGAACACGCGAATTTGGACTTTGCTAATCAAGAAATAAGATCGGGCTTGCCGAGGGTTATCCAATGGCATTGTGTGGAAGAAAACAATGCGGACACAGCGTCTCGATCCACCCAGAGTGATCCTTTTGTTTGTTGTTAATCGATTGTTTTGTACTCAGAGCAAGGTTTTTTTACTGTTTGTTCCAGAAATATGGGGCGATTTCTTGTGTTGAAATTTTAATTGAATTGAATTGTCATACTGTTATGGCACATAATAGTTGTGACATGACATAAGAAGCATCGACTAATTTTGGCAACTTTTAAAGAAACTACTATAAGATTGTTGAATAAAAAAACCGATTTAGGGCCGATTTCACCGTCTTTCATAGAAACTTAAGAAAACTTGGTTTTGATTAATGCAAACTTGGTAGCGGAACTCAGTTTAGAGCATAAACCGAGTTCAACTTTAACTGATCGCGTTTAATTCTGCGGTGAAATCGGCCTTTAATCTTGACAGACGTGAACCTCAAACCGAAATAATAACTAAGTCCAAAAAGGACGCAACATTACTATTACTGTAAGGAGACGGCCGTCCTCAAAGTGAAAATTCAGATTTCAGGATCGAACGACAAACGCTTTCAAGATAATGCTGTTCCCATGGGTCACCAAAATGTACATTTGCTATTTTCTGTGAAGCTCTTCACAAAACAGCCAACGTAATATTTACGTATACTTATTTACACTAGCCGCTTTATTTCAAAGAGTCCTTACCGTAAAATGCTTTGCGGCGAATCCGGAATCCTGTCATTGAAGCAATAATAACTAAACTATGAACTTTATCACCGGAACTATGCTACTGAAAGTTATGAGATTTGGCTTCCATTTCCGGGAGGTCTGAATCGGGCAGCTAATCCCAAATTTCGCGTCACTCACAATGTATTTGACACAGTCTCATTTGCAAATCACATTGTAAGACACCATAAAAAAGCAAGCTTGTGTACAAATAAAAATAAGAAACAATAACCTTCGCTTTACTACTAAGGGAAATTTTTATGGGAACAATAAAGTAGCATGTTGTTGAAATTTATGCAGGAAACTAGGAAAACATTGTTTTGTGAGAATATCTGTTCTGATTACCAAGAACTGGAAGGGTCTCGCTTTTGGGTATTTTGCTTTGACTTTATATGGACGATTTTTCTTAGCCACTACTATACAGGTAGACAGGTTACAGAACCAGTTTAGTAGACTTAAAGTTTTACTTTGAATCAGGCTGACTGTCATTCGCTTATCAATCATTAGACGGATATAGCCAGACAACATTGGCAAAATTAAAGTATCGGATACTTGATTTTCTTTTGTAGTTCGGCTAGATCTGTAAGCTCTACCGTATGCTTAAAATTTGCTTTCCATCTCAAAAAAAAATACACGAAGGATTCCGTCGGTCCTCTAAATCATCACCATTTATGAGATCGCTTGGACCTACGCATCAAAGTATCTTCCGAAGACCGGAGTCCGCATTTGTTTAGTCAAAACACGAAGCTATCGATCGGTCGGGATGTGATCAACGAACGTAGCGGTGAACGAGGCCTCATCTCTTCTTTCTGGGTATTATCGCAAGATTTATGCGAGGTCAAGCCTGATCTTGGTACGGAAAATCCTAAATCTTGGGCAAATAGGACGAGAGAAATTACTAGCAATATTCTCCGGAAGGTTTCGGTAACAGTAAATCAGGTCCAAAATTATTGCAGAGCGCTTTCGAAATGAAAAGTGCGCGCTCTTGCACCTTCAGGGTCGTAAATCTGTATTTAGTTTTTATTTGAACATTTTATCAATGCTAGAAAAATTTTTAGAAACAAATTATTAAAAGCCAGCCCACGCTGAACTGAATGCACATGAGTTAGTGAAAATACGCTGTAGATGTTAAATTTTTTCTAAGGTCTGTTAGCTAACAAAACGAAGATCAATGGCTAGAAATTTCGTCAAGTTAACTAACGTCCTGCATTGGTTCGGATTGCGTAAGACGCGGGTTCTTCCGATATAATCGTACATAGAGATTTAGTTACCCGATTTTCGTCTTATATAACTTCTACTTAGTGTAAATTTCATAAAACCGCGATACGCTTTACATGATCTAATTTATTTATTAGAACATTGACTTCATCAAACAGCTAATAGTAACTAACAAAACACATAAACCTCTGTTGAACGACCCTTTAATAAGAACTGAATAAAGCGATCCGAAAAAAGGACTTTATTGGACACAGAGTAAATTTGGGCTTCGGCAGAGCGAGAGGAAAATAAAGACGCTGCGAAAGAGAGGGACGGCAAAATGAAATCTATAAGACGAGGTCCATTGTTTGAGATGGTAGACTCGCGTCCTTATTGTGTCCGTAATGAGACATTCTTTCTATAAATATCCACAGGACTGTTCCTGAAGGATTGTGTACCAACATATTGGAAAATATGTCTTGGTGAAACTAGGTACGGGGACATGTCATCCCTTTTGATGTAAAAAGAATACTAGACAAACATTCTGGGGAAAGGTCGAGCAGAGACTTGGTGTATCCGTGTGTTAACATTGCGCATAGGGAAAATGTCATGGATAAAGCTGGACGGCCGGGTTGGTGAATGGTCAGAGGGGCACGCTATTGGGTTCCTGATTCGATTACTGGTAATAATTATTATTACGGCCTATCTGACTAACACGGTATAAGCATTGAGTAGTTAGTCAGTCGGTGTTTTGTCTTCGTCTGACAAACATGATGTTGAATGGGAGGAAAAGAGACAAAACACTGAGAAACTACTTATGCTTAAACCGTATTAGTAAGGCCGTTAGTATTTATGTGATCATCATCAATATTAATTTGTTCTTTTTTCATGGCAGTTAATTTTCTATATTTGTCTTAGTAATGCTACATAGGTAGGGGAAAGGGGCCCAAGACAGGCATGCTGTCTAAAGCTGGTACTCTGGTGTATTTAAACAATATTTTCCATATGGTCAAATAGACAGAAAACAACTTTATATTTGCCTAATTTAATATAAACGTAATATAATTCAGCCTGCTCTAATAATATACTACTTACCGCAAAACACTTCAGGCTGTGTGTTAGTGTAGAGTACTGTAACTTTCATTACAACAAATCGAATTATAAAAAAATCCAATAAAAATCCAATAACGCTTTCACTCAATACGTCTGTCTGTACCCGAATCCCTGATAGAATTGAACAAAACACACTTACTTACCTTATTTTAATAACACACTGCTTATTTAGGGCGAACATTATCAAACACACGAAATTGAATATCGCCTAAAGAAGCAATAAGAATATTTATATTCATAATACGGCATCGCAAATACGGTATTGTGAGTTAGAAAGGATAGACTGTTATAGCGAGCGAAGTGGTACTGTCAGCAAAAAAAAGTTGCCTAATAATTTATGCTGTTTACTTCTTTTTATTTTTACTACAGACTCAAATTGAAAAATTCTTCTATATAATAACTGACTCTATATGGCTATATAACTGAAGCTATATAATAACCGACATTAACGAGAGCGAAGCCGCGGGCGTCTACTAGTCATTCATATAATCCATCGCACCGGAAAGATGCTGTAATGAGTGATTTCATTGAAAAGCGATAATAAGGGATTGATGAATGAGAGATGGTGATTGGGATGATAACATCTGCCTAACACTAACCCCCTTTGGGTGGGTTGGTGGTCTGCCCTCCACCATACAAGTGCCACAAGCCAAGGTGGCATTTGTTGGGTTTTTTTTGCTCCAGGACCAATAACTTCACATATTAGTAAATAAATTAAACTGTGGTTTCTTCATAAATATTAAGGTAAATACATTTGCCCGTGGACCGCCAAGGAAGAAATACGTCATAAAATATTAATATTAGAAACGCGCGTGTCCAATTCTATAATGTATCTGACATTTACAGCTCTGAGAAGATGGGTGAGTAACCCAGAAATAATCTTCAAGTGCCAGCCCTCGCAGACTGTCTAGGGTTGATACAGTTAATATAATGATGGAACGTGTCAGGTCGAAAGCTGTGTGGTGACGGCAGAGCAGAATACAATTGTCACCACCCCAAATCTCTCGGTGTCGTACAAGGCAATTAAGGGTTAAAACAGCGATGGTGAATGGGCAGCAGCGTTCCTCATAAACTACCAAGCAATATACTGCTTTTTCGTGCCCCATAAATGGCAATAGGCTCCCTAACATAATTGGCGAAACGTGGGTTTAATTAACCCTTCGGGGATATAGGCGTGATTTATGTATGTAATGTGGAAGGTGCATCATCGGCGAACATGGAGGCGCTGCTTGACCCCGGGCCCCGGTCTGATTGCACTTGGCCGGACCTTGTATTATAATTCTTAGTGCAAACGGAAACTTTATAATCGCGATTCAGGTCTTGCCGATCTTGTTCAGCCTTATCACAACAGTCATTAGGGCTACTATTCATTTCACCGCAATTTTTCTCGGTATACTTTTTTATCCTATTATGATTAAGAACTTTTATAATTTTAGAACAAAGCTTATGTCAGTTTCATACTACTTATCTTTTATAAATTACTTAGATCGTAATTTAAACTTGCATTCCGTTTTACACAAACCTTCAACTTCCTTTAAAGCCCACTGTTTATCCCAAACAATCGAAGCTGGGAATAAAACTTGATTTTTATGTCGGCCTGGGCCTAACAGTAACTGGCACAGAATGTAGTTAACACACACCCAAGGCTTGATTTACGCGAATAAGATGTATTTTTAAGAACCAAACCGCTAAAAAGGAAAGGTTACGTCCTCTAACATTACTGGCTTGTCATGTTCGCAGCGAACACAGCGAGGTAAAATGGTGATTTATATTGTCGGATCATATCTCATTCGAATTAATAATCCTAGGCATTTTTCCAGGCAGAAAAAAAATGATGGGCAAGCCAGCTGTCTGTGGAACGATATATAATATTTCCTCCTATTGTGGCGGTTCGCATTGTCACGGGGGACCGCGATTAGCTGACCTCCCCCGGGATCATTCCCTGAGCAGCTTAAGAGGTTCCCGAGGTCAGCTTACACTGGCCATCCCGGTCGTAAGACTCTTCATTAAGTTGCAAGAAAAAATGTTATTTCGGCAAATGTAATGTTAATATTTTGTCGTCTCATGGACAAGTTGCTTCCTGTTATATCGTTATGAGGTTGTAACTATAAGCAGTTGGGTGCCACCGATTAGTTAAGTGTTATTTGTCATTTGGTTGTGTTAGTTGATTGTTATTGTTTCATTAGATAAGTGTTAGAAAAATAGATTCGTTTTTTTTATTGTTTTTTAATAATCTTTCTACTTACACACTTTATTACATATATGTCTTGCTAAAGGGTAGGAGGTTTATTTTATTTTTGGTACACTGAAACAGGGTATATACTCTGTGCACTATAGTGCCTAGAACTAATAAAAAGTAATAGGCATAAACTGTTTCCATTAATTTTTTTACCGTCTACATCAACAATTATAATAGTTTCATTCTAAAACCAACAATATATTATTATTTACATCATTTTCTTGCCTAAGCACATAATACACATACATTACATCACGCCTTCTTCTCACAGAGGTAGGCAAATGTTACTTATTTTCACTTGATACGATCCTTACACACTTCTTTCCATTAACTACGCTTACATTTCGCGAATACATTATTAGATAAGTAATGGTCTTACTATCGCTTTGTCAAAAACAAGTTGAGACTTTAAAAAGTCGTTCTAATTTATGGAGTCGACATTCAGTAAACATAGCCTCTCAACCCTGGACTTCTGCCAATTCTCACTTTAAAACGTGATTTCGAGATGTGAATCTCTACGTTGAAGTTTTCAGGAACCAGCTAACGGTGTGAATCTCTTAATATTATGGGCACACTTAGAATAATTACTTTTAACAGTTTTTTCTTAAGCAGGTTTTCGATTTAATAAGACTTTGTTTTGATTTGCTGTGCCCAACCAGGGTCTATGTTTTGATAGGTACCTAATTTAAGTTTTGTCACTTACCTACAAATATACAAATTATGTAATATTACGTCTGTTACTGCCGCACTCAGAGACGTCAATTAACTTTAATGAGTATTTAATGTCAAAAATTTTCATTCAAATCTAGACCATAGACCCCGCAAGAATAGCGACTAGTTTTGAATTGTCATTTTTTGACGTTAAGTACTCATTAACGTTATTTGACGTCTCTGAGTGCGTCAGTAAGAGTTTTAAGCAATCCTTTAATCTAAAGAATTCTTCTCAGACGTCACCACACGGCAATTTATATAATTATAGCACCGAATGTAAAAAAGTATAATATGAAGAAGATTGATGACCAAAGGACGTTCAAACAAAAGTTGTTGCTCTCAGAAACTGGACACGAACTATTTTCTAGCAGGACCACAATATAGTCTCTAAAACTAGAGGACTTTGTCGAGAGCTGTTTAGAATTCCTATGATGTTGGCTCGATATAACGGTGATGCCCCGTGATAATACACTGGCTGCATGCAAAACGGACCGGCGATGCCCCATCTTAAGATCGTTATCGTTTTTAAGCGGCGACATTGCGAAAGTGACAAGAATAAAGATGTTCTTTTTCCTTTGTAGAACCAGTACTCTTTAACGCTGGACTCGAGACGGTATAAAGATTTTGGTGGTTAGAAAAAGAATATCGAAAAACTATGATCTTGAGGCGGGAAGTATAGTCATAGTTTTTCGAAGATCATAGTTTCTCGAAATTCTTTTTCTAACCAACAAAATCTTTGTACTAATTTTTATAACATTTATATAATGTTAAAATTAAAAATCGAATCGAAGCGGTATGTTTCAGATGTCCATGTATAAATCCTGCTTGTGTATATCCTTAAAGAGTAGGAGAGTTAGAAGTACGCTCATGTATGTCCAGGTCCATATAGGTCCTTTTATTCATTATTTGCCATATGACCCATTACTTGCCATGTGAAGAAATTGTAGAGAAATTGGGGGTAGTGACAATTATATTCCATTCTGTCGTCACCACAAGGCAAGTAAGGGGTTGCACACAAAACTACGATGCAACGTGTCATCGTAAAAATCTACGAGCTCCCACGACGCATAGCAAGAACTTGCGAATTGACTCGCATCGCGCATTCCTTCAATTTCATTCTTTGTTTCGCTGCCTTGCCGCACCAAATCGCATCGCAGCAATTTATGCTGTAGATTTCTGCGTCGCGAATTCGCATCGCGACAATTCGCAGTTTTGTGTACAAGCTTTTTTCCAGCCAGAGATTTTTTCCAGAAAACACTATAACTAATCTCTGGTTAAGATAATTTACATCACGTACCCAGAAAAACATTTTCAAAACCCCAGTTGTACCCAACTGGCGACACGCCAGACTCTTCTGCTCTGAGAGGGCTTTGTCCTTTTTGTGTGACGGACACACTGAGAGCTAATAGACAAAGTTTTGAATAGAATAGACGACCAGGCACTATGGAAGCTGGGGAAAGCGGTCATTGATTTCGGTGTCACCGTGTCTAAACAGTTCTTGGGTCTGTGGAACTATTACACAACAGTTTTGAATGCAAAGTTCTGTATTTTTTTAAATTGTTTGACTCGTTTAATCTAAATTCGAGCTTTCGGCCTGCGATTACGTAAACTAAATAAAGTTCAAATATTTAGGTGGTTAGAAAAAGAATTTCGAAAAATTATGGTCTTGATGCGGGAATTTCGGTAAGTTAATTAGTGTCTGGGTTGGCCGAGCGGTCAGGCACCTGCCCGGATAGCAGCGGACGCGGGTTCGTTTCCCGCATCAAGGCCATAATTTTTTGAAATTCTTTTTCTAACCACCAAACTCTTTGTACTAATTTTTCTAACATTTATGTAATGTTGAAATTAAAATCGAAAAGTAAATAATGTTCGATAAGGCCGGTCATTGGATCGGTGACTAAAAAATTATTGTTTCGAATTCCTCCGTGCTTCGGAAGGCACGTTGAGCCGTTGTTGGTCCCGACTGCATCTGGAGCCGTTAATATCTACAAATCTGCACTGGGCTAGCGTGGCCCATTCCCCTTAATCTTCTATGCATAGGGGAGCCCTGTGCCGCAGTGGAAACATAACAAGGGCTGGTGATTCTCATACGAAATCCATATAAAATAAGTAAATTCCTCCAGCGAAGTAAAAGCGAGAAACCAGACGCACACAATATATTAACGCACCGATAAATAACCAGTTCCCAGATCACCGGCAAAACAGCCGAAAGAATGGTGGGCCCAAACCTATCCACGGCGGAGGAAAGCTATAAATATTCGCCTTAAAATAACAAATATTCTCACAAGACAAACACATAGGCAAAAGTTGCTGCGGACACACCGCCGCCCTAGAGGAGAAATAATAGGGCAAGAAAGCCGTGTGGTGACGGCAGAGCAGAATACAAATGTCACCACTCGCATCTCTCCCGTGGGTGTCGCACAAGGCGACTAAGGGTAAAAAGACAGCGGTAAGTAGCGGCAGTGGCCAGCACCATTCCTCCTATACCACCTTGCAATATAGGTACTGCGATTTATGTGATAAATAGTTAGATGGTAATAATCTCGCCACCTATTACATGGGACCTAACATAATTGGCGAAACGTGGAGGTTACCTCTGCCTACCATATAGGCGTGATTTATGTATCTTACATACATTATTAGCCGTGTGGTGACGGCAGAGTAGATTAAAATTGTCACCATCCCAAATCTCTCCCGTGGGTGTCGTACAAGGCGACTAAGGATAAAGCAGTGATGAGGAATGGGCAGCAGCGTTCCTCTTATACTACCGTCCTGACAATGTACTGCGACTTTTGTGCCCGATAAATGGCAATAGGCTCGCAACCTATTACATGGGACTTAACATAATTGGCGAAACGCGGGTGAGATTATTATTACTTTTTTTTAATAAAATTCATACAAATCACTATGAGTGTGGATGTGTGTAAGTTTCAGTGTTGTTGAGTGAAAGTGAAGGTGTGCGTCTTTGTTATGCGCATGTTTTTTAGTTCTTAGAGTGAAAATTTCAAATTGATACAGGAAAGCGTTGGCTCGCAGCCAGCCCTTTCGTTCGAGGGCGCTTTCGTCGCAGCGATACGCCGCTGAAGCGCTCGAGCGCTGAAAGCCTCGCGAGTAAGCAGCTTTCGAGGTTGCGGCTTTATGATATGCGAGATGACCATCGGCGGTGTTAGGGGTGTTATGTTAGCGGAATGCGCTGTGCGTAATCGGGCTACTGTTGCTTTTGGGGAGAGTTATTACAGAAATTCTGATTCGGGTGGGATATTCAAAATTCAAAGGCACTAGTTCTAAGCGGTGCATTTTTTGCTGGCCTGAAATATTTTAACAGTCCACACAGTGTGAATGGAATTTAAATACTGTATTCGGACAGATATCAGTTGAGAAATGGAACATTATAGAAACATAAGTAAGAAAATTCATAAAAAGTATAATCACCACGTTCACCTCTGCCAACCCCTTCGGGGATATAGGCGTGATTTATGTATGTATAATAACCTCATGCGGGAAAGAACCAGCGCCCTCGCAATCCTGGCGACTGTCTATACCACTCGGCCAAGCATGGGTTTTAGATCAGATAGACATATTATTTGGCTGTCGTATTTTTTTCTGAGTGATATAATACCGTCGTCAGGGCTACCATAGAGTACTAATACTGTAACAGTTTCGTAAAAAGTAAGCAACTAAAGTAGTTTAATACAAGAGAGACGCATCTCAAACAATGCTTATAACCACTGTATGTTACTCATACCACGTATTGTATGTTCTAAATTGATGGTAAAACTTATCTCTTTTTTAAATTAAGATGTGAAATGTCAGGGTTCATCTCACAGCCGAACCGGCCGTCGGGACTGAGTCAGCATTATTCAGTTTCTACCCGTTTTTCTAGAACAGGGGTGTCACAACCGTTGATGTCGTCCGTGGCCATTGAGACTTAGCTTACAGTCGAGCAGACCAAAGAGATTCCCTTTATTAGCGCACGAGACAATCCTGCGAGTTGGATTAGTCCGCAGGCACTAACGACGCTCATTAGCGCCCTAGGACAATGGGGCGCACACAACCTGATAATGCATTGTTGCATAGCATCGTCCTATTTCGGGGCTACTTCTTTGAAAGGGTTGCCTTTCACTGTCCTGTTTCGTCGACGCTTTTTTGGTTGGCGTGTGACCAAGGTAAAGGGGGATAATTGTTTCCCCAGAGTACACAATTTTTCGAAATTCTTTTTCTAACCACCAAAATCTTTTTACGGATTTAATTAAAAATGTAGTATATAACACTTGGTTTCGTGTTACATTCGAAAATATTGAACAACATTTTTGTACAGATTGTTTGGCTTTGGGCGGGTAACCGCAAACATCAGTTTTATTGTGTTAACCAAAGTAATTGAATTTTGCAGGAGTAAAGCAAAAAAATGACGTTTTTCATCAACGTTTTTAGACAGCGCCGTGTGGTGACGGCAGAGATGAGTACAATTGTCACCACCCCAAATCTCTTCCGCGGGTGTCATTACAAGTTGATTAAGGGTTAAAACAGTGATGAGGAATGGGCAGCAGCGTTCCTCTTACGCAACCTAATAATGTACTACAATTTTCGTGCCTGATAAATGGCAATAGGCTCGTCGCTTATTACTAGGGATCTAACATAATTGGCGAAACGTGGGTGTTAATTTACCTCTGCCTACCCCTTCGGGGATATAGACGTGATTTATGTATGTATGATTTTATTCCACTTGATGAAGCCAGAATTCTGTAACGCCATCTATGTTCCGATTCTCGAACTGTTTGGCGATTTATGAGGCCGATAGATGGCAGTAGGCTATTACATGGGAACTAATTAATTGGCGAAAATTGGATATTCACCTCTGCCTACCCCTTCGGTGATATAGGCACGATTAATTTATGCACATATGCTTTAAGAGAAAAATATCGACTGCCAAGCGCAGATCCGTTTACGGCCATAACAAAGTATGATGAGCGAGAGAGAGGTGCGGCGGCGAAATCCTTTATTTCCGTTTATTGCGCGCTATTTCATTCCCACTACTGCCGTAAAGACGTAGTGATTGTGCAAAATGCGGGCGTTCCCGGCAAACAATGATGCTGGTAATGTGGTGGCAGTGTGGCCTTAATGTGGCGATAAAACATTAACTATTACAACGATGAGCGCAGCACTCTTTAGTACGGGCAATTGCTTCGTGCGTACTACTCTAGTTATATAGGGGCGGTAGGTATTCTCTAGGCGTTACGTCGAGTATAAGGCCCGTACACGTAAGGTTCAGTACACGAAACTGAGGCGCGACATCGCATCGTAAAAATCTGCGAATTGATTCGCATCGCGCATTCTATGAATTTCATTCTTATTTGTTTCGCCGCCTTGCCGCACCAAATCCCAAATTGTATCGCGCCAATTAGCAGTTAGAGCCGGCCCGATAACTGCGAATTGGTGGAAAAATAACCGTCAGTTTTTGACAGTTCTTCGATATGATACAGTGCCAAAAACCGACGATAAATAATAACCGCCTGTTTAAGTGTCGGTGAACTTCAGCTTCAATTTCTGACGCTGTTATTTTTAAACGACCGTGTTGGGTTAGTATACTTCTAGATCTAAACAGATTATTAACAGCCAATGTAAATCAGCAATAGATAGTTATCAACCCTTTTGAGGGATGGGGGCTATTGTTGGGCTAACAGTGGTTATGATTTTGCGTCCCTCGTATTATTTCCACTTTTAATAGTTTTAGCAGAAACGATGATGTCATCCATGTATAACCTTTTTGCTTTTTGGTTTACGCTTTTTGGCTTACCGCCAGCTCACTAGTTGATATGATAATGACCACGATGGAGTGTCGAAGATATGGACTGTGCCTACTCCAATTTAAGTGTGCTCATTAGATTGAATCACGCGAAAGAAGTATGTAAGTATCGCAGCAAGTGGAAAGAAGTGATCTCTGCCAACCCCTGTGGGAGAAAGGCGTGATAATGTATGTACGTTAGTTTAATTAGGATTAGGATCGTTGAAGCTAGGCAATAAGTTGTTACGCGCAAAAGTATGCCATGTCAGGTGTGTCCTCGGTGATCGAGGTCTTAGGCAGCCCGTACAGAGTCAATCACGAACGCATCAAAATCAATCATCTCGATCCAGATTGGTTGTGTACGGGCCGCCAATCTACTTCGTGTCAATATGGATCGTGATCATTGAATTTGATCGCGGATCGCGAGACAAACATAGGTCTTTAGCAATGAAGATATAATTATAGGGATCTAGCTGGCTTAGATGAGAAAGCTGTAATTAATGTGTAAATAAAATATTAGGTTAAACCTCTTGCGGTATACGGCAACATTTTAACAAATAATGGATATCAACTGGTACAATTTTCTTGAAGGTATAGCAGCCACTCGCTGTACGTCTTTGTAATGTTTTTTGAGACGAGAACACGAGGAAGTAATGTGGACGGACATTAAGCGAGACTTGATCTAAAAGTTTACTACACATTCGAGTCGAGACTAAGCATAATGTTGGCGTTCAGTATGATCGTAAAAAAGTTATTTTGCAACAACAATTCTAAAAGCATTGTCTTAGTGAATGCGCCTCTTTGTAATTAAGCATTTAAAAGCTACACTACTTTATTTCTTATCGTTTTAGGTATACGTTGCAAGCAGTAGATTTCACTTGTAGGTATGGTTCCCATGATGGCCGGTGAGCGAAAAAATAACACACAATGTGCCAGCCCCGACTCATTCCATATGGGTGTCATAAAAGTCAATTAAGGGAGAATGCCCCGTACAGACCAATAAGCACCGTTGGGCACCCGAACGGTGGAGGTCAAAGCATCAACAAGAGCATACCAAAAGAGGGTTGGTGTCAGGATTTACGGCCGGCTGTAAAACCAAAGCCAAAAACTTGAGCAGTATGGATGGAATGACAACACACATACATACTTTTCTACAACGCAGGGATAGGTATCTCTGCGGGTTCAAAATTGAGTTTAGATTTTTTTATAAATATTATTATTATTTTCCTTCAAATAAACCTGCGCAGACGACCGTAATTTTGGTGCAACTTACGTGCCGGTAACTGAATTATGATTCGTCTAAATAACCCTCCAAGCTACACCTCGTTTAAAATGGAAGATTTCAATTCGTGACCGTGTAAGCATCTCTCAGTGGCATCAGCGTTACGTGCGCTCCATGTTGACACACCCTGGCGCGGATCCAACAGCTGCCATTGTCTGCCCGCAATCAGAATACCGCAACTGCTTAGATGTGTGCCGGGAACCGAGACGCTACGCTGGGGTACAAAAAACGGGCCAAGCGCGAGTCGGACTCGCGAACGAAAGGTCCCGTACCGTTATCTATAAAAAATCACGTTCGCTGTACGGGAGCCACGTTGGGTATTTATTTTTTGTTCTGTTTGTTGTTGGAGCGGCAACAAAAACATATTGCCTGTGAAAATTTCAACTGTCACGGCACAAAAATACACCTTTCTCTATGAAAATTCCAACTATCATGGTTCATGAGATACAGCCTAGTGACGGACGGAAGGACGGATGGATGGATGGACGAACGGAGTTTTTAGTAATAGGGGCCCGTTTTACGCGGATTGTACGGAACCTAAGGGCCGGTTTTTTGATCCATAGTTAACTGTTAACTAATTGTTAAAAATTGTTACTTATCTTTAAATAGCACTTATAAATAAATATTTTTACACTCAAACCTATCATCTAGCCCAAAGTAAGTAGCCTAAGCACTTGTGTTATGGATACTAGATGACGGACATATTTTTAATATAATTATGTATATAAATGTTGAAAATATACTACATAAACATATACACAACCATGACTGGGAAACAAACATTTGTGGTCATTTGTGATGACCACAAATGTTAAAAGTTTGTCCCTAACAGGATTCGAACCCGGGACCTCTTGGCCAATACCCAGCAATCTGAGCATTCGACCAAGGCGGCCGTCTACTACTTAACAATTAGTAACAATATTAGACTGATATTTATACATTAGTAACAACTAACTAATAGTAACTTATACATTAGTTTTTAACAATTGGTTGAGTTAACTATGGATCAAAAAACCGGCCCTTGATTTGTCGATATAATTAAAATTTATAAATCTAACCATTCAATTTCACGAAGGTACACTAATTGTATTTGCAACAATTCTCTATCTCTTCAATAATGTTGTAATAAAAAAGTTATGAAATCCAATAAATTACCTCCTAAACCTTAAAATAGACAACGGGAATACACGGTACGATTATTTGATTTAGGTTGTCGTTGGTGTGAACAGACATTAATCCGATACTATTCATTGCCTTATAATGCCCGTTGGTTGAGAGTACTATTCACATGACTTGTTATTAAATTATCAGATATTCTGACTTTAGCGTTGGTCATTTATAATTATTATTTAAGCCCACCCATTACTTAGTGAAACACGAAACAAATTTTAATTATTTATGGTATAACAACATTTTTTTAGCGTACTCTTTTAACAATTAAAGCTTCAGCCTATTTATTAACTCATTCATCACTAATATCACCAAATATTAATCTTTTACAATTTTAGCGGAGCATTCACCATTGTTAAGCTGAATGGGGGACGAGCAAATTTCAACCTTGTTTACACCGTTCAATTTAAGCCCAATGTGTCATCGATATCCCCGAGCACATCTAATGAATACATAAAATTGTCCACCATACGGCAATCGCTTATAATCGACATATTTTCTGAAACAAACTCTATGTTTTGGCGATAGAACCGCTTTTAAAGTAACCGGGTGGATATTTGAAATGTTGTGTGTGCCCGGGAAAATACATAGGTCCCTTTTTTGTGTGTACCAAACAAACCCCAAGGAAAATATAACAGCCATTAGATGCCAATGGAGAGTGCCTAATGTGGAATTGATTTAGTTCGTCCCTAACGTCGGGCAGAATGTACATTGCTTGTTTTGCGAGATTTAGACAGCGCCCTGTCTGTAAAAGTGGCGGAATGTATGAAGTGTGGGGCGACTCAGCGTTTTTATGGGGTCTTTTGTTTATTGGCGAAAGAAATGGCATGTGTGCGTATTTTGTAATAGTGAAATTGATTGAGTGTTGAGTGCTACTGCGGTGAAGGCTGAGAAGTTAAGATAGGGGCGTTTGATTTAGTAATAATACGGTTTCATGTTGATACTAAAAAGCGTCGGCCCAGAGAGAATTTTATTTTGAAACATTGTATTTATTTGAAATATAATTAATAAGGGTTTTGTTTAATTTAAAATCTGCAAGGCTCATGCATGTATTAAAGAGAGCGAAAATGGAAATTTTCAAATGTGGAATGCTTTAAGCCATCCTTATGTATTACAGGATATTCCAGGGATATTAGGAATATTACAGCAGTATTATTCAGCAAGAGCTACGAATATTAATATCTGGAATCGCAGGATTGTTCAATAAAACATTTCATTTTGAAGCTAAAAGATATATCATTGATCATTGTGCAATTATAATTTCAACAACACCCAGTTCCCAAAAATAATTATATGTGACAAAAAAAACACCAGCAAAATTGTACAAATATAGTATGGTGTCACTCTTACTGAGCATATCGGGAAATTCTTAAAATATAGCGCTGTAGAAAAGTATACGATTAAAAATTAAATAGGTGGTACGTAACAGTGCAGCGTGAGTAGCTCGCTTGCGTGGTGGCATGGCGGTCTCGGTCTGCGATGGGTGACCAAAATATATATTATCTCGAGCTCCTAAGTGCATCGGAAGGCACGTTAAGCCGTTGGTCCCGGCTGCATGCCGTCGTTAATACTTAGCAATCCGCACTGAGCCAGCGTGGTGGGTTGGCCCAATCTCCCTATGTTCTTCCATCCATAGGGAAGGCTTGTGCCCCAACAGTGGGGTAAAAGCCTTCCATATGGTATTACTGCTGATGATGACTACGTAACAATTAGGAACGTGCAGCAATCTAGCCTGTTCTCCACAAAACAATATATTTTTCTAACATTCGTGTTATGTTAAAACACTTTCCGCGGACTGTCGTTAATCTTACGGCGTGCTCAGTGCTGGTGAAATAATGGTGCTCAGGGTTTAGCGGATAATATCAGTCAAGCCCAGCAGCTTAACGGATAACTGCCGCACTCAGAGACGTCAATTAACTTTAATGAGTATTTAATGTCAAAAATTTCATTCAAATCTAGACCATAGACCCGGCAAGAATAGCGACTAGTTTTGAATTGTCATTTTTTGACATTAAGCACTCCTTAACGTAATTTGACGTCTCTGAGTGCGGCAGTAAGGTTAATTATTTTGCAAATTGCAACCTCCTATCAAATAGCCGTCTTAAAACGTAGCCTTGCAAACATTTAAACTTTGACATTCTTCGTCTCCCTGCCCTTTGCCCACTATAAGTGAGTTCGACGTAACATGTCTTTCTTTTCCTTACTCTTCCATCAGAAGTGAGCTCAGCCTGAACACGTTCTTCATCATTTTTCATTGTTCCTTTTTCACACAAACCATCCATTGCTTTTTCGGTCTTCATTCAAGATCCACATCCATACTTAACAAATTTCTAGTTATGTAACATACATCCCTCTTCTCTCTTTCTCGCATGCCCGTACCATTAAACTTATTAAATATATCATTAAACTTATTAAATGACAGAAAAAACTTAATTCTATTCTAATATGTAACAAGATTATGTTGATTTTCTTCAATATAAAGTTACTGAGAAAATGTACTAAGAATTAATGAGAAATCAATAATGTATGAAGTGATTGTTAAAGGCACGTGTAACAGTGAATAGTTGCATACCTTACACTAGTTTCAACAAATAACATTTTTTGATTCACTAGTGGTCGCCCGTGGCTTCGCTCACGTTAAAGTCCTTGTTATAAAGCCTAGCCTTCTTCAATAAATGGACTGTCACAAAAATAATTTTTCAATTTGAACCATTCGTTTCAGAGATTATCGCGTTTAACCAACTAAACACACAAACAAACTCTTGCTTTATAATAATAGTATATATTTACAACATGTGAGGTTCCCAAAACGTCGTTACCAATTCACAGTAAATTATTACTATATTACAGATACAATATGGGCTAACAATAACTATTCATTAATAGAGGGCAAAGTGTATGGAGCGTTACAAATGTATTCCCACATAATTCTATCTATATCGGGAATTCCCCAAGGACCATACGCCATTCAAGTCGAGGACATTTATTATCTCTTTTAGATTTTATGACGACAGCAGAGATAGAGCACGTTGAACTGGGATAGTTTTATTGAATGTCGCGATTGTTAACAGTGATATTTTGCCTCACAGACTTCAGAAAGAGACAGCTGTGGCCGTACCATGAAGTATTAGTGCGATCCAAACGCGGGTGACAAAACGGGACGCCGCTCTACTCTACTTATAGCGTTCTCTCACTTTGACAATGGGAATCGAGTCGCGTTTAGAGTTGGTGGTAAGGCTCTGGTATACATACATTAAAAGGGGCAGTAATAATCGTCCCTTTCAATGTAGCACTTTATATTAGCTTAAAACAAAGTTGACCGCTTACTCACACAACCCAGAACATATTCCACCGTAGATTTATTGATCAAAGCCGGCTTTGAAAAATTAATTTTGAATATTTCTACACAGACCAGAAAGAGCCAGCTACATTTCTGTTGGGTGGCATGGGTAACAAACGCAAATTTTCGTTTTCCCCCTGAGTAGCTCAATAACGCAGTGGCTTAGCGCGTTGTGTCTGCGATTGCGTCAGCTAAGCAACGTTCGCTAAGTCCGTTCATTGAATGGTTAACCAAAAATGTATCCTCTTGAGATCCTCCGTGTTTTGGGAGGCTCGTCAAGCCGATGGTCCCGGCTGCATCTGCAGTCGCTAATACCCACCAACCCGCACTGGGCCAGCGTGGTGGGTTATGGCTCATTCTCCCTATATTCTTCCATTCATAGAGATCCTGGGATAACGTAGAATAGGCCAGCACCGACTCATCCCATGGGTGCGCCGACCCCAGATAATCTAGGAACAGGGCAGGGAGAAGAAGATAGAAAAGTAATGTGCCCCTGCAGTGGGTACCTACATTAAAGGGTCTGGTGATGATGACACCCATGGAAATCAAAGGGGAACTTTGCATTTATACATTAAAAAACATATTTCAGACAAGTGTATTGCCAAACTGTTTTTTACATGAACATTTCCAAAGGCAATAGTGGGGTGATTTTATGAGCATTCAACTGGGATCATCCTTCAATCGGCTTGGATTACGCCGGTTCAACCGTCGAGCTCAAAACAATCAGATATTGATTGAAACATGACAATTTTCAACCTCAATAAGCATACACTGTTTTGCTCTCCTAGGTTGGCATTATGAAAAAAAACTGCGTTCCCTTCGCCTATGCTATGCCTACGATCGGACGTAGATTAGCAAACACGTTTCACGTTGTTTTTGTTTCACATTATTTTTGCTATTGTTTCACGTTTACTAAGAAACAATCATCATCATCAGGTTTTCAATGTCCCCAGTGCTGGGGTACAGGCCTTCCCTGTGGATGGAAGATTATATTATGGAGAATGGAATCCACCACGCTCGCCAAGTGCGAGTTGGTAGGAATGAACGACTTCAGATGCAGCCGGGACCAACGGCTTAACGTGCCTTCCGAAGCACGGAGGAACCTGAGATAATAAATCTTTGGTCACCCATCCAATGGACGGCCTTAGCGAGCATTAGTTAGTTTTCGCAATCACGTGCTATGCCATTGCGCTAGTGAGCTCTTCTCAGAAACAATCAGAATATTATAATTTTAAATCGTACATGTACTGGTGCCGTGTGGTGACGGCAGAGTAGAATATACAATTGTCACCACCCCAAATCTCTCCCGTGGGTGTCGTTCAAGGCGACTAAGGATAAATCAATGATGAGGAATGGGCAGCAGCGTTCCTCTTATACCACCTAGCAATAGCAATGAACTGCGACTTTTGTGCCCGATGTATGGCAATGGGCTCGCCACCTATTACATGGGACCTAACATAATTGGCGAAACGTGGGTGCTAATTCACCTCTGCCTACTCCTTTGGGGATATAGGTGTGATTCCTGTATGTATGTATGTCATACATATATTAAGAGACTTATGTAATTTTATATACGATTGTCGGTCAATTGATTCATAACAATCATAACATCCAATTAATTGTCTTTTAATTAAAGCGAAAAAGGAAAAGGCCCCTTTAGGTTGGCTTATACCAAATTAAACTTTAAAAAAACCATGTTTTCTCAAAACAACAAACTGTGGGTTGAACGTTTTTCCTTATCTAAATCACGATCGTTTTCGTTTCAAACCGTTATTTCTGAAACCCTTACAAAGATGAGTATTCTACGTAGTCTTTCGTACAACAGGAAAAAAGGGAGACTGTATTTAGCCCCCATGGAATATAAGCGTTATACGTTAAGACATAAATTACAAAGTAACTTGTGACAGTAAGTGATTCAACGCACTCAAAATCCGACCAGGGTATCGCTCGTATTCAAGCGAATAATATTATCTTAGGACACTTTGGTCGCCTTGTGAGTAAATATCAAACGATTGTTTCTATTTTAAAAATCACTGCCATGCCGCTTCTAATATTAAAAGAGGCACAAATTAAAACGCTATACACAACCAAAAATAAGTTTTACTATATACATTTTGAATACACATTGCTTTGAAATATTTTTAGAGTTGCGGCGGTTTTTAATTACCTAAATGAGTGATACACGCTCTCAATTTTCAAAGGACGTAAATAGATGGAGTGTTTCAATTAAATTAAGCTTTATTACTGACTGCAGTATAATATAAGTAAAGTAACAGATTAAAATTGCGTGGCGTCTTAAAATATTAAAGTGTAATATTAAAAAATAAAAAGTATATATATTCAAAAGTAAGTTTTTAATAAATAAAGTGCACTCAAAAGCTGTTCATATTGATGTTTATATCTATGTCATTCAAATGTAAATCTATTGTCTAAACGTTTTAAATTCTACGTCTATATTAATACTTGCGTGACAGTTTTTTGTTGTTGTAACACAAAGTAGGTACTGAATCAAACAAATTCTGCCAACTCATGTCGCCCAACATACATGAAGCACAAACACACAAAATGCGACATTTTTAATGGCGAACACAAAGTCGTCGTGTCGCGGGGCCGCTAAACGAGTTACGAACTTAGTAAGGGAGCAATGGAAAGCGTGGCAGCGAAAGCAATACATTAAGATTTGTAGGGGGACGTAAGTAAAATTTTGTTTATCGGCACGACGCTCGCGCAGAATGGACCTCGTTTTGGGAATAATTGGCTGGAATAACTTCGTGGGTGAAAGCGGCAATCAGGGTGTTGTATGGCAACTTTTTGGCGGAGGGTTTCGGTAAAAAACGCTCGCTGTTAACTTTTTGCGAGGAATAATATTTTGTACTGAACCACCAAGGGCTGGGGGGAGGGCGGGCGAAATGAGTGTAGAGGGCAAGGCAGCTCCGAGTTTCGTATGTTTTGTTTTTGTGCTTAAAAAAATAGACCGTCAAATACTACATTAAATGTCCATCTTTTCCACACTTCCCTTATTAAAAATAACATCATAGCCAATAGGTTAATTTACGCCAAGAAAAGAAAGACTTTTAAATCGTAGTATTGCTGCTTAGCTGCTACTCTTAATAGATAGCAATAGTATATTAGACACAGGGACACAAATTACATTATGTCCAAAATATTTTCAATACAATTTTTGACATAAATTCTAACCGATTTTAATTTTAACATTATATAAATGTTAGAAAAATTAGTACAAAGATTTTGGTGGTTAGAAAAAGAATTTCGAAAAATTATGATCTTGAGGCGAAATTCTTTTTCTAACCACCAAAATCTTTGTACTCATTTTTCTAACATTTATATAATATTAAAATTAAAATCAAATAGTTTATAAAGCAAACCCAAGCTTAACCGAACGCACGGTATTTGTAAAAATATCTGCTTTGGAATGTTTGAAATTTATTTCTACATTGCGAGGGTACCCGTTGGCTTACAACGTGAAGTGTAAAGGTTAGAAGAATTTCGGCAAGTTAATTAGTATCTTGGGTGGCCGAGAGGTCAGGCACCTGCCCGGATAGCAGCGGACGCGGGTTCGATTCCCGCCTCAAGATCATGATTTTTCGAACTTGTTTTTACCACAAATTTGTTTTTTAAATTACATAAAGTTTTCTTTTCAATTTCCCTGATATAACATTATTAATTTTTAATAAGCTTAATCGTTGTCGTAACAAACAAAAAACAGTTTGTAACCCCACCGAAGCCGAGCTTATCGCAGTCCGAAATCTATTCCGAACAGTTCAGCTGCCCTGGAACTTTCCGAACAGAAAGTGTCGTAAAACGACGCCGGCTAAACGGGTTGGTAATCTCTGCAATCGGAACCGTAAAACAGTGCGAACGGGCCGGAGTAATCGACTAGGTGGCACTTTTGCATTTAAATGTGCCTACCGACTTTCGGGGATGTGTTGGTACCATAGACGTAATATTAATATATCAGGACTGAGCACTGTCAAAATAGTGTTATAGTAAAACTTATGCCTACGGTATAAAGTTTACTGTGTGAAAACAAATTGTATCAGAGGATAAACGGGCCGAGTGAGATAGCCAGAGTGGATGAATCTGTCCCTTTTTCGCAATTGTCCCTCGACAACAGTTGACATGACAATTGCCATTAGAATAGGACATACATCTCACTGGCTAGTATTTTCGGCTCTAGTGGTCAGTCCTGTTTTTTATACTACGTCCATCCTTGGTACAGTGATCAGCACGTCAGGCAACCACAGAACGTCAAATTATCTCAATCGATCCTGTACTTTACTACGAACAAGTTAAGGTCGACAATCGACTGAATAAGTTTGACAGCTTACGGTATTTTCCCAATTGACCCTGTGCTTTACTACCATCAAGTTAGGGTCGACAATCGATTGAATAAGTTTGACAGATTTCGGTAGACTGAAGTGCCGCTGACCGGACTAATGTTATCGTGGAGCCAGCAATCATTTTAGGGTTGATTGCGTATTTGTTTCAGATAGGGAAGTTTGTTCTCGCCTTGTACGAGCGAGGCTAGTGGCGTTATACACATATATAAAATCACGCCTATATATTCCCGAAGGGGTAAACTCAATGTTTTAATCGTGGTAAATTAATGTGGAAATTGCGGCAACAAAACTTTGAATAAAATTTAATTAATGTGAATATAAAAATTCGTAAAAATTTGATAATGTTGTGATTGATGATTAGCGATAGGAAAAAAATACAAATTGACAACTAGGCAGAAAGATTGATTAAAGATAGATAGACTAAAGACGTGGGTTCGAACAGAACATAATATGTATTCGAAAAATTTTTACCTTCTTTTTTTGTAACAAATATTCAAAAATTGTTCAAAATCAAATAATAAACCAATAAAAACAATACGTTTCTACTTACAACAGCTCCTACGGTGACAAAGATGTCTTACCAATCTTCGATTCAATGCACCGCGTAGACGATACTCGTAGCACATGCTCCATCGTAGCCTCGTAGCGCATCCGTTACGTCGTAGACGGTCAGCTATTTCGTTTTAGAATCCAAACGCTTTGCCTAACAACTCGGCAACGGTAAAGCGTAGGAATTCTAAAACAAAAACGCTGCATTCTTCTGCGGATTCTTCTGGAGTTCTTCGTGGAGTCTTCATTAGCCGAAGTAATTTGTAGCAGAGTTATTTAGAGGAGCGGCCGCTACGAAGGTTCTCGTCCGCTGGCTTGGACTTAGAGATAAAATCGCTTGCATGTTTCTGCAGTGTAGCTTGCATACAGTTACAATTTGTTTTTGAAATGAATATGTTAACATGGTTACATGTTTAATTTCTTATTTGATCATTCAAATTAAATGTATGAACGTTATTACAAAACAAGAGTTCAGAAAAACTTATATATATTTTTTTTTATTTTCTGAGATCGAAATCTTCTGTAAAATTTTGCAAGAGATCACCAGTGACCAGATAGTTCTATAAAATTTTACGACCATTTACAGAAATAATAATTGTAAAGCTTTATTAAACGTGGACACATAACAGAAAAAAGAATCTTCAGAGTGATTGATGTGAGTAATAAAGGTTTTATGCTAAAAAATAATATAATGAGTTCTTCAATCTTTTATCCTTTTACACATCATGTTCATCTACCCTCATATTCCACAGTTTTGGGAAAACGTTAAAAGAGATCACCTGCATGTGCCAAAAATGAAGAGACTTTTTAGCAGTCAGAAAGAAAGCTAAATAATATTGTGTCATTTCACATATTTGTCTGTTCAACCTCAGAGCTATATTGACGGTAACTATTTTAGGTCTCATGTAATCAGAGGCGAGCCTGTTAATTGGCATCTGCCGGATACGTCAATCGTAGTATTGTTAAGTGGTAGACCAGGAACGCGGCTTATTATTGCGTAGTCCCCGTCACCTTGTGTAACAGTCTAAGGAAATAATAAAAATGGAGGAGAGATTTGGGGTGGTGACAATTGTATTCTACTCTGCCGTCACACATTTGTATTATTCATAATGATTGTATATAAAAAAATATACATCATATTTTGTTTGATACAATGTTACTGTTAGTTATAAAGGGGCCCTGTAAACCTGCATTTTGGTCACAAGTCCCAAGCGCTGCCAATAACTTCCCCCTCTGCCACACTATGGACCCGACACCCGCACGTTGAGTCCATGGAATGCTAAGAATCTTCTCGTCTCATGCATATATAATCACTTCTATATCCCAGAAGAAGTAGCTAGAGATGAATTATTAATACTTTTCGCCAATTAGGTTAGGTCCTATGTAATAGATGCGTCTATCTATATTTCTAATTGGCATAAGAGCAACGCTGGTGTCCTTTACTAATCACTGTCTTTGCCGTTAGTCGCCAAGTACGACACCCTCAAGAGAGATGGGGGTGGTGATAATTGTACTCTGCCCAGCCGTCTCAATTTTTCAAGTTTCAATGGGCCTAAATAAATTCGTCACCAGCCCTTTAATGTCCCCACTGCTGGGGCACGGGCCTTCCCTATGAATGGAAAGATATAGGGAGATTGGGCCATAACCCACCACGCTGGCCCAGTGCGGGTTGGAGGGTATTAACTACCTCAGATGTATCCGGTACCAACGGATTAATGTGCCTTCCGAAGCACGGAGCAACTCGAGAATTTCAATTTTTGGTCACCCATCCAATGACCGGCCTTAGCGAACATTGCTTAGTTTACGCAAGTGCCCTATGCCACTGCGCTAGCGAGCTCCTCTAAATAATATAAATAAATTAATAACATACAATCCGGGGAAACTTGGAAGAGCTTTTACACAATTTCATAAACGGGTACGGCGGCTTTACACGGAAAAGGTACGGAACCATCCGATAAGGGGTCCGGCCAGTTTCCAATTACGGCAGCGTTGTTAAATAGAATTACAATTTTAAATGTCGCAATAAATACCATTGTTACTTGTACAGTTTGTGCGCGTGGAGTCTCGTTTCGCATAAAATTTAATTACTTCATAGGTATTGCGGAGATCAGTTGCTCGGGTTCGATGAAAAATAGATTGTTACTTTTTTTAATTAAACAACATGTAACAGAAATATCGCATACCCCAAATACTACCCATGCTAACATATACAAAAATCTCAGTGTGTCAGTGTTTGTTAAAACGCTCGTGCGAAACAGCTGGACCGATTGTTATGAATTTTTTTGTGTATATTTGGTACGTCTGAGAACAGGTCGTAGGCTATGTTTGTGCACCTAGGTTATCACCTAAGAAGCAAAAAAAAACGTATGATGGATCAACTAGTAGTCATAAATTACTATGGTGTTATAAAAAATCCGAAATATATTTTTTTTTATTCTTTCTCCATACAAAATGTTCGGTCAGTGAAGTAAAATGCATGAAAATTTCGAAAAAGTAATTTTAAAATTTTGTACTTCGGGTGTTAGGTGATAGGTAGGAAAATAAATATACATACATACATTAATCACGCCTATTTCCCCGAAGGGGTAGGCAGAGGTGAACTAGCACCCACGTTTCGCCGATTATGTTAGGTCCCATGTAATAGGTGGCGAGCCTCATTTATCGGGCACAAAAGTCGCAGTACATTGCTAGGTGGTATAAGAGGAACGCTGCTGGCCATTCCTCATCACTGATTTATCCTTATTCGCCTTGTACGACACCCACGGGAGAGATATGGGGTGGTGACAATTGTATTCTTTTCTGCCGTCACAACACGGCATTGTAGAATACAAATAAAAATAAATAAAGGCAAATAAAATAAATATTGATTTAATGATATCTAGATTTCCTTAAAAATAGACTCATTCCATCACTGAGCTACCCAAAAGCAGGCACGCCATCTATCGCCAACCATAACGCATTTGAAAAAAGTCGCTACCTACCGAACAAATGAATTCTTTTGATTCGAAATAATAATTTTCAACCGAATTTCACACGGAAATTTCATCATTCATATTCACGGCTCTCCTTTTCAATCACACGTGTACAATTTACGTTGGCTGTTTTTTTATTTATTTCGGTGCCCTTGTGCTATTGATATCAAAGTAATGTATGCCTTGCAAGTGACTCGTTCGGGCGGGAAATTACAAGAACATTTCAAAGAGATTTGTAATTAAGCTTTCGACTTTGAGAATAATTTACTGTAAATATGTATGTGGTTAGTATGAATATGGGAGGAGCTGAATAGCGTGGTGGCTTAACGCTCGGCGTGATATTGCGGAAACTAAGCAAAGTTCGCTAAGGCCATTCATTGGGTGGGTGACCAAAAATTTACTGTCTCGAATCTCTCCGTGCTTCAAAAGGCACCTTAATCCGTTAGTCCCGGGTGCATCTGTGGTCGTTAATCTCTACCAATACGCACTGGGCCATCGTGGTGTGATATGGCCCTCCCTGACGTTAAAGGGCTGGTGATGATGATGATGATGATAGATTGGCCACTTGGCTAGGCTGCAAACTAAAACAAGTAGCCAATACAATATTCGAATGAATAATATATAAATGTGTCAAACTGACGTATTAGAGAGAAAAGAACAATGGCGATTGTCGTCGTGTCAAATGCATGAGGAGCTGTAATAATGTAATGTCAAAATGATTATTTTTATTTTTTAAATTTTGCATTACATAAATGTTAGAAAATGTTAAACAAAAAGAACCTTACCCGCATCAAAAATTCATTTTTTCAAACTTTGTCTAGTCTCAACATAATAATACTTAATTGTACTTTATTCAAAGAATATTGTGGTTAGAAAAAGTTAGAAATATTATAGTCTTGATGCGGGAATCGAACCCGCGTCCTCTGCGATCCGGGCAGATGCCTATACCACTCGTCTAACTGAGACGGTTATTAACTTGCCGAAATTTCTCTAACCTTTACACTTCACGTTGAAAGACAATTTATTGTTTTATCCTAATCGTTCGGATAGATTGACCACTTGGCTAGCCGTGCTTGCAAAAGCCAATTGATACAGCCCGCTTCTACCGCCACGTTTCAAAGCCCGAAAGTTGTCCCGGAACTTCGTATTAACAGGCTGGGTCCACATCGTCATGTTTGCCCGGACCCACGTACGTAACTCGACACGAAGCCGCATTGTTACACGCTGCAATTCATACATCGGTGCTAGCTTACAGCTGGAGTTCGTGCATTTTGTTTGAGCAAACTGTATGTCGCGGGCAGTAAACATTGTTTGTTATTTCGTGGAAACACCAGATTCTTCGATAGTAAAAACTATTTATTGAGCAGAACACACAAAGTCACGACAGCACATAGAAGTAAATGAGCGAAAGAGCGATCCACCCATAAACGAAACAAATCATAGATAAATCGTTTTTCTTATTATTCAATTTACTTTACGGTGGCGTTGCCAACACAGTAGAGTATAGATGTACAAACATTTTCTAATCATACCTTTCTCCCACAGGCGTAGGTAGAAATAACTTATCTCAATTTGCTACGATCCTGACATACCATTCTTTCGCTTTTTAAAATACCGCCAATGTCTTCATGCATGCCCGTTGGTGTCATCTCCGAAGGGGTATGCAGGGGAGAATTAACACCCACTTTTCGATAATCAAGTTAGGTCTCATGTAATACGGCAGGAACCCAGGAACATACCACCTAGCAAAAGCAATGTACTGCGACTTTTGTGCCCGATTAATGGCAATAGTCTCGCCACCTATAACATGGGACCTAACATAATTGGCGAAACGTGAGTGTTAGTTCACCTCTGCCTACCCCTTTAGGGTTATAGGCGTGATTTATGTATGTATTTAAGTACTCATTAACTTTAATTGACGTATCTGAGTGCGGCAGTAAATTGTGATCTCTTACAAAAATTTCTCTAGGGTTAATTTATTTATATCCCAAACCTTTTACGAAGAAAACCGCCCAAAAATTGTCGAAATTTTTATGTTAATTAATTAGTAACAATCCTGTGTGCCCATTACATTTAAAATTCAACACTGACCTTACGTTTTAAGTACAAAATGTATTTGAACAGTACAATTTGGGGCAAGTAGCAGCAGTATAAAGGTAGTCTAAAACACGGCTCCGGCGTGCCTTTGTCCCACGAAGGTTCCTCGAGGACCTTTATAAAGGCAGTTCGAGTGTAAATGTTCCAGGAGCTCCCGGAATATTATGTAATAATGAGAGGTGCACAAAAAGGGGCTAATTAGTATAATGTGCCGTGTACTCAGTGCCACGGTTGTTAAAATTGAAAGAGTCCGTAATTTCGTACAGTCGACAGGATGTCAGGCGACCAGAAAAGGTCATGTCTTTTATTTCTTATATGCTAGACAGGGAGCTCTTGCCCTTAACTTCACCTGATGGTAAGTGACGATAAGGGCCGAAGATGGAATCGAGCGTCACCTTGAACCTTCGACCACAGAGGGCTGGCTATCTTATCACAACTTGTCGGAACACGACAATGCTGTTAATATTATTATTATAGCGACAGATTTTGATAAGACGGTGGTAGCTAGCCAGGCGTACTTGAAAAAAATCCTACCACCAACCAACAAACATTATTCCTTGCGAACGTAAACAGGACCATATGAAACATCTTCAAGAGCGTCTGTTTCGGTTAAGGAGCCACGCCCCATCAGTTACAATAGCCACCCTGCCATCATCTATGTCTATAATACATTAGTACTGCTAAACTAAGATTATAAATAACTCTGAAATAAAATGAAATCGTTTATTTTGCACATGAGCACGGATTGTGGATCTGTAAACCCGTTTTCCCAAAAAGTCACTTCCACAAATTACATCGGAACCTACAAGACCCTGAATCCTGTTCCAATTCACAATTAGCACAAAGCCACGAGCTGTGGGAGTGCTAATCAAACATTCAGTGCTATCCAAATAATCTGAGGATCACAATTTCTCGCCACCAGTGACTCTAGCACGAACTTTTCGAAGTTTGGTTACGTAATCGTGTCGACAAAGCACTCAATGTATGAATATAAGAACGGTTTCAATGATCATCACGTTTGACTGCGACAGACAAAACATTTTTTTTTAAGCCCCAATATATTTTATGAGGCTTTCGCATTTCTTCTTATGACCATCCTTCATTAGTTTCAATGCCCAACGTCAAAAAACAAAGAGTCGACAAATCAAACAAATAATTATTTATAATAAAGAAATATTTATTTAATATCATCAGCTAATAAAGTTGATTTCAATTATGTCAGTTAAAAGAATTCACATTAAATGTTTTTAAAGTGTTAAAATTAATTTAATATAATTACCCAAAAAAAGTAACGATTTTCAATTTAAAGTTACGAAAAAAAATTGTTTCAGCCTTATCGATACGATTACGAAACGAATCTTCGAAAAGTTCGTGCTTGGGGCACAGCTCCGGAATAAAGGTAAGCAGTGACGTATTCAGTTGGAGGCTGGGTCGGATCTCCGCTCTAGTAGCACGGTCGGTGGATTTAATCTCGGCTAAATTGCCTCTCCGCTCCCCGGCAGATCGGGGAACTCTCCCGGAGAGAAAGTTAATTTAAAAAGTGCCGTTCGCGCCGCCTCTCCCCTGCCGCTGATTGGGGCAGGAGATAAGGGAACGGATAAATACCTACGCCTAAATACGGCACTGGAAACTGAGCGATTGCTCTTACTGAGAGTTGTGGTATATTTATTTTTTAATTACACACATAAATCACTCACCCATTAATGGTGCACCAAATACCCACAATTTACTCTGTTGGGTCCCCCATGTAACAAGAGGCGAGGCTAGTGTCGTTTATCGGGCACGTAAATCGCAGTAGAATATTACAAGAACGCTGCTTGAGAATTATTTGAACGTTAAGCGAAGTGTCACTAGTAATAAAATTTGCGAAAGTTACTACATATATTTTAAAAAGTGGTCAGAAAATTTTCGAAACATAGTCCTGGGGGCCTACCGCCTAACTCGATTGCTGATGATAGCTTTAAATCAATGCACTGCCTAAGCTATAGCAGCCATCCTAAATTTTTAGGCGGTACGGATTTTGTGCCAAATTCATACAAAATCATTCGGTGATCATTCGTTCTAAGCTATCGCTAATAGTTTAGGTACATGTGGTGCGAAATGACAGCATGACGTAATAAACTATAGCTTTTCCTTTAGCAGTCGAGTTAGGCGGTAGGCCCCCTGATGCGAGAAGCGAACCTGTGTTCGATCCTAAGGGGCTGCGTATATCACTCGACCAGCCAGGATGTCGATTTAGGACAGTAATAATAATTTTCATACTTAACAAAATAAGTCACTATTATGTCCATTACTTGTTTGTGGAGACTGGTGATGGTAAGTAAAAAGATTTCTTTACATATGTTATATAATCTTAGTAAGCAATAAATAAATAATCTTGTGGGTAATAAAAAAGAGGGGAGGCTGTGTTTGACCAATTGGAGTCCATTTCAGTCCTTATGAGGAAGATCTTTGATTGTGCGAGAAGAAAAGTAAACCCTTCACCTGGAAGTACCAAATTCCCTAATTGCATCGCCCAGTCACTAAGCAAAACTGCGCTTTTGCCCACCTGTGTAATAACTATTGGACACGTCCCGAACGAAAGAAACCAAGTATGAAGTAAGATAATAACCCGGAATTGGGTCTTCATATACCGACCACGTCGCTACGTGACTAGAAAGCTTACGAAGGACGCCGGACACCCAGCGGGGGCGGGTCCTTTTCTTGTCATCCGTGCATATGTTGCGGTGCATACAGAGCACCCGGTCAGGCGTAAAGCGTCCTTTACGGTGACCGGTGCTGCTGCGAGAAATGTGTTTTGGATCGCCTATGATTGCGTTAAGAGAGACGCTGTATCTTTTCCAGAGTTGGTTTCGTTTGAAAATGGCCGGACTTTAAATGAGTTGGAGGATTTTGTTTTGGTTCAATTTATATGTAACATGGGTATTACGTGAAAATATCATTATATGGGATCTCACCACAGAGGGAAACACTCGGAATGCATTTGCGTAACGACAAGTAGGTAATTGAGAAATGTAATTAACGATATAAAGTTGTATTTTCGGGTTGCGTAAGGATATTAGGCCAATGAGAAATATATAGATTATGCGTTTATATTGATTAATTTTTCATATCTTTCTCAATACTCAATTCTCTCTATACTTTTTGTAGGTTTTGGCTTAGGTTTTACAGTCATCTTTGAATATGCTGTTGTTAGTTCCTCCGGGTTCCCTATTGGTATATCTGGCAACTTACTCAGGTCGACTTTCTCGACTGAGAATGAGTCGGGTCTAGGATATTCTTCGTAAATTTTTAGCCCCCGAACTAGCATGCAACGTTCACCAATAATATTCAATGCCGAATAGTATTTTGCAGATCTCCCATCACACCGGAACGGTGCTAGTGATCAATAAATGTATAGGAAAGAGACGGATGGGACCATGTCGCGAGATCGATGGACGGAGAGAGTGATTGGGATGACAACATTCCAATCCATAGTGCTAAAGGTTTTGTCATAGGTTTTACAGTCGGCCGCCTGCCTGACACCAACCCTCTTTCTTCCTCTTGCTCTTGTAAGCTCTTGTAAGCTCAACCAACCAACGCTCTTTGAGTATTTTTTCCGAGAAACATTATGCAGAAATATTTACCCAGCCGAACCCCCATCTCGTTACATCTCGCGACGTCACTCATTCGTCGAAATTTCTGCCATTGTATGGACGTGCTCGCTCATTAATAATCACCACACAAGAGTATCTCTGTCAAAGCAATCGCGACGTATTGAATAACATTTGGCAAACAATCGCTGTTTGCACACTACAAAGGAGATACGTGTTTAGTCGACAATACCGCTAATGATGACATCGTTAAGGTGCGAAATGTACAAGCATATTGTGAGCGTATAGACCGTTTCGTTCTTGCGAGAAATATCTAGCTTATTAGTAGGGACCCCGTATCAATAATGGCAGGGGGTGAGGGGCTACTGATTAAGTCTTAAGGGAAAGTAGCCCGTAACGGGTATAGCGCCTAAGACGGACTCACGAGTATAACGACATTTTTATAATTGACATTTTGCAGTAAGCCTCTTTTTCTGCTGCCAAAAAACTGATAGGGGGAAATTTTTATTACTGTCTGCCTCCTGTGATATACAACAAGATTTTTACATACAGTAGTACCCGCTTTGGGTGGTATACCCGCTTGGGGCAACTATCTTCTATCTGATTAATCTTAAATATATAAACCACCAATTGAGCTCGTGGTGGGCTTATAATATTATATTTTGTCACATTTATACAGCATACCGCCTGTTGTTACAAAAGGAAATTTCAGCATACCCGCTTTGGGTGGTATACCCGCTTGGGGCAACTATCTTCTATCTGATTAATTGTTAATCAAACGAACTTACCTGAAGTGAAGTTCGATTATAATTATATGAGCAGCTTCATTCGACGCGATTTAAGCTTACATGTTGTAGTGGCGCCCCCAAGCGTCACCCTTGCACGGATTTTTAAAGATATTTTTATTTTTTACTATGGCAATATTAAAAAAGATAAATAAACGTTACTACTCGACCAGTCCGGCCGTTACGCTTCCTCATTATAGTTTATAGCCCGAACCTACCTACTATTCTGTAATTTTGTATTTTATATTTGTCTGGATTTGGGTTGGGATGGACATCTTTACAGATGTTGGGAGGGATCTTATAAATCGCGTCGAATGAAGCTGCTCATATAATTATAATCGAACTTCACTTCAGGTAAGTTCGTTTGATTAACAATTATATTTCGCAGCTTCATTCTTAGCGATTTAAGCTTACATGTTGTAGGATGTTTAGAGAAACGAATATAAAATACAACAGTATAGGTACCATAGGTAACCATTTAGTTAATAAAATGTTTAGTTATCTCATGGCATTAATTCACGAACACTAAGCTGATTTTTAGTATTCTAATTAAATTAATAAATAACCTTAAATTATATGGAGTGGTTCGATAACAAAGATCGAGTAAAATCACTATCAAAAATCTTTAATAGAGAGTTATTATAGAACGGAAAAAATATTGTTAGACCATCTAAAAACGATTTGATCTATCTTACTTAGACTAGCACTTATAAAAATAAATAGTGTTTTTATTTATTTTGTATGTTTAATCTTTACACAAATTATTGCGTCTATATTAGTTGATCCTTTTGGTAAATCTTACTATTTACCGACATGAGTTGGTTAAGTTAGGTTGGTACATGAACCAATGAATAGCACGAGCCGAGCGAGCGTAGCGAGCGTGCCGCGGCAGCGGCCGGCGAGTGCGATTAAGTTATGCTTTTATAGAAAAGTTACCATTTAATAGTTATTTTAACATTTCAGCAGGGACTTCAAATATATTCCCTAGAAGTTAAAGTATCGATCAATTTTATTTATTGTATGCCTCAAGAAAAAAAGAATCAATCATTAAAATAGATATCTATTTAGATTTTTTATTTTGTTATTATTATATCTTTGCTGTTCTTGGCAATTTAATCTAAGCTATTTAATAATTAAAACGATTATTTAAGTACCTACATGCCTTAGAATCTTGTGAATGATTCAGAGTTACTGCTGCAACCTGCAGCCTTCCGTATTACATCGATGCTAACTCCAATTTTATTGGCTGTCGTCATGAACCGCGTGACGGGTGCTTTGAACGCCAAATGTAGATGTATCAACAAATTTTACGAAATTGATTTTTAAAAGTAATAAATAATTGAACTTCTGAACCACGCGGAAAAAATGTTCTATTCAAATAATCTATGATACCCGTGGCGAGGGAACTACTAAGTACTACTTTATATTAGATAATTTTGATAACGGGTTGATATTAATTTGGTCTTTACGTATAATATAACTATTCTGGTATAATATAACTATTTCATTAAGGTTCTGTAAATTACTTTTAGTTTTATTAATGTATATAACCTATATATGTGTTTTGGACCCGATGTGCGGTGGCGAAATCTACACAGGTTGCTGTCTTTTTGGTTTCTATATTGAGATCTTTATTTGGCCACTGGTTTGAAATGTAAGACAATATTAGGTTGGGTGCCAGCTGATATTGTATTTGGTCTCAATCTATAAACTCCTTTCATATATTATATTTTAATTCCTTTTATTATTATTCTATATATATATTTTTTTTAAATCCTTAATCATTATAATGTCTTATTAAATAACAAGGTAAGTGCCGATTTGTAGGAGTTTGAGGTACCGTACTTAGCCCCTCTGATAAACATTTCTGTGAAAAATTCGATAAATCTTGATACAGAGCCTGTGTGGTACTAGTTATAATTATCCTTACAAAATGTTACCCAACATTTCAACCTGCTTGTTGAATTATTTATGTTCTTTTTTTTTTTTTTTTTTTTTACACTCACACCTAGCATCTAGCCCAAAGTAAGCCTAAGCACTTGTGTTATGAAGACTAGATGACGGAAATATTTTTAATATAATTATGTATATATGTTGAAAATATACTTCATAAACATATACACAACCATGACTCGAAAACAAACATTTGTGGTCATCACAAAGTTTGCCCCTACCAGGATTCGAACCCGGAACCTCTTGGCCAATACCCAGCAATCTGAGCCATCGACCAAGGCGGCCGTCTTGGTCTTTAGGTCTAAACACTAAGAAAGACAACTTAACCTGATACAGCGAGAGGAATCTAATAATTTAAATAATGAAAACCGTTAGCTAGTATGTTAAGCGCGAACGCGTAAAAATAAATATCACTAGAAATATATATCAGTATATCAGTAAAAGCATCAGTATTCCATGCATTGGGGTCACTCTGCCAAGTACGTAAATAGCGCATTTTGCATTTGACCGACCGACTTGCAAAAAGATCTACGTATATTAAAATTGCCAAGCTAGCTTATTATTTCATTAAAGGCGTAATCACTAAGCTTCCATTCGGTGTCCGAAAATTTCATACACGATAAATCATTCGCCTTATAGTTGTCTTGGTATTTATATAAGATAAAGTAACTATTCTATTAATATCTTCACCCGGCACCGCTACCATATCTCCCTAGACACTTAATTTAAGTGGGGGTATTATTGAATGGTCAAACAGTGGTCTGATTCTAGCTGTGATTATGTAATTATATATTTATGGTGTATAGCCAAGAATACTGTATTGCTAGTTAAAGTAATATAAGTAGTCTAATTAAACTTGTAAAATAGTGTAAATTCATTCACTGTTACTAATAAAATGTTGTAAATTGGCTAAAGAAATTTGTGGTTAGAGTAGAGAATATTCGAAAAACCATAGTTTTGATGCAGGAATCGAACCCGCGTTCTCGGCATTCCGGGCAGATGCCTTTATACTCGGTCAATCAAGCCGTTTGTTGTAAATAGTGTTTAATTTTATTTCTCTTTTCTATAACGTTAGTTCTGATATCATCTTTGTTGAATTAAAAAATAATACCCAGAAATGTATCATCCTTACTAGGCAAAAGATAGCTTTTTTCTTCCTTGTTTAGGATAAATCCTACAAATCGCAAGTTTAGCGATAATCTTGAGGTTATTTTGGCATGCATGATAATTTTGGCCAAAACAGATGATGTCATCGAATCAATATAAATTATATACATATAGTATGTTTTTTGTTCTAGGGCATTCCCTGACAGGTATAAACAACTTTCCAAAAAACATACATACATACATATATAAATCCCGCCTACATCCCCGAAGGGGCAGGCAGAGGTGAACTAGCACCCACGTCTAAAAAACATACGACGATATAAACCGAAGGGTAGAAATTAAAATCGTAAATGCAGTCACAATATTAAAATGGAGGTATTTTCAACAACTTTGTAAAAACTTACGGCGCCGCCGTACATAAACCGAAGTGTAGACATAACAATTTATAAATGCAACCACAATATTTAAAGCAAAGGTGGATCGATCAGACTCTTTTATGTTTACTAAAAAATAAACATCTTTTAACTCAATTGATTTATGCCATTAAACAGTCTTGACTTATAAATTTTGAAGCAGCAAAATCCTTTGAATAGCAATTTCGTATTATGTATGGTCGCTATGTGTTTTTAGATAATATGTGCCTAGGAAATCATTCTTGTTCACTCGTGACAGAAGTAGCGTAATCGACCAACACAATAAGTTAAGTACCTCTTATAACGGCGCCTGCGGAGGCGGCTGCGGGTAGGCCTGCGGCAACGGCGGTACCGGCTGGTGCTGATATATCGCGCCCGCGCAGGTGTGCCCACTGCTCTCGCGGGCCTGGTGCTGGTCGCCCCGTATCCGGCTTCTCTTGATATAGGGTCTTTAAGTTCCCCGGTTTTTTTATATAAATAACTGACAAAGCTGCTTTGTCTTCGGTGTTCAAAATAGAAGGGATAAAAAGAAAAAATCGCAATTTGATGGAATCAGATTTATTAATATGTTTTCCTTGCCTTAAATATTTATAACTTAAATACTTGAAGAAAAAACCTTTTGAGTCTTGCTCAGGAATCTTGAAAAGGGATCTCCTTTTTTAAGACCTTGTGCGACCTTGCAGCTATATCCTGCTGAACTGAAGCAGCTCAACTTGTCTCCGGATCGGGTGTGTCGCCGAGGATCTGAAGGGTCTCATCCTTGTGAGAACTTCTACGGACTCGGAAGTTGCCTCGAGGCGTCGGCAGTGGCGGCCGATGGTCCCTTGAGCGTGTACACATCATGAGATGTACTTACATGTGTCAACCTCGCTTGGCAAGGGACTGTGCGCTGAGCTCCGGCATGGAGCTATAAGAACATTGGTTCTTGAGAATATGTTAATAAGGATATATAGCCTTGGTATATGTTACTCACATCTTATTTTAATAAGAACGACAAGAGCCCTGATTATTGGCAATTGCGCATTCTGTATGTATGTGACGGATACAACCCCGATTTTAGTTGTTCGCATCACGAAATATCCTTGGCATAAGTAGCACATCTTTTAATAAGAACGACAAGAGCCCTGATTATTGGCAATTGCGCATTCTGTATGTATGTGACAGATACAACCCCGATTTTAGTTGTTCGCATCACGAAATATCCTTGGCATAAGTAGCACATCTTCTAATAAGAACGACAAGAGCCCTGATTATTGGCAATTGCGCATTCTGTATGTATGTGACAGATACAACCCCGATTTTAGTTGTTCGCATCACGAAATATCCTTGGCATAAGTAGCACATCTTTTAATAAGAACGACAAGAGCCCTGATTATTGGCAATTGCGCATTCTGTATGTATGTGACAGATACAACCCCGATTTTAGTTGTTCGCATCACTAAATATATTATTATGCTCTTTAATTCCTCTTCAGACGAATAAGCTTCTAGTTTTCGTATCTTCTTTCTTCGTTATTTTCTATAGTTCCCCATGTTGAAAGCCGTTATTTTTTTTTTTTAAATTATTCGTAGGTAGGTGAGCTCCGTTGACGTGCGAAGGGTTCGGCACGGAAACACGTAATGAGGAAGCGTAACGGCCGGACTGGTCGAGTAGTAACGTTTATTTATCTTTTTTAATATTGCCATAGTAAAAAATAAAAATATCTTTAAAAATCCGTGCAAGGGTGACGCTTGGGGGCGCCACTACAACATGTAAGCTTAAATCGCTAAGAATGAAGCTGCGAAATATAATCTTAAATATATAAACCACCAATTGAGCTCGTGGTGGGCTTATAATATTATATTTTGTCACATTTATACAGCATACCGCCTGTTGTTACAAAAGGAAATTTCAGCAACACATCGCGTCTATATAAAATAAATATTCCAATGAAAAGGTGAACATTTAGCGAACAAGCCTCGCCGAAAAAATTAAGACGCCTTTATTAAAGCGCGACTCGCGAAATTACTAAGGGAATATTGTTTTTCGGAAACAAAAAGTGCCTCTTGTATTTTGTTGGTTCGTCGTATCTTATTGGGGCACAAACTCGAATCAAAATTGGGTTTCGCGATCATTGAATTCGTTTATTAAATTCTGATTTCACGACTGCCTGTGATAAAGGGCTATTTTGATATCTTGATACGTAATATACATAGAATTTTGCTTTTTATTATTACGTTCGTATTTAAAAAAACGACTTTTTTTTTAGTTGACATAGGTTTTATGTGACGTAAAATCGACTGATGAGCTCCAAACGCCCAAATTTTGACATGCATATATTTTACATTTTCAAACAAACACTAACTCATTTTGAACTACTTGCTAGTTAGGTAACAGTGTCCACTCGCCTCTTCAATAATAATTGTCACCACCCCCATCTCTCCCGTGGTTGTCGTGCAAGGCGACTTAGGGAAAAGACAGTGATGGACAGCAGCATTCCTCCCATACCACCTTGTAACATAGATACTGCAATTTATGTGCCCAATATATTATGGCTCGCCACCTACATGGAACCTAGCTTAAAAAAAGTGGCTTGTTACAGCTCTGCCTACCCTTCGGGGATATAGGCGTGATTTATGTATGTTTGTATGTCAATAGATCTATTGACACAGTGTATTATGCCGATATAGGGGCGTTTTACGGTTTAAAGAATCTTTATTTCTCATAAAAACTTACAGTTTGCTTAAAATGAGATACAACCAAATTAAAATATTAGGCATTACGGTGGTCGCTGGAGTACAATAATTATAATCCAAAGGCCCTATTACTTCAACGAAGCTACAAATTTCATTAGCTTATTTTTAAATGTAGTCTTATTAGGACATGATAATATAACATGAGGCAAGTTGTTAAACTGCAGCAGCATCGAACAATGTAACCCTTTTATTCTTTTTCTTCTTTTTCTATATTTAATTTTGAACTATCTTGTGTGTTGTTATTAATTAACATTATTTGGTGAGGCCAATTAACTTTTTTTTCTTTTTATCAGTTGAATTTCAAACTAGTTGCAACAGACACAGAGACCAAAATCGACTGGACAAGACTGCCAGTCCGCTGGATACATTTTTGACTAATTTAAGGCATTCACGCACTTGACTAATTTACCTAAGGCATTCACGCACGTCGGAGCCGCTATGTCGTTTGTCCTCAAAACAAATTTTCACTTTTGACTGTCAGCGTGTGTGTATTGGCGGTTCGTACAAACAAATTGTATTGAAACTTCGCATTAGGGCGGCGGGTCACGTCCCCCCTAAAATATTTACACGGGCCCTGTGTATCGGTTATTTGGTGGCGGCTTCTTTTTATTTATTATATTTTCAGTTTCTTCACGCGAGCCGCACTGTGTCCATTACGGGCTCAAATATTTGGCCAGTTGAAAGCGTACGGTCCTGTTTGTGGGCTGGCGTAATGTGCGCACGAAATTCCCCTGGGAGCACGGACCGTGAGACTTTGCTTATCGATGTCTGTGTGCGTGTGTGGATTTCCTTACTGTTCTACAGTTAATAGTTTCGTCTAGGAGAGAAGCTCGCCGGAGCAGTGGAATAGCGCGTTCGGCCTGCGATTGCGTAAACTAAGCAATGCCGCCAAGCCCGATCATTGGATGGGTGACCGAAATTTTACTGTCTCGCGTTCGTCCGTGCGTCGGAAGGCACGTTAAGCCATTGGTCCCGGATGCATCTGCAGTCGTTAATACCCACCAACCGGCACTGGGCTAGCGTGGTGGGTTATGGCCCAATCTCCCTATATTCTTCCATCCATAGAGAAGGCCCGCGCTCCAGCTGTGATAACATTAAATGACCGGCTTTAGCGATCATTGCTTAATTTACGCAATCGCAGGCCAAACGCGCTATGCCACTGCGCTAGCGAGCTCCTCTACCTTCTTATACTTCTTATTTTCGTGCCCGATAGATGGCTATAGGTTCGCCACCTATTACATAATTGGCGAAACGTTTGTATTCCTTCTGTAAGTCCATACGGGGATATTGTGTAAATAAAAATCAGAATGATAAACCCTGTAAAACCTACACCCGATACCTGAGGTCCCAGTGCTCCACAGTTAGGTAACACAGAAAAATTTAGTAAATAACAAGAGTAAATATTCATTTCACCCCCGGATTCTGTTTACGCTAACGATTCGGGCGTTCGTTTACATAGCTGATTGTGTAGTTAGCGCCGAATCAATACATTGGCTCGTCTTGCAGGATTAAGTGAGCGTCACGTGGCGCGGGTCGGCGGAATCTTTGTTATCTTGTTATAGTAGATACATATGTATATAGTACACATACATACATAATTCACGCCAATACCCCCGAAGGGGTAGGCAGAGGTGAACTAGCACCCACGCTTCGCCAATTAGGCTAGGTCCCATGTAATAGGTGGCGAGCCTATTGCCATTTATCGGGCACAAAAGTCGCAGTACTTTGCTAGGTGGTAGGTATAAGAGGAATGCTGCTGCCCATTCCTCATCACTGATTTATCCTTAGTCGCCTTCTACGACACCCACGGGAAAGGTTTGGGGTGGTGACAATTGTATTCTACTCTGCCGTCACCACGCAGCAAGTATGTATATAGTAAATACTAATATTATAAAGCTGAAGAGTTTGTTAGTTCGGTTGGTTAAACGCGCTAATCTCAAAAACTACTGGTTTAAATTTAAGCATTCTTGTTGTGTTGGATAGTCCATTTCTTGAGGAAGGCCATAGGCATAGGCTAACGAACAACCGATATTTACGCGAACGAAGCCGCGGGCGACCACTAGTTCGTAATAGGATTTTATAAATAGATTTATTAAAATTTCATAGATATTGCATTTCACAGTTATGAGAAGAGATGAAAGCTGTGTTGGCAGAAGAAGTAAAGGTGTGAGCGCTGAAGGACGTAAAAGGGGAGGGAGACCAAAGAAGAGATGGATGGATTGCGTAAAGGAGAACATGATAGCGAGAGGAGTGGATGAGAATTGGTGGAGGAAAGAGGAGTAGAAGAAGAAAACATGTTGTGCCGACCCCGCCTACAGTGGGACCAGGGCAGGAAAAATAATAAGATTCCATTTTACAATTTGATGGAAAACATGGAAAGTCCATGTTTTCCATCAAATTTCAGCATTTCGGCAGTGAGGGACGTTTTTCGAAGCTTTTTAATAGATGGCGTGGAGAGACTAATTGATATATGGTGGGATTTGTAAAACAGGAGCCAATTCAACTACGTATTGCTCAACCGTGAGCAATATGGAGTAGAATGATTTCATCCGAATCATTTTCTCCGTTCATCGGTCACTCGGAATGGTCCTTAACTTTTGTTCATTCATTCATCATAAGTATTAAGCATCGCTGATAGATCACATGAATAAAAAGGAAGTGGATGGCTTAATTACTTCTGATCGATGTGAATGCAAGAGACCTACTGCGTCGATAGAAAATTAGGTATTATGTATAAAGATTTTGGGGTTAGAAAAAGAATTTCGAAAAATTATGATCTTGAGGCGGGAATCGAACCCGCGTCCGCTGCTATCCGGGCAGGTGCCTGACCGCTCGGCCACCCAAGACACTAATTAACTTGCCGAAATTCTTCTAACCTTTACACTTCACGTTGTAAGCCAACGGGTACCCTCGCAATGTAGAAATAAATTTCAAACATTCCAAAGCAGATATTTTTACAAATAGCGTGCGTTCGGTTAAGCTTGGGTTTGCTTTATAAACTGTTCGATTTTAATTTTAACATTATATAAATGTTAGAAACATTAGTACAAAGATTTTGGGGTTAGAACCTGCCCGGATAGCAGCGGACGCGGGTTCGATTCCCGCCTCAAGATCATAATTTTTCGAAATTCTTTTTCTAACCCCAAAATCTTTGTACTAATTTTTCTAACATTTATATAATGTTAAAATTAAAATCGAACAGGTATTATGTATATTAGCCTATCATCTAACAGCACAAGCTCTATAGCGTTATTTTGGGTTAACTAATGGACAATAATGTTCTGGACATCAGAAAAAGACAGATGAAATAGATAGAGAAGTAAAATCTCAAAGTATTCATATAATATTTGTCTGAAATACATAATCCAGGTACTATAATTCTATGTTAACGCAACTTGTAGTGCCAAAACTGGATGGATGGCGTAATAGAGCTCTGAACTTCCATGAAAGCCCCAAATCCTGTCGGAAGCGGAGGCTTGCTGAAATTTGTAGCGGAAAGTTTGCGAAATTCGACCGTAACACCGCTTAAATAGATATAAGTTTGGTGCTAAAATAATCGTTGGATTTACGTCATATTTGTGAGCATCTGAAGTTAATTACTCTTTTGTAAATGACTTACACCAATGGTACCTAATAATATATCAATAAAATTACCTCGATCATCATGGATTGGAACGGTGTCATCCCAAGAAGAAGATGCCGATAATTATTATACATCGTCATGATGTTATAGTCAAGTCAATTCAATCAAAGATTCAGCCTTTAAGGATGGATTAAGGTTGGTAATAAAATAAATAAACTTTATCATCACCAGCCCTTTTAATAACTTCACTAATGAGATAATGGCGATCATTCACAGCAATAGACCTAAAAACATGATAATAATTACAATATTGCTTCACCTCGACGTTTTCTGATAAGCAACATCGTATTTTTTGGACCCCATCTCGAAACAAGGCAACATTGAATGATAACAATCAAAACACTACATGAATCACGACGCTTTGGTGGTGGCTAAGGAGTCCTTTATTAATTTTATCGTGAAAAGTTTGCACTGTGGACAATTCCCTTCCTTTTTAAAATACTCCCGACAAAGTGTAAGGCCCTGTCTACAATGGTGGAAACTCGTCCGAGGCGCCCACGATTTATGGGAGTTTTTAAACAGAGCCGTGGTGCCGAAATTATGGGCCCTCAAGGTGCATTTGACTAGTCTCTGCTCCCCATTTATATTTGAATACAGCCGGTGATATATCTTCGAAGTTGCTGCTTAATTTATTTCTTTGGAATTTGGCAAGAGGTGTGCCGCGGAGTTTATTATGTTGCCTGTTAATTAATATGTGGCATCAGTTGGTTGTTAATTAGTGGGTATCAACTGTTGCTGTCCATTTTTTTTCTGTGACGAATTAACTTTATGACGAATGTGCAACAACCCGTAATTTTAATTAGTTAAAAAGTTAACAATTTTTTTACTTGTAATTTGCTGGTTGTGTGTTGACAGGACTATATCGAGAGACCGAGGAATGAAGAATGGCATTAGAATGATAACATTAGAATCCATACTGCTCTAGCTTTTTTCAGCTTCAACTAATTTTTCTGGGTATGCTGTTGGTTTGCTCTCCAGCCCTCCCTCTTAGGCTGGTTTAATCGCTACGCGTTTCGACAGCGCCGTTAGGGCCCGCCGCTTGGAGCTGTATGCGCGCGTTCACCGAACGGCGCTGCTAGCGCCAACAACATTGCAACGCAACTACTAAACACATACATCTCCGAGCGCGCGCGCCCTAACAGCGCTGTCGAAACGCGTAACGATAAAACCAGCCTTAGTGCCTTCAAGATTTCATAAATAATTTAATTGCTTTGATTGCTTGCTAAGTAATTAATTTGTGTTTATATCATATTCTGACCTATTCTACCACGGGTTTAAATGTACAGTTAACAGATGTCACCTCGAAAAATGTCCACCTTTTTAAATTCGCTACAATTACCACTGCGGGGTGTACAAGCGAAACATTCCTCAACAGCGTCTTAGCAAAGGTAAAAAGCTGTCATATTAGCAGCGACCCTAGACGTCCGTCGTGTCGACCTCAATCAATGTCTCGGCGAGCACCGGCCCTTTGAATAAAATATGCACGGTCCCAGTGTACTTCAATAGTATTGCTTTTTGATTAAATTCCCCCAATAAAGCTTGCTTGCTTGGACAATTTTTCGCGTGACACACTGAAATTTTCCAAGAGCAAATATAATAGATTAACTGCCGCACTCAGAGACGTCAATTAACTTTAATGAGTGCTTAGTGTCATAAAAAATACATTAAAATCGAGACCATAGACCCGGAAAGAATACCGACGAGTTTTGAATTCTCAGTTTTTGACATTATGTACTCAGTAACGTTATTTGACGTCTCTGAGTGCGGCAGTAAGAGTCTGTATCGTTTTGGGTTCTTCATAAATTCTAATTGATGAATACTGATGGTTTCCTCTTCTTTTTCATACTGCCCTTATCCCGCTTTAGGCGAAATCATCACTGTTGTGGGTAGTTACATATTTTAGGTGTGCAAAAACTTAAATGAATAAAGTCAGTTGCCAATACACTCGCTTGTGGAATCATATTCATATTGATTTTTGGGGCAATCCTATTAAGGCTAATTCAGCTTGCGACTGAAAACAAAGCAAAGGTCACTAAGGTCGAACATTGGATGAAAATATAGAAAAAATATCACAAAGCAAATAATGGTTAGAAAACAGTTCGCGAAAATTTATAGTTTTCCCGGATCAGGACTATGATTTTTCGAACTTATCTAAGCTGAACATTCTTTGAGAATAATGAATAAAACACAGCGGCAGAGATCACTTCTTACATACTTCTTTCGCGTCATCCAATCTCATCAATCTCTTCATGCATGTCGGTTTCGGGTACTCTGTACTGTGATGTAGTTAAAAGATATGCTACAAAAGCCAAAATGGCGACTCCAGCCTCTCATAAAGTTGGAACATTATACTAATAACGTCTTCTATTTTCATTGGCACACGGGACCTTGCGAAAGTGAAATTACAAACGACAATATGGGACACGAAAAATGTTATCGGCGTTTAGGGAAATTAGGGGAGTGACTCTTTATACAGTGTGCTCGGGGCCTATCCGAAAACGTTGTATCCTCTTTTATATTGCTGGTAATAGGAAAACGTATTGTACTGTCGACCGCGCGTAAAGAGAGGCACTTCGTCTTAAAATTGGATTTTAATTTCTTGAATAAAGCTCAATTTTGAGATTTTTTTGTATAATTATTTGTTTATTATGTGATTTGTAGGTTTCTTAGGTAACTAACTGCCACCCTCAGAGACGTCAAATAACGATAATGAGTACTTAATGTCAAAAAATGACAATTCAAAACTAGTCGCTATTCTTGCCGGGTCTATGGTCCAGATTTCATTGAATTTTTTTGACATTAGGTACTCATTAAAGTTTTTTGACGTCTCTGAGTGCGGCAGTAAGGTATTAACATAATATGATACATTAGTGCCGTGTGATAAAGGCAGAGCAGAATACAATTGTCTCCATTCTCATTCTCTTTTCTCTCTCTTGAAAGACGGGTGTCTCTTGAAGGACACAGGTCAAGGCGACTTCTAATAAAGATAACAATTATCTAATCGTTCTTATCTTTTATTTATTCTTATCATGACCCTCACCCTCTTTTAATGAGAGACACCGGCTGTTAAAGGCTCGAGTTCTCATTTACGTGTCCAATCTCAAATATTAGAGTCTAGTTGTTTTTCAAAAGACTCAAGTCGCGAACAACGCTCATAATCTCACCTCGAGAATTGAACTATTATGATGATTAGTATTTTGATTTTAATTTGAACATTATATAAATGTTGGAAAAATTATACCTGCATCAAGACTATAATTTTTCTAACCTTTTCTTTGTATTTTAATGATTTAATAAAAAAAAATCATTTAATAAATGGTATCCCTAATAGGCTACCTACATTTAAAATAATTTTGGTATTTAAACCAGTACTTCTTAAACCGAAAATCTTTACAAAAACCAAGCATATCAATACAAGCCTTTCTTCTCGAGCGAAAACCCCTCAATCTCAATTGATCAGCCAGCAGTAATCTAACACGAACCCACTTGCAAATGGATGATAAAAATTGGACGGTATCCACTCCCGTGATCGCTACAGTGCTCTGGGGAAATCAGTAAGTAAACGTACAGTGTATTCGGTGCCTCAGTCTTGTGTCATTGCAGCCTTTACGGATGGCACGTGGACCGTGTGTGGCAGAGCGGTTTCGAAATGTGTAAATCTAAATTAGGAGTTGTGTAATTATATTATTATCTTAGGCTGAAGTTCACCAACACATGAAACAAGCGATTAAAAGATGGCCGTCAGTTTTTGACAGTTCTTCCATACGATAAAATGTCAAAAGCTGGTGGTTAAATAATAATCACCGTTAAATAATTAAGCGTTGGTGAACTCGAGCATTTTATAAATAGTGAAATATTTCAAGCTCTCGATTTCAAGAAAAAAAAATCACTTTTTATTAATTACATTTTTTCGACTTTGGGCTAGATGATAGGTTTCGGTGTAACATATATTTATTTATACGTAATCACATGGCGACAGGAGGGGCTTGATAGCGCAGTGGTTTGCGCTCGACCTGATATTGCGATAAACTAAGCAATGTTCGCTAAGGCTGGTCATTGAATGGGTGGCCAAAAATGTATCTCGAGTTCGTCCGTACTTCAGAAAGCACGTTAAGCCGTTTGTCCAGGCTGCATCTGCAGTCGTTAATATCTATCAATCCGCGCTGGGCCTGCGTGGTGGGTTATTCTGCATATATTAGTCTATCCATATTAAAAGGATGGCGATGATGATGATGATGATGATGGTGGGGGCGAATCCTTAACCTTAACCGAAACAGACGCTGCTGTAGACGCTACCTAGGATCCCATTTGCATTCGCAAAGGACGCGAAATGTGCCATCCGCACACGGCTGGAATGTCGCTTACGTATTCGGAGCACATTGGATTTGCGGATCCATTTTAAAATGCATCAGCCTCCGCCGATCCGTCTCCAGCGATCCGGTGGGCCGCAGTTGGCCTCAGGCCAGCGCTGCCTGCGATCTCATTTCTCAATTGGAAAACGCGTTTGCTGAGACGCGTCGAGAAAGATAATTATTTGGTTCCTTAACTTATAAATACATACATATACATACATAACAATTTTACATACGTAACGCGATAGGACCGAGTCTCCTATGCTGGCCTGGGAGCGAACAAATAACGTAGAATAGGTCATCCCCGACTCATCCCATGGGTGTCGTAAAAGTCGACTAAGGGAGATTGCCCGGTGTAGACCAATAAGCACCTTGGGGCACCCGAATGGTGGAAGGCCAACAGCAGCATACCCAAAGAGGATTGGTGTCAGGCAGGCGCACGGTTGTAAAACCTAAGCCAAAACCTTGAGCGTATGGATTGGAATGTTGTCATTCTAAACACTCTCTCCGTTCATCAGTCTCTCGACACCCGTTGTCTTTTTTCCTTAAATTCATTCATCACTAGAACCTTTACGGTGTGATAGATGATACGAATCAAAAGATGGCTTGATGACGTCTGACCGATATGAATGGAAGAGGAAACATACTGCACCGACCTTAGATTGAGAACAGGGCAGGAAGAAGAAGATAGGTCACGCCCTTCTCCGACAGGGGTAGGCAGAGATCATTTTTTCCACTCGCTACGAGCCTTACATACTTATTTCGCTTCATCCAATCTCATTCTCTTCATGCATACCCGTTGGTTTCGGGTACTCTTAACCTGACCCTTTCGTAATAGACTTTCAATTTGACTATGAAAGATCCGCCTAGGCCTTTCCATTTCTCATTCTCGCCAATCTCCTTTCATTCATTCTTTATATTTTAGATGGTTAAATATTCGCCCTAGAACAAATTACTTTCGTCACAGAAAAAGTCGCTCTATCACTACACATACTCGTAGTCGATGCGAGTAAAGGTTCTGCACAGTATTTGAAAGCATCAAAGGATGTAGAACAGGGTATGCTGACACGGGAGATTGTTGGCCTCAGGGTACGTTCTTATGGGGCGCAGAATGGCCCACATAGTACACTTGGAGGAGGCTTATCAAAATGTCTAGTGCTACAAGCGAATTTAGCCCTTACAACCGAGGGGAAAGGTGGATGTTTCTTTGCGGTGGCGCACAGAGTTTCTCGGAGAAGTTTTTGAGTCAAGCCGTTGGTTGAGATTACATGGCGATTGTTAACATTTTGTGGCAGATATTCATTTATAATTCTAATGACAATCATATTCACGGTGACATCACGTGGTAGGCCTATTCGCTAACTTTTTTTGACAGTTGAAAGTGATGATCACTGAACTATTTACTTAACCATTACTGTTTTCACAGGACAAGTGTCACAATAGCGTTATAGTAAAGTAGTAATGGATCAGTAAATAGTTCAGTGATTATCACTCTTAAGTGTCAAAAAAGTTAGCGAATAGGCCTACAGAGCGGTGTCGTAAAAGTTGACTAAAAGTGATTGCCTGGTGAATACCAATAAGCAGCTTAACAATAAGCAATTGAGGCACCCAATGGTGGATCAACATCGGGAGTTGGTGTCAGACTAAGCCAGAACATTGAGCAGCAATAGACTGGAATGGTGTCATCCATGTTGGTCTCTTTCTCTATTCATTGAGCTCTCGACACGGCCGTTCCCACATCTTTTCTATACATAGATTTATCACAAGCTTATCATCCAGTATGAATTAAAAGGGAGTGAGTGGCACAATATCGTCGAACCTAAATGAATGGACGCCAAGCCGACCCCATATATCTGGGAACAGCGTTTGAAGATTATGATGCTATGGTCATGATCTTGTCTGCGTGATGAAACTCGACAAGTCTCTCGAAGTAATTTATTTCATATCACACTTCAGTGCTTAGGTATCCTAATTGAAAGCTGAGTACGCCTACATGCGGCCCAAAAATAGAGGCCTTATTTATTTTCCCTTATCAAAAAATTACAATTTAGGTAGGAGCAGATTCTTCTATTTTTAGACATAAATATCCGAGTACACTGCAAAGCCAAATTAAAAATGCTGCAGTCTATTTAGCATGTTGTATTGTGGATAACATTTAATCTAGGTTTGTTAGCTGATATAATTACATTTTTTGCCATGAAAGTTAAATTAGCCTTGAAAAATTATATACATGCATACCTATATAAATCACGCCCGTTTAATCTCTACGGGTGAATTAACACCCACGTTTTACCAATTGTGTTAGGTCCCATGTAAAAGGTGTCGAACCTATTGTCATAAACGGGCACTTAAATCGCAGTTTATTGCTAGTCGGTATAAGAAAACCGCTGCTGCCCATTGCTCATCGCTGTTTGTACGACACCCGCGGGAGAGATTGTGGGTGGTGACAATCGTATTCTGTTCTGCCGTCACCGAACGCATTATAGCCGTTGACTAATCACCTACTAATCATTCGGCAACCGCACAGTAATTAACGAATGGTTACAGCAACAAACTGCGTTATTACGCAATTAGAAAGTGTTCACATCCGTCCGTGTGCATGTAATGAGTTTAAAACCACGCTAATGCAAAACTCACTAATGGCGGCGCGCACACACTCATTATTCTTCATTTTAAAAGGCAGTAGCGAGTTTTTCCGAGTGGAGCCTAGATGGCGAATTAATTTGAAATGTTTTTTCGCTAATCGTGCCGGTGGACACGGCCTCTTAAATTTAAATACTTTGATAAACATATGGACAAAATTATTTGGTTTGAAGAAGGCGTAATGACGAGAATTGAGAAAGGGATGCTCGCATGGTTTGGTCACGTAGAAAGGATAAGTGAAAGGATTATGGCAAAAAGGATTTATATGTCTGAAGTGAATACAGAAATGGGAATGTGAAGGCCCAGGCAGATCTTACTATAATCAAATTGAAAGTCTATTAATAAAGGACCAGGATAAGAGTACCCGAATATTACCGACCCGAAACCGACAGGTATGTATGAAGACATTAATGAGATTGGATGTAGTGAAATAAGTATGTAAGGATCGTAGCAAGTGGAAAGAAGTGTTCCCTGCCTACCCATGTGGGAGAAAGGAGCGGCGCATGTATTATAGAACTTGAGAGGTGGTACTACAGGGTGAAATCGAAATGAATCGACAAATTTTTACGGGGGGTTCTAGTGCTATTTAACATTACATTAGTGAAGTTTAAAAACAAATCTAAGTCGACAAAAAAAGTATCAGTATTTTCGTTTTATTTTACTCGAAACTGGTAAATATACAGATTAAAAACATAAAATAAAAAACAAATTAAATATAAAATTTATTTAAGAAAAATATTAAATAAAATTAAATAAATCGTTCGTAATTCGCGGGTTGCTAATCGGACAGGTGCGCGCGCCTAGGTAGTAGAACGCTGTAGGTACAATTGCGCGCAAAGTGCGTCGACTGCAACTAATAAATCTAATAATGGAGTTCTTATATTTTTTTACTTAATGTTTCATTACAATTTTAATTTAAATCGGTTAAAATGTCCTTTAAAATTTTGTCGACCGATTTCAAATCCACCCTGTATAGTATACACTGTAATGAATATACACTGTAATGATGAAGGATTTTTCACAAATAAAATTTTGAAGAATTATAATCTTGATGCCAGAGTCGAACCCGCGTCCTCTGCAATCCGGGCAGCATGCATGGCTATACCATACCATTCGGCCCACCAAGATGTTTAGACGAAGGATTTTTTATTGGAGGAAATTTGAAATAGGTTATAGTCAGCCAAAAAGGACAAAAGAGTTTAAAGATTCTTAGAAAAAAGTTAAAAGAACTAACAAATTGTAAACAAAAAAAGATCTCTTCGTCCGTTAACAAATAAAAAGTAACTTCCACAAAAGTCTTTATAAATACAAAGAGGCAAATGTACATTTTAACAGCCGAAGTAAGAATGATTATTTACTTCTGTACTTTAATAAGATGATAGAAAATAGGCTGTTTGAACTACTTTCTTTAGGAGATAATTAGAACATCCAAGACAACAGCGATCCACTTCTGGACAAAACTGGTTTGTCCGCAGTCAAAACGCAAATCATCCCGCTTGGTATTCATCAGGGGTGCCAGTGAATCCATCATTTTGTTCCGATTCCACCCCTTTATTGTGAGCTTAGGAACAAAAGAACACAATTTAATGTTCAAACTGAACGAAACTGAAATTAATTTAAATCTCATTTGTTTTCCTTAATTATTTACTCAGTCCCACTGAGTCATTTTGGCTTAACCGAATACTGGGTTAATGAAAAACAACCTTGCAATGGGTATTAAGTTGGGCCATTTATAAAACGCTATTAACCTTAGAGCAGTTGAGGATCCCATCAATACAACTTACGGAAATTACACAAAAATTGCTATACCTATTTTGGGATGTATGAAACATATTGAAAATATTTTTAGTTCAGAATTCATAATTCCTTCAATAGTAAAAGTTACTTACGTCCATCGAGGCCTTAAGCTGCCCTTTTCTCCATTCACTTCAGAGATATAAATCCGCTTTATCACTCTCTTTTCACTATTCCTTTCTACATGACCAAACCATTTTGAGCATCCTTCTCTCAATTATTGTCATCACGTCTTCTTTCAAATCACACCTTTCTCTGATCACATGATTGTACAATCGATCGCTTTTGCTTTGGACAGTTCTTACTCTTCTTCCCCTGCACTCTAAGTGGGGTCAGCACACCATGTCTTCCTTTTCTACACTCTTCTATTAGAAATAAGCTTAGCATGAATTCCCTTCTGCCTCATAAAATATTATCTTTCTCACAATCCATACATACATAAATCACACCTATAACCCCGAACGCGATAGGCGAATTAACACCCATTTTTCAGCAATTATGTTAGGTCCCATGTAATAAGTGGGGAGCCTATTACCATTTATCGGGCACGAAAGTCGCAGTACATTGCTAGCTGGTATAAGAGGAAAGCTGCTGCCCATTCCTCATCACTGTTTTAACCCTTAGTCGCCTTGTACGACACCCGCGGGAGAAATTTGGGGTCGTGACAGTTATATTCTGCTCTGCCGTCACCACACGGCACAAGAATTTCTCACAATCCACCCATCGCTTATTAGGTCTTCCTATCATTACAGGTCCATCCACCCACAGCAAATTTTATAATTGATTAGTGAATCGCAAACACAGACAGGCATGCAGTCCAACGCTTCGTTTCACTCTACCAGTGCAGCTAAACTGCGTTATAAAGCGAACCTCTATACGGAACAGAGATTTAATCACGGTAGTGGCGAACGCAATGATAGGGCCGGTTTTAAAACTGGAGAGCTGGCTGCACAGTCCAATAAACCTAATTGAGATAGAAAATTGAAAAGGCTACTAAACTCTTTGCCTGTGGGATATGGCATACAATCCTACCGTCAAATGATGGAACTAATTCTGGCTTACAAAATGATACTAAGGGCCTGTTTCACAATCGAAAAGTAAGTTCTAAGTAGCTTACTTCGCAGATCATTTGACAGTTGTAATATAAAATATATGTCAATTGAACTGCAAAGTAAGCTACTTCGAACTTACTTGTCGATTGTGAAACAAGCCCTAATAATACTAATACTGGCTTTTATTTGGTAGCTGTCAACCCAAATATACAATGTTTTGATATTATTGAAATTACATATTCTAAATTGATTGATATGAATTCGATACGTTATAGATTTCACAATTAGGGGAAGTTTCCCCAAAGCGGGTAGACGCCTCTTATCTATTCATCATTTAAAAAGTTCTCCTGTCAGTCTTATCTGTCCCTTGTGGAAATATCTGCTGCAAAATGAAGTTATTTTGAAAATTGCGAATTCTGCGGATTTTTCATTATACATACATACAACACCGCATTTATAGTGCTTCTACGCGGTGCAAATGGCTATTTGAGCAAGCGGTATGCACAAGTTAGTTGATCAGTGCCTAACAAAAACACGGGCTACTTGCGCATGTTACTTGTGCAGAGACATCGTCGAGTCGCTGGACTCGCTGGAATAGTTTACACGTTGTTATAACCTGCGCAAGTGCTTCAACACGCGCAGCCACTTGCACCGTGTAGAAGCACCATTAATTTGCAACCGGTAAAATACAACTCGCATTATATGAGATCTCCGGGCGATAATTCAGAATCTCTTTTCATTAACGCCTAATCCGTTTTCAATAGGGAACATAAATTTTATCTATTAGCAACTAATGAAATATCCATATCCTTCCTCCCTCTAATCCTGACTAACGATTCGCCCGCCCAAAAGGGTCGGCGGCAGACGATGGGCGGAGGCGATAAAACAGCCATTACTTTAACCGTTCAAATGATTGTGCGTCAAACTATGCACTTGGAATTTCCACAGAGAAGCACTGACTAACTGCCGCACTCAGAGACGTCAATTAGTTTAATGAGTATTTAACGTCAAATATTTTTCAAATCTCCCTTTTTCAAATAACCCGGCAAGAATAGCGACTAATTTAGAATTGTCATTTTTTGGCGTTAATTACTCATTAACGTTATTTGACGTCTCTGAGTGCGGCAATAAGGCTGAGAAAGAAAGGCATCATCGTCTTTTGATTTTGAAATGCAATTTTCAAACAACCGCACATCGATTCTAATAATTCAAATGGTGCCAAAAATTCTTATTGTATTTTATTACCTTAATAATATTTTGATGAGACAAAGATCATGAAGCCGTTGAAAATTAACAACATGACAGATCGCCTCAAACTATCTTTTTTGTCGATTGTGCATAGATATAAGGTTGAATTTTGGATAAGAAAATTTCGACAGATATATTTCTAGTCTATTGCTGCTATTTGATTGTGCAAGATATTTTCGTACGGATTATTTTAGACAGTTAACTGAATTTGTACTTACAAACTGCACAGAAACTAATGAAGTGAAACATACCTGAAACAAAATAAACAATAATTATTAGTAACACAAAATCATTAATATCATCTATATTATTATGGATCATATTTATAACAATTCAACACGTGGGTTCGATTACCGGGTTACGTCTCAGGACAAATAATGATTCCAAAATTTTCAGACCTTTTTTGCTTTGTGATATATTTTCTAATATCGTTAAATATAAATCAAATCATAATTATTCCATAACATTGTATTGAAGTGGTACAAACACTCAAAAACTCTTACGGTCCAAAGTTATGGGATATTATTCACACCTTACTACCTGATTATGTTCAAACATGGCGCAAACCTTAAACATTTGACTTGGGACTTTGAGGCTCCACCGCTCATTAATAAAGGTGACTGTACACTATGCTGCAACGCCATTCCACTAATGAGAGGTAACTGCGATGCGGTGGCCACATCGCTTAACGCTTGTGGGGAAATATTGCGGTGGAATACCGCAACGAATCTGGCCATCAACGATGATGAGTTTAACAGAAATAGTATTTTTTTATTATCAATAATATTTTTTACTAAAAATTTTGTATAATACTCGTAATATTTTAAGACATTGGTATTTTTCACCGTCTGGGTGGCGCGGCAGAGGAGAATACAAGCGTTCACCACCTTCCATATATCCAGCAGGTGTCGTACAAGGCAACTAAGGGCCTCTGAAGCGATGAGTATAGGTAGCAGTGTTCCTCTCAAACCACCTAGCATTATGTACTGCGATTTATAATAGACTCGCCTCCTTTTACATGGAACTTAACATAATTGGCGAAACGTGTGTGTTGGTCATCTCTGCATATCCCTTCGGGGATCATCATGCCCTGCCCTTATCCCATCCTATTTGGGGTCGGCACAGTATGTCCTCTTTTTCCATTCTCTTCTGTCACTCCTCATCTCCTCATTCACATCCATCACGTTCATATCACACCTCACACAATCCATCCATATTTTCAGTGGTCTTCCTCTACTTCGACTATCCCTTCGGGGATAAAAAGGTGTTATTAATATATGTATGGAAGTACTTTGAAATTCTTTAAAGTTTGCAATTTAATTTAAGATTCTTTGAAGTAACAATTCCCATAACCGCCCAGCCAAACTGAACATACCAGTCAAGGCTTTTTAATTTTTAATATAGCACTAGAAACCATTAACCCCGGTATCAAAATCTTTATTATAAAAGTATACAAGCATCAACTGGATACAAGATGGCCGCGGTGCCTACAGCTTCCTGGAATGATTATACCACTCTTAACCAGATTAGGGTTGCCAATTTGTTTTTTTTATTACGTGTTATATAAAGTCCTACCTGAATCTACAGATATTGTTTTGCCCTTATCATCTAGGAGTATTAAAAATGCCTACGATCTATTCTCAGACATACCATTTAAACACAAAAAAAATCATCAAAATCGGTTAAGCCGTTTCAGAGAAGTTTCTAAACAAACACTGTGACACGACATTTTTTTATATTAGAAGATGTATACATACATACATTTATGTCAAGCCTTTCTTCCACAGGGGTAGGTAGAGATCACTTCTTTCCACTTGCTTCGATCCTTACACACTTTTTTCGCTTCATACAATCTTATTAATGTCTTCATGCAAGTCGCCCTTGTTCAATAGACTTTCAATTTGACTATGGGCCGTGTGGTGACGGCAGAGTAGAATACAATTGTCACCACCCCAAATCTCTCCCGTGGGTGTCGTACAAGGCGACTAAGGATAAATCAGTGATGAGGGATGGGCAGCAGCGTTCCTCTTATACCACCTAGCAATGTACTGCGACACTTTTGTGCCCGATATATGGCAATAGACTCGCCACCTATTACATGGGACCTAACATAATTGGCGAAATGTGGGTGCTAGTTCACCTCTGCCTACCCCTTCGGGGATATAGGCGTGATTTATGTATGTATGCAATTTGACTATGAAAGATCCGGCTAGGCCTCTCCCGTCCCATTTCTCCATTCACTTCCGCCATATAAATTATTTTTTGAGACAGTGTAATCGGCTTACTTAACACGCTTTGTCCGGTTTTTTCACACAACATGATTTTCAAGCCTGACAGCCCTAACCATGACATTAAGACAAACTGTCAAATAAAAAAGAGTGAACCTCGCACCAACCAACCGGCATTCTGCCGAGCGAAACGTCAAATGCCATCGTAATCTTCGAAACGACCATCACAGTTCCCCCCAGGGTTGCCTGCTGCTGACACTCCGTTTAATAATTAAATAATTTGTACGGGTATAACGGTTAATTTTAGGGTCCCGTAGGAAGTCGTTTCTGATCTCACCTCTGTTACCGCTTTGAACGAATTTCATGAAGAAAATATTGAGATTAGATTTTAAGGATATAAAGCTGAACCACGAAAATGTTCGCAGCGCTGTTTAAATACATACATACATAAATCACGCTTATATCCCCGAAGAGTGGAAAGGTAAATTAAACACTTTTAAATGAAGTTAGGTCCTATGTAACAGCTATCCCACCGTCGCATGATGCATACATTATCATGCCTATTTTCCTGATTTTTTTTGTGCTATGTATTTCTTATCCCGACGCCGACAACCCTGCTCTTCATAAAACGTCTGAGTGTCGCGCAGGTACAGCAGATGGCTCGGGGTAAGCACACCGTAACTAAGTACCTGGGAGTTTGCTTCTTTAACTTGACAGCTGCAAAACATCCGAGTTGGGAACGGCGCACTCTTGGGGATTACCAGCCACGTGCCTGGGCGCTGGGTACATCCGGGTACACCCGGGTACCTAAATCCTTTGTCGAGACAGTTCATTTTAAGTTTCTCCCGGTTTTTCTGACCGTCTTGGAAAACCTCTTGAGTAATGAGTTGGCGCTGAACATTTAATCGTATTAGTAGGGGTACTAATACGATGAAACGTTCAAGATACGAGCGGGCAGTGAGCGATATGCGAGATTGTTGGTTAGGAACTACTTCAGGGAGTAGTCCTGGCTGGCAGCAGGGAGGAAGGAGTGAGACCCAACACGGTCGGTTGGAATCTAATGTATTGTATAAAATTATAAAATTTCTAACCACTAAAATCTTTGTACTAATTTTTCTAACATTTATATAATGTTAAAATTAAAATCGAATAGTTCATAAAGCAAACCCAAGCTTAACCGAACGCACGGTATTTGTAAAAATATCTGCTTTGGAATGTTTGAAATTTATTTCTACATTGCGAGGGTACCCGTTGGCTTACAACGTGAAGTGTATAAAGGTTAGAAGAATTTCGGCAAGTTAGTTAGTGTCTTGGATGGCCGAGCGGTCAGGCACCTGCCCGGATAGCAGCGGACGCGGGTTCGATTCCCGCCTCAAGATCATAATTTTTCGAAATTCTTTTTCTAACCACCAAAATCTTTGTACTAAAATGATACAGTTTTATATGGCTTAGTTTGCTGTACACATTGAAAGCTATTTTTATGTCTCTCATGGGTGTAAACTGCCGACTGTGAGCTTGGTCGACGTCTGGTCGACTCACTGCTGACTATGCTCCTCAGGTTGAGTCCAATGTTCGATTCTTGGCTCGAACAGTGTGATTTATGATTAGACAGTATGATTGTCAAAAACAACACAGTTTAAGTTAAGCGGGTCCTAAATATAAATAAACTGAAAGCACCCTCAGATATGTCGAACAACGGGTCACTCATCACGTCCTCACCTACACAGAGACAGCACGGTTACAACAAATACGCGACTCAAATCAACACGTTTCCAAACATCCGATCGCCGGCGTAGCTCCGCTGTCATCGGCACTGGATTATGTGAGCCCTAACCTTATTTTAACACAGATTACGTTTTGGCAGACTAAGCCGTTCCGTCCGGGGTCCGTCACGTGACGGGGGATAAGCCCTGACAGGCCCTGGATGTAGGATAGGGTCATTTCCTTGTGCCCACAAACGTACCCGCAATTGGTGTAGCGATCGCAAAGTGATTGGGATAGTGCAGTTGAGGAGTAATGTTTGGTGATTGGAACAGTGAGGGGTACTGTTTGAAAATTAAAAGGTACTTCGGACACCACATTAGCTTGTACAAAACGGAACAGAAATAATGCGAACACTTCCCATGCTAACTTACATACATACATAAATCACGGCCGAATATATCGCCGAAGCTGTTATTCATTATAGGTATAGTTTTTATAGTTATAAGTATATAGTTACCATCAAATTATTTCCTATTTAAGTCGTCCGATTTAGGCAAACGGAGCTTAAGGTCTGTTAATTTGGCAGTGCGTAGATGGGATTCAATTATTCTGATGATGGTTCGAAACTGATGGTATTTTAGACACACATAAACATACACACATACACATACAGTACACACATACACATACACTAATACACAAACACATACTGACCACAGGGTCAGTATTTATATAGATAAACGGGAACAGCGCAGAAAAAGAAGACCAAAGCAAAATCTATGCAGCGCTAAGGGCCACATAATGTATTTCGCGAGCGGCCACCGCAAGAACGTTAAGGGGTTTTTGCTTTATTTTTCCCAACATAATGCAGGTGTCGGTACACTGGCACGCCGCCAACCACTGGCAATTAGCGTGGGTACTGTTACAACGGCAAACACTTGAACAATCGCTAGTTACTAGGGCAGTAAACAATGCGGGAGATATTCTATCGGAATAAATTGGCGATCGATGCTTGAAAAACTACAATGTTGGTGGAGTCATTCTTGCGCTGTGTAGTTATTATTTTAATGAGCGATTGTTCTGTCTTTAATCTTCAAATGTCCTCGGGGAAAATAAAGTACTCTCCTCTCCTCTCTAACTTCAACTAAACACTGAGACAAAACACTGCCAAGTGGTGGAGAGAAGTTTTGTCCACGTGCCAGGCTTGATGGAAAGGCCGAGTGGTGACGGCGGCAGAGCAGAATACAATTATCACCACCCCATCCCTCCCGCGGGTGTCGTACAAGGCGACTAACACGGCTCAAATGTCGAAAATATAATAATTATATAACATAGACTAATAATGATAAAAATATGTGTATGTAATATAATAGCTGGAAAAATTATTCCCTGTCTACCCCTTCGGAGATAAACAGGCGTGAATTATGACATGTATAAGGGAAATAAGAATCAATGTAAAACTAGAAAGAGGGTTCAGCCATTTAATCAAAGTCGTATACGGTGGAAAGCGATTGCGGTTAACGGGACGTTTCAATACCTGCAGTCGTGCGATATCGTGACAATCAATTGCATTCGTATAGCTGATACACGAGCGCGATGAATCCGGAAAATGGCCGACTGGACCAGTCACACTGTAACCGATGGTATTAGCAATAAAGAACATTTAGATCGAAGATCTATTAAAGTGTGTAAAATTTATCTTACTTATTATCACACTGCCCTTTGATAAAGTTTACGCTGTGACGAAATTAATCATCAAAGACATGCAAATAATACCTATTGATTCTTCACACATACATTATAATATCAATTACGCCCATTGATACTCAAAGTGATAGACAGAAGCGTATTAAAACCCTCGTTTCACCAATTATGGTAGGCCCATAGTAATATCTCTAGGTGGTATAAGATGAATGCTGCTGCCCATTACTCGTCGCTGTATTTGCCCTTAGTCGCCTTGTACGACACCCGCGGGCGAGATGGGTTTGGTGACATTTGTATTCTGCTCAGCCGTGTCCCACGCGGCAGTTTATTCTGTCGTAGTTTATTCTGGAGTAGTTTGTTCTGGTTACGCCAACCTGCACTTACAAATTACACTAAGTGCAGATTACAGATTCCGATAATTCTGGAATCAATAGGCCTCGCGTATCGCGGTTATTATTTCGCTAATTGAGCCGGTTGGCGGCCGGCCAGTCTTTTCACTTCGCCGGATTATACGGTGCACGGTCCACCCGTGCTATTGATTTCGGATTATTGTTCCGGGCACCTGAAAGTATGGTCGGGGTGACAATGGACACAGTGTGGAAAACTATGTATACGAGGGCGGGTCAATAAGTCCGTGACTTTTTGAATTTTTTGAACCTCGGAAAAACATTTTTTTTGGAAGGGATACAAAAATTGGAGAAGCGTTGGACAAAGTGTATAGAGCTCAAGGGAGACTACGTTGATTGATCAAAAAATCTGTGTGTTTATTCCAAAAGTCACGGACTTATTGACCCGCCCTCGTACTATCCGATTGGTTCCGTGTCGACATTAGATTATTTAAGACTGACGATCCTTATTTAGCCGGGACCAACGGCTGAACGTGCCTTCCGAGGCACGGAGGAACTCGAGATAAAAATTTTTGGTCGCCCATCCAACGAATCGCAGACTTAGCGCGCTAAGCCAACGATATCGAGCTCCTCGAAACGGTCACTATCGTTTAACTGTTTTTAATGTCAGTACACAGGGGGTCCGTGGGAATTTGAGTTCCCATTTGCCCCCTTTAGATTGGCCAATACTTGTTCAGACTAGTTCAGCTATCGGAACAAAATCCAGTAGCCCCAGACACCGGACACAGCGCAATTCTCGTTTAATTTTTGCAATGACAATACACAGGGGGTTAGTGGGAATTTGAGTTCCCATTTGCCCCCCGAACAAAACTTGTTCAGACCAGTTCGGCCAGTGGAACAAAACCCCGATCGCCCTCGACTCCGGACACGGCGCAGTTCATAATGGAATAATTTAAATAGAACTCAAGAGCCCAGAGCTCTGAGAGAACCTAATAAAACACAATGAAGAAAGAAATTTATCCATCTTGAGGCGGCCCGGCTAATCCGGACGTGGTTCCGGCAAAAATGTATTAAAAGGTGCGAGTTTGCATAATACCCAGGTTAATGTTGGCCCGCCAAAGAGTTTGGGAACTCTCGCCCGGGCAAAGTCTGGAGTGGCCGCCGAGTTGAGATTGAGCCTTTTTAAGTAGGTTTAATATTTTTACGACTCTTTTTTATTACTTATTCCGTCTTTCACTTTCTGCGAACTACTTGGCAAGTGAACTGGCCGAGGTGGTTTCTTATTTATTCGCGTGAAATTGGTATTGAGTTATCAAGGCATACCTACTTTAAATTATCATAATCGTTAGTATTATTTTTACCAAAAAAAACACACGGGGACGAATTGAGTAACCTCCTCCGTTTTTTCATCGGTCAGTAATGTAATGTGAGCAAGTGCGAGTTGGACACGTGCAAGAAGGATTCCGTAACATTAACTTTTAAAAGACGGTCAACAAATCATGTCTGTTGTCTGGGAGCCCCCCTAAATATTTATTTTATTCTGTTTATTAGTGTTTGTTGTTATAGAGGTATCAGAATTAGATCATCTGTGAAATTTTCAACTGTCTATCACGGTTCATTAGATACAGCCTGGTGACAGACAGACGGACGGACTGACAGCTCAGTCTTAGTAATAGGTTACCATTTTACCCTTTGGCTACAGAACCCTAAAAAATTACATTCATACATAAATCACGCCTATATCCCCGAAGGGGTAGGCAGAGGTGAACTAGCACCCACGTTTCGCCAATTATGTTAGATCCCGTGCAATAGGTGGCGAGCCTATTACCATTTATCGGGCACAAAAGTCGCAGTACATTGCTAGGTGGTATAAGAGGAACGCTGCTGCCCATTCCTCATCACTGATTTATCCTTAGTCGCGTTGTACGACACCCACGGGAGAGATTTGGGGGTGGTGACAATTGTATTCTACTCTGCCGTCACCACACGGCACCTAAAAAATTAACTCTACTCAAATTAAACCGCTTCTATACAAAAGTGAGTTTTAATATCATATGTTTAGAACACACAACATTTCTTTCAGTTGTCTGTATTTTCAACTACCCACACAAAAAGTATTGTATCCCAGAGTATTCCTTTTATTTCTCTCCTGCCCATCCCTATAAGCAATTCTGAGGCCAAAACAACTAATTTCCCGGTACATACATTAAACGGACTTCATTAAACATTGAACGGCCAATAACAACTGAGCAATGTGCTCTATCTCTTTTTAGCACAGCGGGTGTAATGAAGACGAACGATCTGGCCCTGATAATGTGAATTGGTTTTCGAATGTTTCGGAGGGAATAGTTTCTTTTTTATATCGGTTCTTTGTTTATTGGCCAAGTTATTGGGACTACAAAGCCGGTAGAGTACATGCATTACACAGACCTTGCCTAACCAGAAAAATAAAAGAAAACGAATTAGTAATCTATACTAATATTATAAAGCTGAAGAGTTTGTTTGTTTGTATCAAATTCAAAAATTCTTTTGTGTTGGATAGTCCTTTTATCGATAAGGCTATAGGCTATTTAGTAATCGACATTAACGCGAGCGAAGCCGCGGGCGTTCACTAGTTGTAGAATAAATGCGGGATAGATGAATGGTGACAAATCACAGGGGCAACGTCTGATCTAATACTGCTCCTTAAAATAAAGGGGAAAATATACAAAAAAAAATCATAATCAGACCTGTCGTATTTTATGGAACAGAATGTTAGGCAACGAAAGCGAGGGACGAAAGAAAAATGCATGCAGCGGAAATGAGAATTTTAAGATTAGAGGATTAGAAATGAGCACGTTAGAGGTCGTTAGAGGAGAAGTCTGAGAGTAACACCGATGATCGAAAACTTAAGGAATGACATGTTAGCGTGGTACGGGCATGTAATGAGGAGGGATGTATGCTATGTAACTAGAGGTATGTTAAGTAAGGATGTGCATGGACCGCAGAAGCGATTGATGGATTGTGTGAAAGAAAAAATATGAGGAAGAGGGGAGTTCACGCTTAGCTCACGTCTAATAAAGGAGAGCGGAAGAAGAAGACATGTTGTGCCAACCCTACTTAGAGTAGGATCAGATCGGGGAAGGGAGAAGAAGAATGATATATTATTATTATACTAATTGATTTATGTCACACCTGACCATAAAGTATACTTTTACGATCGCTACGCATACAGATCATCCCACTGCTTGGTCAGGGGTGGAATAGAATTTTTAACTTACCTCGGGCGGAATTAAAATGTCTCAGATCACATATTTATCGCCAAATACTTGCGATCTGAGACATAATTTGTTTTATCGCCCTTGGTACCTATATGCCATACACTAATGCCGTGTCCGCGACTGGGCAAACGTTTCATGCAAACGACTTCCAAAATCCTAGCCGACCACTGAGCTACAACTACAATTAACGTGGGCCCCGTCAGGACAAAAAACCGCGGACACACCCGCGTCACTTTGACGCGGGTCCACCGCTATGACAACGTCTGACTAACTCCGCGTCCGTCGGTGGACGTAAAAACTGGACTTCTCGACGTGTGTTCGCCGAAAAAGGTGACCTGACGTAGCGCTCTGCCGTAATAACTTGAATTGGTGGTTATTTATTTACGTTCTCTTCGCTGTCTTTACCCTTAGATTACCTACACTTACAAAGAGTAGGTACATATACATACATACATACATACGTCACGCCTTTCTCCCACAGTGGTAGACAGTGTATTCCCAGTTTCCCCCAAAGGCTTTACCCCGGATGGGGGTAACTGGGAATTTTTGTTACATCTTTCCCCGAATAGATAACGGGGGATAACTGGGAATAATCTAGTCCCAGTTTCCCCCGAAATATTATTTAAATACCACGAAATCACTTCTTTCCACTTGCCACCGTCCTTACATACTTCTTTCGCTTCATCCAATCTCATGAAAGTCATCACAATTGTGCTAAGATAGCCAGCGCCTCTTTGAGGGTTTTAAGTGAAGCTCGATTCCATCTTCGAATGGAAATGTTTCCTTATCCCCTTCCACTTTCACTTACTGCCGCACTCAGAGATTTCAATTAACTTTAACGAGTACATAATGTCAAAAAACTTCATTAAAATCTAGACCATAGACTCAGCAAGATAGCGACTAGTTTTTAATTGTCATCGACATTAAGTACTCATTAACGTTAACTGACATCTCTCAGTGCGGCAGTTAGTTTTAATCCTTTTGATTCACAGCAATCAGAACTTGGACATTTATGTAATTTGATTCTTTTAAACTGACTATCAGTTATTTTAGCCTTTTTTCTTCTAATAATTTTATTTAGCCTTTAAGACTTATACCAAGAACCAGTTGTTTTAGACTTATCAGTTGTCACATAGCCTTTAAGGCTTATACCAAATATCAGTTGTTTTAGACTTTTCAGTTGCAACATAGCCTTTAAGACCTAGCCTCTAAATCCATCCCCGAAAGCGAGTTCATTAACCCGGCTTGTAATCAAAACGGACATCTTTTAAGGAACGAACTAGCGTGTGAATCGCGTGCGATTCATTTACTTTATTTAGCGGATCCCTCAGTCAGCATTATGCAGGCTGACATGACGGTTGTTCGCCGGCAATGCTGAGTCAGCGTTTCATTAATAACAAGTTAGATTTCATTACGGGGCACCGCGGTCGCGTTGTGGTTACATTTGGTGGCTGAATTAAATTAGTGAATGTGGCAAGTGCATACTGTGTGGTGACGGCGGAGCAAAATACAATTGTCACCACCCCCATATCTGCCGCGGGTGTCGTACAAGGCGACTAAGGGTTAAGACAGCAATATGTAATGCCACAATATTCTTATTGGCCTTCCCCGGGCAATCTCCCTTTAGTCGACTGTTGATACTCTAGGTGTGTCATGGTTGGCGTATTTTACCAGCTTGGACGACTGACTACATCCTGATCCTTTGCTCAAGGTTTTGCCTTAGGCTTAAAAGTTGGCCGCCTGCCTGGCCCAACCCTTTTTAGGTTTGCTTTTGTTGGTGGTTTGCCCTTGACCATACGGCTACCCTAATGGTTGTGTATGTGTAGTGTTCTGTGCTTTACATAATATTATTATACTGGCTGATTTTTCAATCAATAGACGTTATATTATACTGACAAATCAAAAGTGTGCTGTCTTCTATCTAAGTCCAATACAAAGAGTTTGTGAGGTGCGTAGTTTAGGTCTGGTTATGGATTGTGATTTACGGTTCCATAAACACATTCAGAGTTCTGTAACCAATTGTTTTTATAAACTGAAAGTGTTATATAAAGTGAGGCATTTTCTTGGTGAGGGGTTACGGGTACGGCTGGTGGAGTCTTTAGTGTTGTCAAGACTGAATTACATGGATGCTGTCTATGGCCCCCGCCTACTTGTGAAAACGCAAAAATTGATCCAACGGCTGCAAAATGCTTGTGCACGTTTTTGCTTTGATATTCCACGTAGGGCTCATGTATCGCCTTACTTAAACAGTGGTTCTATGCTTAGGATGAGACACCGTCGGAAACTGCATATTGCGTGCCTAATGTTTGGTATAATTAAGAGCGGCGAACCTAGTTACTTGTACAATAGGTTGTCATGGTTAGCAAGCAGGAGGCCACTCGAAGAGCGCAGACTTCCTCTTCAGTTGTCTTCATCAAAACACAATACTGCAGCGTTTCGTGGTAGCTTCCGATATGCAGCCTCGAAATGTTGGAATAACATCCCGCCACCGATTAGGAACCTGCAAAATATTAAAAGTTTTAGTTATAAGTTAAGAATGTTTTTATTATCTCATCAAAAAGCAGAAGAGGCTCAATTGCACAACACGAGTGCTTTATGATGCATTTATGGCAGTAAAGAATAAAATTTAGCTGGTAACCTATAACTTACCTAAATGGCATGTCCCAAGTGAAGTAAACTTCAGGCATTTCTTATAACCTAATTAAGCAGTGCAATAACCTAATTATAATTAAAGTTTAGTATTTTAAGTTTGTTATTGGTTTAGTATTAAGTTATTTTTACATTTTGCTTGTTTGACTGTGACTTGTGTGTGATAAATATGTTATTGTTTGTTGTCTGTCACACAAATAGGTTTGTTTGTCCCGTTCACTGTATTAATTTTAATTTTTTAAACTTTTTTTTTTTATTTTTTTTAAATTCTCCCTATATTTTTTAATTTATTGTATCTTTGTTAGGGAAGGCAAAGAGATCAAGCCTATACAGCCATGTCTTCTGTATTAAGTAAAAAGGTAAAGGAATTAAGTGCTTACAGCCATATTATATGTTAAATCTTTTTGTTTTTAAATAATAGTATTAATTTATTCTTGTTTTTTGACGTCTCGAATTAGTAGTATATTCCTGAAAACGGTTCCAGCGGAAGACCAGCGCTAGTCGTGAGGCTGGCAATATGCTGAGCTGGGACCGATTGAGACATTTTTTTATTTTTTATGTTTTTATGTTTAATACCTTTTGTTTCTCTGTTGTGTCTCAATAAATATTTTTCTTTCTTCTTTCTTTCTTTCATTGTTTTTTCTTTTTCACGTCCTTTAAGTAGATAATTATTATCATCTTAAAAGGTTTTATTCGAGGATTGGCAATATAGCTTCTGAAGTAAACAAACTAATATATTAAAAGGCAATATCTTTTTTATTGTTTTCGTAATTTCACTAAATGTTTTATGGACATCCGAAAAGGTGCTCCGACCCAAATAGGTTCCTCCCGTGTTTTCCTTCCAACTATATCAATTAGGCTAATATAATCTATCTAGCTATTAATGAAACGCTTACTAAGCACCGGCCGCATCCGAGCGATAATGCTTAATAAGGTCGGGGAAAGTATCTTCTTTTACTATATGCTTTTATTATATTGCGTGCTCGGTGTTCCCGTAAATAAATGGGTTTGTTTTTCTTTTTTTTATTTATTTGCGCAATGCGTTCTATTTCAACTGCCGCAATTTATGAGTTTGTGGAGTTATTTTAGATTTATTGATTATTTTAAAGCATAGTTATGAAATTAGTGATGCTAGTGATGAAATTAATGTTCAGAAAAGGAATGGACAGGACCATGCCGAGATCCCAATGTACGGAGAGCGACTAGGACGGAAGATTTTGGCTTAGGTTCTACATCCGGCCGCCTGTCTGGAACCAGCCCTGCATTATATTTAGGAGAACCATACACAACGAACAATAGAAGCACCTATTTCACATTTAACCCCAGTAACGATACGAAACGAATAAAAAGTATCGGAACGGATCACTACAACACTTTGCCAAAAATAACTTTGCTACCTACTTACATTAAAACGAAATTCCCTGTAACGGAAATGGACCTGGTAAATAAAATTCGGGTTAAACGTATTTTACTACCTCTCGGTTCGGCGGCGGAACGCAATAAATTCATATTTCGGCGATTTGCGCTACACGAAACGGATTAACGCTTAAATGCGAAATTTCAAATTTCAAAAAAGGGAGTTTACCCGTGTGCAGACGGCAGACTAAAATACAATTGTCACCACCCCCCATCTCTCCCGTACAAGGTGATTAAGGATAAATCAGTGATGAGGAATGGGTATCAGCGTTCCTCTTACACCACCTAGCAATGTACTGCGACTTTTGTGCCCGATGGATGGCAATAGGCTTGCCACCTATTACATGGCACCTAACGTAATTGGCGAAGCGTGAGTGCTGGTTCACTCTGCCTACCCCTTTGGGGATATATGCGTGATAGTATGTGTGCATGTATGTGAAAAAGTGAAATTCAATCAGTTTCATTCGCCTCTGCGTTCCCGAACTAAGTGTTTGTTCCGTATGAAGCAGGAATGTTTATTCGGTGCCCGTTGTTCAAAACAATGCACTGTTTGCTCTAGAGCTTCGCACCGAAACAGAAGGAATTGCAGTGAAACTTACTCAAATAGAAATAGAAACGAAAATGTCCAATAACAAAAAAGCGAGCTCCGATCGTGATACTTTGGCAGATCAGACTAATCATAGAGTGCCTGATCAAAGTAAGACATTCTACCTCATGTTAAGCGATACCCATGAACACTCTTTGTCATCGATCTTTGCCACCTACCATGCACTCCGTTACATTACGTTTTTCTTACATAATACCAGCGCTACTCATTGTTACAATAGCATAATAATATATACCGAGCCTAGAGCCTTTGGCCTTCCTCGACATCAACCTACATAGATATAAATCACGACCGTATCCCTGAAGCTGTAGACAGAGGTGAGTTAACACCCCCTTTTTGCCAATTAAGTTAAATCCCATGTAATAATAGGTGGCGAGCCTATTTGCCTTATATCGGGCACATAAGTCGCAGTATATTGCTAGGTGGTGTAAGAAGAATGCTGCTGCCCTTTACTCATCGCATTCTTTACCCTTAGTCACCTTGGACGACACCCACGGAAGAGATAGGGGTGGTGACATGTGTGTTCTGCTCTACCGTCACTACACGGCCAACGGTGCTCTACATCAATTCTATAAATAATTCAATCTCTGCCAGTGGCGTCAATAATGGTTCACTTTTTTCTCTAACAGCGTCTCTCTCGCCTGTCCTAAACATCTCTAGCTTAACATACAGTTAAGGCAGCCACAGTTAATTCAGCACACAATTAAAACGAATTGTACGTGCCGTGCGCGGCAGTCTTTGAAGCAGGCCATTTTTCGGCGAAACGGTCCTTCGCGCCGGATACTCGTACACAGCATTTAAGATAGCAACAGATTTTCTCCAATTAAATCCGTAGAGGGCCTGTAGAGGGTTCCATTAATTAAACTCGGTGCTCGAACGCTCCCATCCTCAGAAGGCCAGCCCTCTCCAGATAATCGTAGCCTAAATTTATTCTCTTTATTGTCTATGAAATCCTGCCTCTTTGAGTTATAATTGCTGTGGATTATGAATGATTACTACATTATATTACGCGTGACTGGATGTCGTGCGATTATAATATTCATAACTCATACAGACCTGTTATATCACAAATGAAATTGTAATTTCAATTTTGAGGTAACTTAATTCCTCTGTTCGCGTGGAGGTTGCTTGTTGAAATGTTGTACCCGAATGACTTTGTACGTTTATGTTGTATTAGGGAACGCTTTACATTTTGACAATGTTCTATTAATGGTCCCGTTCTAATTTTATGCCGTGTGGTGACGGCAGAGCAGAATACAATTATTATTGTCACCACCTCCATCTGTCCATTGGGTGTCGTACAAAGCGATTAAGGGCAAAGACACCGATGAGTAATGGGCAGCAGCAATCCATACTGCTCAAGGTTTTGGCTCATTTACAGCCGGTTGCCTGCCCGTCACCAACCTTCTTTAGGTTCTCTTCCAACCGGGAGGACTAGCACGGGACGTTAACAAAACCTCTCTCTACCACTTGTCAGTCTTTTGTCTCGGGATTTAGCGGCAGTTAGAGCGAGAAGAATATATTTTCTTTTCCCCGAGGAGATTTTCTCCACTCCGACAACCAGCGAAATAAAAAAGCCAAGTTAAAGTCTCTACATAAAATTTAGGCAAGGACCTCTTTTTAAGAGAAAGTTGCGAGGGAAATTATTAATGAATTAATAACGCTATGAATAGATGACGTGATGTGAGTGGCTGTCGACGTCGGCCCCTATTACGGCAAATAATACGCGTCAAACCGTCAATTTGAGCCAGGGGCGAGCTGCGAAATTATATACAGCAGCGCGACTTAATTAAATAATGTAACTTGTTTATTAAAAAGTTATATTTAATAAAAAGTAAAATGAATTGATCAAAAACTTATTGGGCGCTCTCCGTTTTTCTTTTCTTGATGAAATTCTGAGGGTAGTTCAGTTTTTTTGCATATGTACCATTGACGAGTTAGCTAAGCAGGTTGGAACGCAAAAATAATTAATACGGCCGCGCCATTATTCCGAGCCGCATTGTGGGCGGGCAGGTTAGAATTCAATGGCAGCGAACGCGGAGCAGATAAACAGGCAGGAAGCCGGAGTGCGCATACGACAGCCGGCGTCCGCTTCCGGCGACGAGGCACCGCTGTGCGCGACCGTACTGTACAGTACCTCGTACTGTACATGTGCGCTGCGGGAAATCGTCTACTTAGATTTTATATATACTTCTTTCTTTCTTTGTTGTCGGGGATTTTGTCTGTGTTACGGGCCAGATTGTGCCTTGATTAAATTTTAACGCGGAGCACGCTCGCGTTAAATCTGTAAGACAGTATTTTAGTGGAAATGAAATCGCTCAAGTCTCAGTTAACATGTCTGAAACAGATTTTATCTCAAAGTGCCGTGATAGAAACAAGTTTAAATGAAGAATAAAAATGACAAATAGCCAAGTCGCCAGAGATTTTGAAAGTGGACGGTTGTAAGTGTCAGTAAAACGTTTCGAATAAATTTTATCTCAAAGAACCATGATAGACAGAAGTTTAAATTACTATAAAATATACCAGTAAAAGCATAGAAGTTTTTGAAAGTGTATAGGTAAAAGTGGCTGATTTTATTCTTCATATTTAGATAGTTAGCCGTGTGCTGACGGCAGAGTAGAATACAATTGTCACCACCCCAAGTCTCTCCCGTGGGTGTCGTACAAGGCGACTAAGGATAAATCAGTGACGAGGAATGGGCAGCAGCGTTCCCTCTTATACCACCTAGCAATGTACTGCGACTTTTGTGCCCGAGAAATGGCAGTGGGCTCGCCACCTATTACACGGGACCTGACATAGTTGGCGAAGCGTGGGAGCGTTCGAGGATATAGGCGTGATTTATGTATGTTATGTATGTATTTAGATAGTTCCCGGCACGTAAGTTGAACTATAATGTTTAGTTGAAGGAAAAGTGTCTAAACTAAACTTTGAAGAGAATCCTTAGCAATCCCTACGTTGCTAAGGATACAGACATACGATGCACTTCATACAGAACCTCAGTTAATACCTGAAAACGTTTTACTGCGTTGCGCATAGGTCAACTTATGTGCCAGGTATTGTAGTCTGTTGAAGACCATCCATGAAGAATGTAAAGTAGGTTTGACAGCATCAGTTGATTATCACAAGACCCCATTATTCGAAGTTAAGAACAGTAAAGCGAAGAACTTGTGCAAATATTATAAGGCGTAACATTATTTTGGCCCAAGAGCGAGCTCATTAAAAACGACGACCTCTCCGAGTCAATGGGATCTGCGTGGAATGCTTTAATTTATTCTTCATCTGAGCTTATCGTTTCAATTCCCAGTGCGGCTTAGCGGTTTACGCTAACTACCCCCGCTGAGTATCACCCCGCTCTAGGTAACTTTCTAATGGGGGGATTTAGCATTATCTCGACATAAGCCTGTCCGCTTCCGCGTTAATGCTAAGTAGGTCACTTATTAAAATCATTATCCGGTTCCGGAGAAAGCTTGTCAATTATATTTTTAGCTTTACCTACTGACTTCACAAATATTATTTATTAGAGTCCTTAGAAAGATTTTTTGCAAAAAGTAGATTATTCAACAAGGGACTAAAACAAGCCATAATGACACGAGGCCATAGTTCGAGTGTATATTTATCCACATTGGTCGCAATAAAAATGATCAATGTCAACAGAATGTTTTTGACCTACGTCTGATGAAGTGAAGTTAGACGTATTTCCGTAAAATAACGGCTGATTTAATATCAATAGCAGTGATGTGCCGTATGTCCATATCCGTATCCACTAATATTCGATAGACAAGAAAGATCCCTACCCGTTAACTATTAAGGTGGATCTTTTACGGATCTTTTATCTTATTAATTTTCAATGCATATATGACATTATAGATACATGTGATTAAGTAGCAATGTACATATATAGGCGTGATTTATGTATGTATATACATACATAAATCACGCCTATATCCCCAAATGGATAGACAGAGGTGAACTAGTATCCACGTTTCGCCAATTATGTTAGATCCCACGTAAAATGTGGTGAGCCTATTGCCATTTATCGGGCACAAAAGCAGCAGTACTATTGCTAGGTGGTATAAGAGGAACGCTGCTGCCCATTCCTCATCACTGATTTAGCCTTTGTCGCCTTGTACGACACCCACAGGAGAGATTTGGGGTGGTGACAAATTGTATTCTACTCTGCCGTCACCACACGGCATCCAAAATCAAATATTTGGCACCATTATATTGCAAAAAATAATTATATTGAGTTATCATACCTAAGAAAGTTGACATTCATATTCGTATCCTTGTCCACGAATATTGACTCCAACCGCATTCGGATCAGTATCCGCGAATATACACATTTAACGATCCGATCCGACACATCACTAATCGCCAGGTACAGCGGGATAACAAGATTCGTGACGTTCAGAAGATATAATAAGATTGCAAGTGTCCCGTCCAGGCCCGGACGTCCGGAGACTTTTGTTGGGAGAGACCATTGCCCAATTAAACAAGATAAGGAATCTCTCCGGAACGTAGAATGTAGAGCAGCGTCTGGTGTTGGGCGCGAGTGAATTTTTTATCTCCAACTCCGTCAGAGTTTCCCGAACAGTTAGATTTATGGATCGGATAATAAAAATTAAGTTAAGGGTCGAGTTGGGGCTGTTTGGCCCCGGAACATTTTTGATTTGTATCGTAAAATTCTTTATGGCCACTCCCGAGTCGGGTTACAATGCTGTCTTGATGCTGTGGCACATTTTCTGCGAATCGTACGACATTGGGCGGCAGTATTCCAGACGATATGTTACATACAAATGTTTGCCCTTCAAATTTAGGGTTATGGCGTGACGATATTCTCGTAACACAGTTCTTTTTTCTTTATGTCGAGATATTGCGATGGTGATCGCAATATTTTGTCCATGAGTAATTGGTACAATAGTATGTTTGACAACTTCGGTTGATTATCATATGACCCCGTTATCCGTGGATAAGTAGAATAAGTACAGTCTTTTCTGGAGATAATTACTATATAGCAGAGTCAAACCAACAGTAAACCTTAATAACTGCTGTGATAAGGTAGAACGAGATTAGCAAGTTCTGAATTCAGAAAATATACAAGATTCGACGAAGTACAGTCGGACTGCGTTCCCCGAGCACACCTGGCTCGGAGGAAGATCTTCCCTTTTCGCTGAAGATGCGGCATAACTTTCGCATTGTTACAGGGATTTGCCCCCACCATTCGGGTGCCCAAGGTGCAATCTCCTTTAGACCCCAGCCCGACTAGCATGACCACCGAAACACGATATGATATAGCCATTTATAACCTTGAACAGTCAAAAGTCATTGGATTTGAACACTTCAATAAGCCTGAATTGAATAAACCTCTAAGACTATATTATTTATCGCTTTGAACTGTCGAAAATCCAATGATTTTTGTAAGTTCAACGCGATAAATGGCTATATCATATCGTGTCTATGTGGTCATGCTAGCCGGGCTGGGGTAAGTCGGGAATGGCACATTCTAGGTCATCATTTCGCTCCTAGGGTGGCATAGAAGACTTCCCACAATACTGTAGATTACGCTATGAAAATCGCCACTGACCCTGCACCCGTAATAAGAAAACTTCACGAACCCAAAACTTCCTCGCGAAATATTGTGCTCCCATTTAAAAAGTACTCTCGCGGCCGCCCATCAATCCCCTCCCCCTGTCGTGTTGATATTTGACAACTTTATTGGATCAGTAATTGAATTTTGGTGGGCTTTTATATTGATAAAAATTGCTATATGAACATTTTTTTTTTGGAAGAGCCTAATTTTAATGGCGGACGAAAATCTGGATTGGGCACGACGTTAAATGTCCGTGATGGAGATAATGGGCAGTGACATAGTAATTAGGAGGGAATGGAGTCGTATTTAAAACGTATCAACGCGTAACAGCTTATGACAACATAGACACAATTTTACCAAAGCCAATGACATTATTAGTATCGAAATCGAATATGTAGTGTGAAAATTATTGAAGAGTTATTTGATAAATCTATATTATGTTGATATTATATCGAAAAGCTCGATAGCGCAGTGGGTTAAAGCGCTCGGCGATGGCGAAAACGAAGCAATTCCGCTAAAGCCAGTCATTGGATGTCCCTGGAGAGGGACTGGTGAATTGCCGCGAGGCAGATCCCAGACTTTCCCCGCTTAAAGGGCTAGGAGGAACACCGGAGTGGTTTAGTGGTTATTGCTGACGCTTCGTGCGCTGATCGAGTCCCACACACGCCAGTCGACTAGCTAATAGTAGTAGTTCATTCATGGTTATAAAAAAGCACTCTTGTCGCTAAATATGTGATTACGGTTGTAATAAGTAATAGTTGTAATGTATCTTATCTTGTTTTCACTATATGTTTTCATTTGTAGTTACCTATAAGTTATAATAGATGTATTATTAAATGTTGTGTACAATTATAATTTTTTTTTTTCTTAAATAAATAAATATTTTTACACTCACACCTATCATCTAGCCCAAAGTAAGTAGCCTAAGCACTTGTGTTATGGATACTAGATGACTGGACACAGGCACACGGTGTTACTTTAAAGTTGTTTTATATGCTTTGTTCTGTCTGTTGTCTGTTATTGTACCTAATAAATAAATAAATAAAATGCATTCAACTCCGACAAAAAAAAGGCCAGTCATTGAATAGGTGACCAAAAATGTATTAGGTATCTCGATTTCCTCTGTGTGTTCTTCGGAACGCACGTTACGCCTTTGATCCCGAGTGTACCTGTAGTCGTTATTACCAACCAACGCGCACTGGGCTAGCTTGGTGGGTAATGGCCCAGTCTCCTTATATTCTTCCAACCATAGGCAAGGCCTGTATCCAAGGAATGGGAACATTAAAAAGCCTGGTGACGATGATGATAGATTGGAACTTTACTGTCCAAAGAGATAGATTGGAACTTTACTGTCAACGTGCCCCTCAAGGGAGCCATTAATAAAACTGACGTGAATTTATCGATTTTGATCATTATTTTATTCACGAGAGTAACCACTTTAGGCAGCCTGCCTTCTCTGAGCCACCATCCCTATAATAATATTACACGTATCAAAAGTATCTTGAGACCATATAATATTAAGTATAAAAACTTTGCACGCAACCAGCAACATCACAATTTGCGGGAGCAATAATTTGTATCTTCGAACGTGGGTCATTACCGTTTTATCCGAAAACTTTGCGAATAAAACATTTTACGGGCGTGTACCCGCGTAGAGTTGGGGCCCGCCGTCGCTATTGTTTCACCTCGGCAAATAGTTTTAAGTGAAAAGCAAGTTTCTTGGGCCACAACGGAACTTCCGCACATAAAACACTAAGAGCCGAGGTTTAAACCGAGATTTTAAGCACTGCATTTTTAGCCGACACTAGCCGTGGCTCAATAAGCTTTCTGTAAACTTGCCTCTTAAAAGATCCAGTATGCAATGTTAACTTGGCTGTTTGAATTCGTTCACATAATCAGCTCATCGCAGCAGCAATGATTTGTTTAAGTGCTTTCGTGCTGCAGCGGTCTCTTGGAACTTCTTAATGAAAACTGCCTTTACTTCAATCTGTGTTTTCTATGCTAGACAAGCATGCTCTTGACCTTCATTTCACTTGATGGTAAGTGACGATAACGACCGAAGATGGGAATCTAGCTATCGTATCATTAGTATCAAACAATAATGTAAAATAATGTTAGCTAGCCAGGTGGACTTGAAAAAGCCCTACCACCAACGAGTACAAATGTTTGGACCTCGGTATCTTAATACAGGTGGGTGAACTACTTGATCACGGAGGCGGATAAAGAAGATAGACCTATATAAGATATACGATACTGTATATCAGTGGCGGAGCGTCCATATAACCCGATTCCCAACAGCCGTACCAAACGAGCGAGCATAAAAAAATCATTACCATAATTCAAGTACAATACCATTTTATAAGCAAATAAAAAAAATCCATCAATATAATCTTATCATAACAGTATTAAACGCGCGCGAAACAATATGCAACACAGGTACATACAATTCGCTCCCGCTCTCTAGATTCCTTCAACTAACTCGCTAAATATAGAGTTATGGACGCCTGCTATACAGCGCCTGCACGCACACAGACAAGCGTAGTCTTGTCAGGCGCACGCAACGCGAAATGGTACCTAAAGTTTGGCTACAAGCCGGCATCAAGCCGGCATTTCGGCAGCCTACGCGCTTATGCATCGATACACTACGACACACGCACACATTAGTAATAAACTCCCACGAAAACAAGTTCCGTCAAAAGTAAATATTTTAGATCTTATTGCAATAGCCATAAAAGCGGAATTTCTTTTGTGAACTGCACTCAATATCGCGGTCGTGCGCCGCTCCTGCAAGCCGCTCCGGACCGGGTTGAATCGTCTTTCTGGCTGTATAAAACAAAGCACAAGCACGCAAAAGTGGCAACGTAGTTCTCCGCTTCGTCACTAGATGGCGTTGAACAGTTGTAGCCGTGTCCTAGCAGGCGGTGTTAAAAGTTAATGCTTAAACCATAAGAGGCTTCATATAGTTGTGGCTTGCCTAACTTGTTTTTTCACGCCACGCCACTGCTGTATATCCTACATACATCCAACTATTATCCAACGATATTTTACTGAGAATGTATCATGCTTTAGCAGAAAGTGTATTAACATATGGACTAAGGAGCTATGGCCGTACATATAAAACTTATTTCGATCAGATTTATAACATCCAACTGCGGCTACTGAAACTAATGGTCCCTTCGAAAATAAAAAACAAATTTTCGGAGGACCCAGTGGGACTTTTTAAGCACTGTGGTGTAATACCAATACATAAGAAAGCAGAATATGTCCTATTTACTGAACAATATTTTAACGAAGACATTAAAATCCCCGTAAAACACATAAAAACCACTAGAAGCATTACTCAAAAAAAACTATGTATTCCAAATTTTAATTATCAATATGCTAAAAGAACTTCGCGGTATTTAATTCCCAATCTAATAAATAAATTACCAAAAGACATTAAAAATAAAATCAACGAAAAAAATATTAAAAGAATAATTAAAAATCACTTTATTAATAATATAATTAATTAGCCAGTTCTAAATGGAGCACACTGTACGCGGGCTCGCTCAAGTCGTCTGTGTGTGGCGTTTGCGCATGTACATTGCTGTACAGTGTGCTGCGTCGATATTTATTATGGAGCGCGCCCCCTTACAGAATGTCAACGTCAATAATGTCCATTCCCGTATTAAGTTTTTCTTGTGAACCTAGTATCTAGACAAACCTAACATAGGTTTTAAGATACTCTACTAACAAATACTGTATCAATAATTGTTTGATAAATAAAAAAATAAAATAAATAGCTGTAGTAAAAAATGTGCCTTATGAGAATGCGGATTTTGCACTCAAAAACGCAAAACTGACTCCAACAAGGCTAACTTAACTAATAAGATAAAAAAATAAGATAATACAGACACTGATGTTCTAAAAATAAGATGAGTTCAGAACTGAAGCACTGCTATACGTTGAAACATCTTTATGTGTGAATTCGGTATTCTTGTTACCCGAAGTCACTTCTTATGCTGCTGTAACATTTCCGACCTTATTTGTTAAAATTATCCCTGATAACATGATTTAAGATTATCTAAATATCAAAAAGATGCCATGGAAAACAAAAAAATTAACAATGTCCAACGTCCTCTTTTTAAGTACCGGTGTCTACATGGAAATTTCTTCTAAGCGTCCAAAAAGATTATCAACGGCCTTTCAGGGCCTAGGAATAAAAGAATCACCACTGTCTTTTCTCGTTTAATCAAAACCATAAATCCAACGTTTTTTGTTATCCTCGCCCTGTAAAACAAAGGGGCTGCCACAGCAATAACATGTTTCAGCTGCTGTATATTCAGGCAACAAATCTTGCCTACACGTTCATCGCTCTTGCGTGAGATAACATACATTTCAAGTTATTCACCGTAATATTCCCGACACAGTTTGACAGTAGATAAGCTGAGAGCGTTGTTCTACGTGCGCCGGGTGTCAATTATATCGAAATTAAACGATTCCGATGTGAGCCCTTGAAATTTTGAGCGTAACTAAGTACTACAGCGATAGTGTATCACTTACAGTACAAAGATCTGGATCCGAAGGTCAGAAATATTATAATTGATTCTCTAGTATTGAGATACTTCAACAATGTGTTTTAATTAGATTCTAGACAGTAGTACTACGACTAGTAAAGAGTTATCTAGATCAGACAAAATTTCGCTATTGATTTGAAGCATTACGCAGTACTATGTAAGGTTGATAATTGATATGTTTGTATCTGACAAATGTGTAGTTTTAGTCTATTCGATTTTAATTTTAACATTATGTAAATGTTAGAAAAATTAGTACAAAGATTTTGGTGGTTAGAAAAAGAATTTCGAAAATGTTAAAATTAAAATCGAATAGTTTATAAAGCAAACCCAAGCTTAACCGAACGCACGGTATTTGTAAAAATATCTGCTTTGGAATGTTTGAAATTCATTTCTACATTGCGAGGGTACCCGTTGGCTTACAACGTGAAGTGTAAAGGTTAGAAGAATTTCGGCAAGTTAATTAGTGTCTTGGGTGGCCGAGCGGTCAGGCACCTGCCCGGATAGCAGCGGACGCGGGTTCGAATCCCGCCTCAAGACCATAATTTTTCGAAATTCTTTTTCTAACCACCAAAATCTTTGTGTAGTTTTAGTGTTGAAAAAGGATAAAGTTAACATTTTACGTAAAATAAAATAGAGAAGCGTATATTTTATATAAAATAGAGAAGCGTATTAACTTCATGTCATCGAATAAAAACTGCGTAAGTGTGGTCAAGAGACAGAACCGGTCTTAAGAGAATTTTAATTCTTAACATTTGTTCTCGTCATTTCTTCTTTCTTTAAAGTAACTCATATAAATCACAAGACGGTCCTGGAAAACATTTCCACAAATCTTAAGGAAATAAGTGGTTTAATTTTGTATTTAACATCACTTCAGTAAACACATTTACAGGAAGACTTGACGCTTGTTCCCAAGTCCAACTTATAAGCGATAAAGGGCTTATGTCACTGAAAGAATATAACAAGATTAAAAAGGGGTCTCAAAATAAGAAACCGGCGGGGTCTCGGCCGAACCAATCGGAATAAAATGCTTGGCTTAGAAATGTTAATATTATGCGAATTATATTTGCAAATTTACGGAATCCGTGAGCTGAATTTTGTATGGTTTAAGGGAAAATTTTCGAGCAATATTTATGCAAATGTATAAAAAGAGGCGTTGGATATAAAGCCCCTTTTTAATTGAATACCTCTCAACGGATCTTTGGTTTCAATTGGGACGTTTGTTTGTTTTCAACATTGCCGATGAATTATGGCGGACACGGATTTCGCTTTAGGAGTATTTTTATGTAGTAACAGCGCACAATATGGCGATGTTACTTATACACATAAGTAAAGTGGTTCTTGTTTTTGTTTTTAAGGTTTGATTATTTTTCCCTCTTTATCGCCTACCTGACATCAACCCTCTTTGTGCATACTAATCGGATTGGTATCAGACAGCCAGCCTATTGTAAAACCTAAGTCAAAACCTATAGAGAATTATGGGTAATGAGATGAATGGATAATCCTCAAAGCCAGAAGTCGTCGTTGAATAAAGGCATTTTTAATGAAAAGGCAAATATTATAATTAAATACTGCAGATATCAGTCGGAACTAACAACGGAAAGAAACATGGAGGACCTCAAATAATATATTTTTCACTTCTCATGCTCTGAAAGTGCTTGTTTGTACAGGATATAGGCTGCACAAAATCGAATTTTGTGCTCTAGAGCATTAACGTATCTAATCATAAAAGTATCTATACCAAGGCAAAGAAAATGAGCTATGCAGCCAAACTCAATAAGAAATTCAGACATAGAATTTGTTATTTTTTAATATTCACTTAAATTTATTTGCCTCATGTGTTTTTTAAGACATAAAAGATATTAAAATTTTAATTCATGTAGGTACGGTAAGTATTAAATTAATTTAAGAAAATTATTATTTCAAAATTAATTTAATACTTGGCTGTATAGGTCTGCAGCCCAAGCCTAATATCAATGGGAAAAACAATTTCCTTTAGTATTCAAAACTGTACTAATTTTAGTTTGAATTTTAAGAAATGTTAAGATAAATTACTGTTTTATTTCCTCGCAATCGAAGTGAAAAGCAGAGTTTCTAACTCGTCCACAAAACCATTTTTATCCTCAACATTACAATCAGCTAAATGCTAAAAGTCTCGGACAAAAATGATACGTTTTGTGCACTCGATGGAAAATCTACTATTTCACTTCTCATGCTCTGAAAGTGCTCATTTGTGCAGGATATAGGCTGCACAAAATCGAATTTTGTGCTCTAGAGCATTAACGTATCTACTCATAAATGTGTCTATATTAAGGCAAAGAAGATGAGCCATGCAGCCAAACACAATGAGAAATTCAGAGATAGAATTTGTTATATTTAAATATTTACTTAAATTTATTTGCCTAATGTGAAAATTTTGATTCAAGTAGGTACGGTAGGTTATTAAAAATAATTTACGAAAATTATTATTTCAAAATTAATTTAATACTTGGCTGTATAGGTCTGCAGCCCAAACCTAATATCACTGGGAAAAACTTTTCCTTCGGTATCCAAAACTGTACTAATTTTAGTTTGCATTTTAAGAAATGTTATGATAAACTACTGTTTTATTTCCTCGCAATCGAAGTGAAAAGCAGAGTTTCTACCTCGTCCACAAAACCATTTTTATCCTCGACATTACTATCAGCCCTCGCCTTCGGCTCGGGCTGCTAAAAGTCTCGGACAAAAATGATTCGTTTTGTGCACTTGATGGAAAATCTACTATTTGTCTCTCAACCAATGATCGGCCCTAACAAAAATTGTTTACTTTACATAATCACAGACCAAGTTTTTAACCTCCTCAGAAAATGCTGATAATAGAAATACTAATGGTCAGTTTGTTCAATGACAAAGATTTTTTTGTTTTTCATGTCGGTTACATTACCCAAAGAGGGTCAGAGTCAAAAAGGCGGCAGGTTATAAAACCTAAGCCAAAACCTTGAGCAGTTTATGGATGGATTGAAATGTTGCCATTCCAACCACTCTCTTCATTCATCGGTCTCTCGACATGGTCCGTTTCGTCTCTTTTCCATGCATTAATTTATCACTAGCACCTTTCCGATGTGATGAATCATACGAATCAAAAGGGAATGGATGGCTTTATGACGTCTGATCGATATGAATGGAAGTGGAAACACACTGCGCCAACCCCTAGTTAGACTGGGAACAGGGCTAGAGAGAAGATAAGTTCTTACTATAAAATCAAAGTAATAAATCAACAGACTGGACTGTCATACTGTTTATTCCCTTTTTGAAAACTTCGGCAAATATATGGGCTAACTTGGTATTTTATGGGCAGTAATGTCTGTAAGTGCTAAACTGCAAATAGCTCTAAATAATCTATAGAGATCCCAAGAACTATTTAACGACATTGGGGACAATGATGTGCAAATGGCTCCGTGGTTCGTTAATTGAATCTAGTAATAAATTTACTATAGTCTATTAAATCATCAACATATTATAGACATTTGACGACCGATTTGGTCGAATAGTCAGGTAACTGGCTACTAGCTATCGGCCAAGAGGTCCCGGGTTCGAATACTATGTAATCATGAAAATAAAAACAGCAGTTCCATACAAAATTCCAATTAAATATATCAAGAGTCGATAATAATATTATCATTATATATAAACTGATGAGATATTCAAAAATTTTTAAGATTAAGGGCCTGTTTCACAATCGACATGTAAGTTCGAAGTAGCTTACTTTGCAGTTCAATTGACATATATATCATATTACAACTGTCAAATGATCTGCGAAGTATCATTTTAATAAAGCTATCCTTTTTAAAAAACACAATAAACTTAAAAATTCAATCACAAAATATTATATTCCCTGAATGTTTTTCACAAATTGGAGTCCAGCCAGAAACGAAATAGAGATGCCTGCACTGATCCTGTTCTTGCGAGGATTAAATTGTTTTTCGTGCCGGGAAAACAATTGTTTCCCCTATCGAATGCAGAGATAACCAGGTGCGATGATAAATCGAGTAGGGAATCGTTGATAATTACTTCATGCGATTTATATGCCGAATTGCCGAATGGTTCTTCGGGAAGTAGCTTTCACTAAATTAATTAGAAGCATTCTGGAATTTATTTATTAGACTATTATGCTACGAGATTAATTTATTTTTATAAGGAGTTCTTTTAGTGATTGTATTCTAGTACAAATTATTACAACACCAGTAACAATATTATTACGTAATATATATTGCTAGTGTACCATACTAATAGCTACTGACATATACTATTTTAACAGAAAAACCAACAGACCTAGACACTTTTAATACGCCAGCGGGCCTAGCACGGGGACGTGGACAAGTCTCTCTCCACAGTGTTTTGTCTCAGGATTTAGTGGGAGTTAGAGCTTTTCTTCGCCCCGAAGGAGATGTGTCCACGTCCCGTGCTACGGGGGCAGGGTAGTATTCCAAATGGAAACACAGCAAGACTTTTGACAGTATTATTCTAAATGACCAAACAATCATTTAGGAATGTACATGTATAAGGAATAGGGATAATAGGGATATTGGTTAGACATACCACCTGCTTGGGACCCAATTATTAGAATAATTAAATCCCAAAACCGTCCTCATACTGCCAAAAACAATGATACTGTAAGCTCTGTTGGTGTAAATCGGAACACCTAAAATATCAAATAATATGACGGTAGTACTTATTGTGAGGACACCTGCCATCTTTAGTCCTCCCGTGACCACGGCCGCTGTAAAGTGATCGAAACGTCGGGTAAATAATAAATATGCCAAACATCTAATTATGCGAGTAATCCGTATCCGTTATCCGTAAAAGTAGCTTTATTTGAAACATAAGAAATAATTAATAAGGTATATTTTAATAGTCAATCTAATGTCTAGCCTACTTTAAAAGAAAAACCAATTAACAAATGTATCTGTATCAAATATTTGATAACAGTACCTATAGCCAAAAGAACTTAAAACTTGACACGATAGTCGCCCCTAAAAACATGAAATATCACACTACGCTACATTATCTAGACGCCTGATAAAGCGCCTTCTCTTCTTGAATTGTATTATATACATTACATCAAATAGATTAAGCTCATGAATTATAAATGTCAGATTGGTATTGCTTAAAGTATTGTTGATTGTACGCCCCGAACATCAAGTCCAAAGCTGTTTCACAATAGAAAGGACTTCTAAAACATGTCAGCGTATGCACCCGAACCTCAATTCAGCTCCCGAAATGGGAAAAGAAAATATAATGCGAATATGTGTGATATATAAACGAAACTGTGGACTCCTGTCTAGAACCATGGTTTGAACTTATTTATTCGTAGTGTTGACCGAGCGTATTAGATATTGAGAATATTTTTTGAATAAGCATTGTTAATTACAGGTCTTTTCTCCTCTCATATTGTTGAAAATTAAAAGATAACTTGATATAAAAAGCATTCATCGAAAGTAATAGAAAGAATAAAATTATTGAGTAAAAAATATCTGTAAAGTAATAGTTATTTGTTGTTCGTGAGTGCAAAGTTGTTTTTTAACCGCGTGCTCAATTTTGATGACCGAGCTAGCGAAGGATTCTAAAATTGAATCACTCGCTACGCTCGTGATTCAAAAATTAGAATCCTGAGCGATAGCGAGGGAATCAAAAGAGCACAGGGTGAAAAATCTTTGCACTCGAGTGCAACACGTAACTTTTCATCCCCCCCAACGAGGAATTTGCAAAATCAAATCACAACAGTTTCTGTTTTCACCCAGAAACTTCCACAACACCCTCCCATTAACCCTAACACACTCTCAACGCCCACCCAGAAACACCCGCAATACACACCCATCCACTCAGACACACCCAAAAAACACCCATTCACCCAGAAACACCCATTCACCCAGAAACACCCACAAAACACCCATTCACCCAGAAACATCCACAAAACACCCATTCACTCAGAAACACCCACAAAACAGCCATTTACCCAGAAACACCCAAAAAACACCCATTCACGCAGAAACACACACAAAACACCCATTCACCCAGAAACACCCACAAAACATCCATTCACCCAGAAACACCCACAAAACACCCATTCGCCCAGAAACACCCGCCTTGGTCGAATGCTCAGATTGCTGGGTATTGGCCAAGAGGTCCCGGGTAAGAATCCTGGTAGGGGCAAACTTTGTGATGACCACAAATGTTTGTTTCCGAGTCATGGTTGTGTATATGTTTATGTAGTATATTTTCAACATTTATATACATAATTATATTAAAAAATATGTCCGTCATCAGTATCCAGAACACAAGTGCTAGATGATAGGTGTGAGTGTAAAAAAAATGATTAAAATATTCACCCAGAAACACCCACAAAATATCGAATCACCCAGACACACCCACAACATTCATTCAGACACCCACAACTTCCACACAGTCACACCCACAATACTCACCCATCCATTGAGACACACCCACAAAACACCCAGTCTCCCAGAAACACCCACAAAACACCCATTCACCCAGAAACACCCACAAAACACCCATTCACCCAGAAACACCCCCAATATCCATTCAGACACCCACAACTTCCACCCAGTCACACCCACAATACTCACCCATCCATTCAGACACACCCACAAAACACCCAGACACACCCAAATTAATATTTTTAATTTCATATAAATACCAAACTAGAAACAATTCGAAACAAAATAAGACTAGTGTGTCAAGACTGAGAACGTAAGAATGTATAGAAAATTCCGCGCAGCACGCCCGTACCAAAGCCGCGGCTTAGGTCTGGCGATCGGGGCGAACCATTTAGATTGATTTTGAATTTATTGGCAAACTGCTGCCAGAGATATAGGGCTTTCATCTGAGATGGACGATTTATCTTACATCTCCTCGAAGAAAATAGAAGCGGATCTATGAGGTATTTATGTGCCTCGCTATGGAAATGGACAGTCTTAAAATTTTCAGAGCAGCTCTGGATTTATGTCTACAGAATTTACTTTACAAGTTTATAGCATCCAATGTAATTAGAGCTGAATGTTATTTAATATTAGATGCTTGTAATGTATTACTTTAAATTACGTACCTCTCTCGATGGTCCAAATAAATATAATAAAATTCATATCAGAGTTATTTAATCTGACCAATTTGCCTATAGAACTCCGGATGAATGAATGCTTACGTTAAAAATATCGTAATATTACGATGACTTTAGACACAAATAATTTTAATTACCTATATAATAGATTTGTCTGTATATAACACATAAGGAGTACTAATGTTGACCCTTGGGGAACCCGTGTAATAAATCGTTGCTGAAGATACATCGTTGCCTTTGGTACTATTCTTATGATTTTATGTGTCGTAATGTGTTTATTGAGGCACCGTTATGTTTTATTAGCCTATAAAGTGTGAGTAACCCATTCAAAGGCCTGTCTGAAGTCGAATATCTGGAGTCAAACAATTAAAGTTACCATGTAATCTACAATTAATTGTGTTTATAAGCTACTGTTGCTTCAGTATAGTAACACTGAACATACTGTAGGTAAGGGAAAATTATTGCAGTTTAAATACAATAACTTACGTATACAAATTGACTTATCCATAAAGCTTACCTGTAAAAAAAGAATAACATTATTAATATGTCAAAGTAAAAGGAAGATGGATTATTTACTCTTTAATTCATGAAATCAATAATAATAATAATATATCAAAATTATACCAGTTCTAATAATATATAAAACAAGAACCGATATTTTGAACACCATAGTGCATAGTTCACCTCTGCCTACCCCTACGGGGATATAGGCGTGATTTATGTATGTATATGGCATATCGTTCTAGGCGACTAAGTTTTAAAACAGTGACGAGGAATAGGCAGCAGCGTTCCTCCTAAACCACCTAGTACAATGTACTGCGACTTTCGTGCCCGACAAATGGCAAAAGGCTCGCCACCCATTACATGGGCTTAACATAATTGGCGAAACATGGGTGTTAATTCACCTATATTCGTGATTTATGTATGTATGAGTGTATGCATAATGGCATAAAGTAGGTAAGTAGGTACATTATTAGGACCCTTTTCATAGCTACTTATAAAGATAAAGGTTTATACTATAATATCAAAAATATGAAATTGGATGTATTATGTATTGAGTTATCGTTCCCTTCTAGAACTAGAAAACATATTTTATTACCGGAAGGTATGTTCAAAACACAATAAGATTTGAGACCAATATGAACCACGAATACTTTATGATGTGAAATGCGTGTCCGCCTGCCACTGCTGCAGCATTCTGCAGTATTTTATTTTCCTATTCTACCTTATCCTGTTGTGCTCCAAAGATAAGCTGCATCATGTCGACGGCCCCGCATTCAATGCCGAATGCGGTTTCAATAGCGTTTGCGTTTCTAATATCAATGCAGCGATGCGAATAGAAAGAGGCACTGAGCTGTTCTTTACCGAATCATATTATTTGTGTCAAAGACTGTCTGTGGCACTGATTTTAGGATCGTAAGCGGGTTTGACTATTTGCACTCTTCAAGCTCCATAAGGAAACTTGCCGACGACATTATAAGGATACTGTTTAGATATTAATTTGAACATTTTATAAAAATGTTAGAAAAATTAGTATCAAGAATATTTTGGTTAGAAAAAGTTCGAAAATTATAGTTTCCCGTAGCAAGACTATAATTATTCGACAAATAACACCATAAGGGCCGGTTTTTTGATCCATAGTTAACTCAACCAATTGTTAAAAACTGTTACTAATTGCTAAATATAAGTCTGATACGTAACCATTAGTAACAATTTTAGTTACTAATGTTACTAATTGTACTAACAATTGGTTAACAGTTGCATCAAAAAACCGGCCCTAAGTGTTATTTGTCTGTTATATCTATGCGATGTCTTTATTTGCAATTATCTAACAGCATTAAATAAAGTCTTGAGTATTGATAAGGATCACCATGCGATCATGATGAAAGCAGTAAATTTTATTGTCGAGTGGTGATGGCAGAACAGAATAAAATTGTCATGACTGCGGCTAAGGGTTAAGACAATAATGAGTAATGAGGTGGAGCGTTTATCTTAAACCAAATAGCAGTATGTGATGTATACGAATTGCGTGCACGAAATATAGCAATATATAGGCTCGCCACCTATTACATGGGACCTAAATAATTGACTAAACGTGGGTGTTGAGTTAATTCACCTCTGCCTATGCATTCGTAGGACATAGGCGTAATTTATGTATGTATGTAACTACACAGTAAAATGCGAACTCGTGAATTCACGGTTAACTTCTTTTATCATGAAAGTGTCAAAATTTATAAATCAGCTACACAGTTTAAGAGGAGGGCTCGTGAATTCACCATTTTCGACAAGATGGCGGCAAAGTGGTCAGTTAGCGCTAAGAGCTGCTATATCACGAACGATATAACGCCTCGTTACAGCACTCTAGTGGTTTCGACACTGAATATGCGCTACTAAAGTGTTATCTAATTTTGCCGTGGTATTTTGTGGCCCGAGGCTATTTAGAATCGGTTACAGTCTTCTACTGCTAGTCAAACGAGTCAAAACGTGGACTGTACTAATCTCTAATTATAAAAATCCGTGACACAGTGTGGAACTCGTCTGAAACGGGTTGACCGATTCTTATGAGATTTTTTGTGAATGTTTGTTAGGTCTGAGAAGTATACCTCTAGGTGATAAGGGCAAAACAGCGTTGCCGAATCAGCTAGTTATTATATAAGACTCATCACCGCAGTTCTTAAGAGATAGGAACGTTAAAGGGATGGTGATGATGAGGGCCACAATGGCGCAAATGGCTTAGCGTAAACTAAGTAAAGTTCGCTAACGTCGGTCATTGGATTGGTCATCATCATCATCATCATCACCAGTCCTTTAATGTCCCCACTGGTGAGGCACGGGCCTTCCCTATGGATGGAAGAATATAGGGAGATTGGGCCATAACCCACTAAGCTACCCCAGTGCGGGTTGGTGGGTATTAACGACTGCAGATGCAGCCGGGACCACCGGCTTAACGTGCCTTCCGAAGCACGGAGGAACTCGAGATAATAAATTTTTGGTCACTCATCCAATGACCGGCCTTAGCGAACATTGCTTAGTTTTTGCAATCGCAGGCCAAGCGCGCTATGCCACTGCGCTAGCGAGCTCCTCCTCCATGGGGTGGGTAACCAAAATGTATTATTTAAAGTTTTCCGTTCTTCGGAAGGCAATTTAACCGTTTTTCCCGGGTGCATCTGCAGTGGTTAATGCCCACAAACCGCTCTGAACCATCGTTGTTGATTACTGCCCATTCTCGCTATATTATCCCTAGGAAAGACATGAAAGGACAGGTGATCTAATGATTCTTCGAGGGCATAGCCAAGTGGCTTATCTATTCGAACGCATAGAGACGAAAACAAAAGTATGAAACTGACGTTTTCTTTTCTCTGTAATACGTCAGTTTCATACATTTTGTATTCTATGCGTTTGATAGATTAGCCAACTTGGTCAGGGGAGACCGTCACTTCAGTTTCGTTCGCCAACACTATACACGAACGAAATTTTTATTTCCCAAAAGTCAATAGTATTAACGAAGCAGCTTTATCGAGTGGGAAGAACATTAACTTCTGACGATGTATTTAAAATTCTGTCCCCCGATTTAAGTACCTTTACCATAAGTTATGTTAACAAAGTGCAATCTCCTGCAAGCTCCTTAGCATAATGAGGAACAGCTACAATTTTTCTTTCAGTACAGTGGAGTAAAAGGTCTTTTGTATGTATTAAGTTTAATGAGACGTGGAATCCAAATGTAACTGTAAAAATGTACTTGAAGTATTCACCCTAATCAAGCATGTATAGAAAACATCTTTCAAACTTACAGTTCTACTCTATGGTTTATTTTTAGTTATCCTCCAAGCATCAGTCGCGTTTTACTTTCGCACACCGAATTTTGTGCATAGTTAGGTGCGGGCTGAAAATATTTAATATTAATTAAATTTTATTTTATTATTTATGTATTTTTATTGCTTCTGTTATTTCATGTCATATTTTGTGTAGGTCAATAGACATTTATTTTTTCTTCCAAAAATAGGTATTATTTCTACACCTGCGACTTTGCATCACTCAAAAAAAATTAGATGCTTTTTGTCTTTAATTAGGCAATAACTATAATTAGGCAAAATTATAAAATCACTAGTATTTTCAAAGTAGCGTATATTTCAGCTCAGAAATTACCCGCCGAATAATTTCTGAGCCACAATATACGCTACTCGCTGCATCGCTTTACACATCCAACAGGTTAGCGAAAGTATGACACCGGAGCCTTCTAAGCAATACCACCAGGGCAGCTAAGCCGGTTAAGTGCGCAGCTAATTGGCGCCGTCATAATTGAAACCGACCGGTAATTATCGGCGATTCAACTAATCGCCCCGCTTACCGCACTGCGGCGATATCCATTTACATCGCTGCTCCGGAGTCTGGTAATATCGGGCTATGGTTAGAGCCTTATATGCGAGCTGCCCGCTTCTGACCGAGCTATTCGTATTTTGATCCATTGAGCCATGTGGACGGCGTGCAGTCACGTCTGAATGCTTACGCTCGGTACGGGCTAACCTCACGTTTGCTGTATCTGTGTCTCTGTGATGCTGTCTAATCTATGTATTAGATACAGCCAACACCCTACTTACAACCTACCAGTAAATGTCAAATTTTCTCAACCGACTTTATTCTTTACTACAAACAAGTTAAGGTTGACAAACGATTGAAAAAAATCTGACAGTTTTAGGTACTCTGAAGCGCCGTTGATCGTATATAGTCGCCTAGTAGGACACCCGCGAGAAAGATTAGGACTGATGACAATTGTATTCTCCTCTACCCACACCACACGGCGGCATATACAATTTTAAATTTCAGATTTATGAAATATTATTACTCATCAAATATATTACTGAGCTAGGTATGTGTAGTCAGATAGCTTAAATTCAAGGCACTCTTGATTTAAAATAGATTATAATTAAATTCTATGAGCACAGTAAAGATAACGAGGATTTGATGCGACTTGGGCAGATGGCGCCACAGAAGCTGTATTGTGTATTGTCCGGTCCTAATGACGAATGCGCAGCGAACGGAAGCGTGACATCTGGCGACGTTATTCTACAAGTTAATTTGGCACACTTTGGCGGATCAGGTTAACCGATTGACAGCACCGCGTTTATTTTGAAATCTTCAACCTTTGTAAGATTGTCATTCTCATTAACAGAGGATAAAAAATTTAAGTACATAAGCCAGTAAAGACATTAATGTAGATATATTTAAAGAGTATAGTGCCTACCTGAAAAATATTATGTAAGTCTTATACAAACCTAAAATACTTGAATATAATTCGCACGTCTAGTTATTAAAAATCATAAATCTTTAAAGCGCTTCTCTACTGTAAAATTAAAACAAAAATACACAATTAATTTAAACTTTTTTGTACTTTAAAGAACTAGATTGAGATAGATAGCGATAATTTAAACAAACTTTTTTAGAAAAACACCACTGATGCCAGTCAAGATGCTATCAAAAAGTCGTATTGAAACCGCCCTCCGGAGTACCTATTAGATGTCTGTAAAATATATTGGAGCGGAAAAGTATGAGTGGAGCGCCCTCCCCACTCAGTAGAGCCCTTAATGAAAGGGGTTATCTATACAAGGGGCCATCGAGTACCTCTTGATTTCCCAGGTAAATGACTAAGAAAAAGGATGTGCTTTTGTGTGCGGGTAGGTCCGGGCTCAAGTGGTGGAAGCCAGTAATTTTCAATCATATTATGCCCAAGATTTTATCTTCCTCTGAGCCGAATGATATTAGCCCCTCATTAACAATTTCAAATAAGTCCTCGTTTCAGTACTATTTATATCACGTGAAAAGAAGACGTTTTTGTGAGTTCTTTTCGTACTATTAACATTTTTTCACAAATGCTTTGCAGATACTGAAAAAGTCAAGATTATGGACACATTGGAGACGTTAATCTACAAGACGATTGCGCTCTTTTTAAAGTTATTCACGTCACTAATCAGGTTAGAAAGAAATCCGTCTTACAAAATTGACAAATTGCCATAAAAATCCAACCTTCTCAAATTTTACAGTCTCATACAATGATATAATATGTTTGGTTAAGCCTCGAATAATTCTCTCCCGGGATATAATTATTATTGACGTAGTTGAAAATGCTCTAATGCGCCCATAATAATAACTTAGATAAAATAGGGTCATCTATAAAGTTTAACGAGAAGGTAATTCACCTTGATAAGGCTTGATTGCGTCGTGGGTCGTATAAGGTTTTATTTAGGCCCATAACCAGTTTAATGGATCATAATGGCATAATCCCCAAGCGTCAGTGCCTCTCAGATTTCGCAGTACAGAATAAAAATTTAACGCAAACGCAGAGCTGGAATAAATTGAAGCAGGCTGCAAGTTTGCAGCATAGCAAATGAGTTTGCTGAACGCGTTACAAGTTGGACGAATCGGAGAGAGCCAAGGTAGCGTTTTGGGACCGCCGCGGATTGGATTGCGATTCGCGGGTCGCAGAACTGATTGCATTGACGTATGTGCTTTTTGAGTGAGATTTATGAGACTTATTTATCTACTTCTCTTGACTTGACTTGAGTCACAAAGAATAAAGCACACATTGAAATAAACTTTAATCAGAATATTAAGGTAATTTTATTCGACCTAATTATTATAATCATCAACATCTTATTAGCAGTCCACCATATTAAACGTTTTCTGTGCTTCCTAAATTAAATGCTATATTTAAATAAATGGAATTAACTTGGTAATTTGTGATAGATAGCTTTTATATTATGAATGTGTCAGTTTATGTAACGAGGCCGAACGAGTCCGTTGGTGGGTGATGGACACCTGGTGATTGTCTAACCTTCCTGAACACTAGAGAAGTTAACTCAGATTTGATCACACATAAAAAAACAGCATCCGCTATTCACAATACAAGGTGAACATCTAATTTGGAATGATGATGACTGGAATAAGTCTTGCTCTAGATATTTGTATACAAATCTACTTTTTCCATTCATCATAGGCTTTTCCTTTACCTTAACCACTGCTACTACTACTAACTTGCTAGATATTCGTTTACAAAATTGTACTTTCTCTTTTCATTGAAGGATTCACCTTTACCATCGTGTAATTATGAATATGTGAATTTCCTCAACAATAAATCGCTAATTCTTCAAAATACATTTATCCAGCATCCATTTTCGTGAACAAAATGTTGCAGTCGCATTTCGAAACTCCAAGTCCGAAGAAGACTTCACGAAATTAACCCTTGTCCGTCCGATAGTGCAGTCGCAAGAGAAATTCTCAAGAAAAGCAAGACGATACAATCTAACCAGTAACTGTGTTATCGGACAGTTATTGAGAGTTACAGGTGCACTGCATTTTTCTAGCTTCCCACTTCCTAACGTCTCACTGGTGAGACAAAGAATTTCAGAGACCATTCGAAAGCGTTTGGAATCGTGACTTATTCCGAGTAAATGTATAGGAACTGGGATTTTAGTTGTCAAATTTATGTTTATCGCCTCTTTTAACAACTTAATACGGTAATATTGTGATTTGAGAAATAAAATTGAATAAAAATATAGTCGATATTAACAGGCTCCTTGTAAGTATGTTCATTGGTATTATACATAAAACCAGTTTAAATTAAAATTAAATATAATTCAAGCGTAAAACATACTTAAGTTACTTCCCATGTAATGGAGGAGAATCTAGGAAGAACCATAATTACAGTACGTATTTATGATAATATTGCAATCATATTAAAAAGGAACTCTACAGTATATTACCAGGTATGCATCTAGCGTTTAGTCCCATTGTGCGGCAACAGACAGAAAGGAAGCAGTGGCAATAATGTATTCTATTGTGCAAGCATCCTCAGACGTCTGCAAATGATTATGATGGCGAATAATGGTGTCACAAATCTTGAAGTACTACATAAATTAGCTTCATATGAATTTCTGCACTGACAATAAAATGACCACCGTGTAGTGACGGCAGAGCGGCAATACAATTGTCACCACCCAAATCGTACAATGTGGTGTCGTACAGTAAAGACAGCGATGAGTAAAAATTCTTCTTATGTCACATAGCAACATACTGCGAATAGGTGCCCGACAGATGGCAATAGGCTCTCCCCCTATTACATAGGACATAACATAATTTGCGAAACGTGAATGTGAATTCTCCTCTGCCTGCGGTAATAAAGAAAGGCGTGATTTATGTCTGTGATAAATATCATCACTTTTTCTATTCAACTTGATTAGCAGCAGAACCTAAGGTTTAATTATAATACGCATGACCTAATTTTATGCAAAGGATTCCACTCTCGAAGAGTAAACAAAAAGATCTGGCTCGTAATGCCTCCGTTCAGGCGAAGCATTTCCTCCTCGGGGTCCTTGGCTTAATTAAAATAAAAAAAAATGTGCTCACGGAAAACCATTTATTGCCCGGCCTTGCTACCATTAGAAGGGATGCCGTCATCACTAGTTGCGGTTTTGGGTGTCATTTACAGATAATTAATAGTGCAGGTTGTTTAACAAAATTTTCAATTCATTTCAAAACAAATTGAAAAAATCTGATTTTGTCTCTTTTATATTCATAATATCAGAAGCGATTGGGATATCCCTATAAGCAAAACCTGTGTTAGAAGACACTGCAATACGAAAGTTTGTTTTGAATTCATAATATCAGAAGTGTCTTGAATATCCCTAGAAGCAAAACCTGTGTTTAGAGGACCCTGCCAATATGAAATAACCGAAGGTACAATTTTTTTTACATGCAAATTGCAACTAGCTTTACAATAAAAAAGGGAAGCGCTAAAATACACTCGTTTTACATAAAAACCATTATCTTAACATAAGCTTTAGTATACATTGCCGTACATTTAGGTACTAATACATGGCGTAAGAATCAGACGTCAATATTTTAAGATATTTTAAGCATCATCATCGTCATCTTTCTGCGTGCTCACGTCTTTGTTGGTAATAGGGGTTAAAGTATGAAGTTTGCCGATGTTCCCTCATTATTTAGTAGTAGTGCATTACTTTACTTTTACTACCTTTAAAACAATAGTTATGTCCATTATCCTTTTTTTATTTTAAACTTCATTTCAAGGACTTATTTTATGCATAAAATTCTTAGATATTATAAAATCTTATTTTTATTTCTTTCACTACCAATAAATCTTCAAAAACAGCTCGTCCGAACAAACTTAGATCCACGGACACGGACAGCAGTCCGTCTCCATTAAAAAAAAAATCTTTAGGTATCCTATAGCTTAATGTTGTCTAAATATACCCACAAAATTATATAAAATTTAGATTTGTGGCACCTTAAAAAATCGTAAATATGTTTGTATGGAAAAATGAAATTTCGCTAAATTCTCCATACAAAACGGCAATTTGATACTTAAACCCATCGGCATCCGTCAGGATAGTAGGAGACGCGGGTTCGACTCCTGCATCAAGACTATAATTTTTATAAACATAATTTTCTTTGTAAGGATAAAACAGTGATGGATCAGGAATGGGCAGCAGCGTTCCTCTTGTACCACCTAGCAATGTACTGCGACTTTTGTGCCCGATATATGGCAATAGGCTCGTCACCTATTACATGGTTCCTAACATAATTGGCGAAGCGTGGGTGCTAGTTCACCTCTGCTTACCCCTTCGGGGATATAGGCGTGATTTATGTATGTATGTATGTATAATTTTCTTTGTGCCTAATATTGTATGAAGCTTGCTTTTTATAATAACAATATTCCATTGGTTATTGGCTCTTTTTTCAAATTAGGTACAACATCCAGCCAAGCGCATTATGCAAGCCCTTTTAGAAACAACAAGTACACAAGCATCAAGAGCTTTCAAATCGAAAAACTTATTCGAAGTCGACGATTCGATGTATTTTATTAAATTTGCAATCCTTTGATCACATACTCGGTAAGTCGGCAAATTTCATAACGATAACGCACTCAACTTTGAATACGTAAGGGCGCAGAGAACTTGCTATGTATGAAGGCATAAAGAGACTAGGGTTGAATTCAGGTCAAGATTACCTTTGTGAAATTTTGTACCGAGCCGCGTAGTATGACTCTCCTTCAAACGTCCGTGAAATATTACAGTGCTCTTTGTTGTTAACAACAATTTCCTACCCCGTTGACTTTTTGTACATTTGGATTTATATAATGCTTACATTATTTAGTTATTTTTCCTCCTATTCCATATATCCCTATTGATACATACTGTAAGTTTTTCTCCAACGTTTTCATGAAACTTTTGCTCCATTGATATAGTTAAAGAATTGAGTCAGAATGTCACAGTATTAGTGCAATCAGACCTGCGGAAGGCTGTTTACACTCGTCTGCAACGTTAATCAACGGATAAACCCAAAAACACTAATTTTCAGAATACATACACATAAAAAGGTATAAAGAGAAAATAACAAGGACATGAAGAATTATGGGGCATGAATAAAGATTAATAATGTAGAAAAAACTTAATTTTCGTATCGTCATCAGCATTCTATAAATACCCAAAACAAATAAGAAGTAACGATGAATAAGAATACAGTTGTCACCACCCTAAATCTCTTCCGTGGGGGTCGTACAAGGCGACAAAGGATAAATCAGTGATGAGGAATGGCCAACAGCGTTCCTCTTATACCACTTATCTTATTCCCACCACCTAGCAATGTACTGCGACTTTTGTGCCCGATAAATGACAATAGGCTCGCCACCTATTTCATAGTACCTAACATAATTGGCGAAACGTGGATGCTAGTTCACCTATGCCTGCCCCTTCGGGGATATAGGCGTGATTTATGTATGTATGTATGCAAATAAGAAGTTAACAAATACAATCAAAACATTTAAAGCACGGTTTTACTTTAACAAACATTGAAGTTGACTTAATTTAGAATGTTGCCGTGAGATAACGCTGTGCGCAAATTCAGGAGTTTATCCTAACCATCAAAACTGAATCACAGTAAGTTTGTGTTAATACTCAAGTTATAACTTATTTTAAAATTTTATTTGTTTCTGGGAATTATTAGATAAATTAACCAATTCAATACGTAAACAAACAAACCAATTCGTACGTCAAAAAATAGATCTGTCAATTTGTGGCTTTATTGCAACTAAACTATTAATAAAGAGTGCTTTGAATGTATGTTTAAATAAAAAAAAAAGGTTTTTAATTAATAATGACACGACCATCTTTTGACAGCGAGTTCTCTTTTCTAAGAAACGTCTGGGCCAGCATTACGTTGCTTTTGTTCATTCAACGTGCTCACTAAAAATGTTAACCCCATTACTCCGAATCCCCGATGTAGCCTCCAACTGTAATCATCTCAGGCAATTTTCCACCAGTCCCTCTCATTCCCGGACTGTTGCCTTTCATTTTAACAGAGAATGGCTCAGTCTTTCTAGACGCAAACGTTTTGTAATAATGAAGCATTGTCTTAAAAAGTACCTTTCTTTGTAACTAGATGGCGTTGTGATCATTATGTTTTTTCAGAGAAATCGGGCAGTTTTAATATGAAAAATGGCGGGGGTTTCCTTGAACTTAGAACCGCAGTTGCAAGTTAGTTTTAATTCACGAAGTTTGAATCCGTCGCCAGTTAAATATATAAAAAATAGTGGTCCGGCAAATTTAATCTACCTTGGGCTATTAAAAGCTTGTTTATTTCTGATGAAGCTTAAATTTACATCTAAGTTATCGTTTCGTACAGCATACAATAATGACACAGAAGAAAAACAGTGGACAATCGCGTTTCATTACCTACTAAAGTTAGGTCCTAAATAATTATTTTTCAGGCACGTAAATGATGCTTACTCAATATAAACATAGAGGTGTTTTAGAAAAAGTCATTTCTGTAATGCGGCAACACCGAAAGGCTAACCGGTATCGCTCCACGCAATTGTTGCAAGACCTCTATTAGGAACAACCGTGCTTATGAATAAAAAGGCAAACCTCTTCCTAATATTTTACAAACTCGGGCCGAACTTGCACGCAATAAAGCTAAGCGCTCCCCTAGGGAGGCGTCATAGAGGCTAGCACGAAAAAACCTCCAGCAAATTTCCTTCAAATATACATGAATGCCATGGAACGGGAGCCGTTCGCCAAACGGTTGTGTATCTCTCCGACAAGGTACATGAATAAGTGAGACGAGATCAGGGCGTAAGACCGCCAGAATCTGAAACACTTTTACTACAGAAAATATTAGGAACAGATTTGGGGGTGACTGAAATGCCGTTTTGTCTGATTGTTCTGTCGATAAATGTTATTTTCTGGTTTAAACATAACTTTATTTAGTAGTAGGCCGTAACTTAATTATTTGGTGACGGCAGATTAGAATACAATCGTCACCACCCCATCTCTCCTGCGGGTGTCGTACAAGGCGACTTAGCGTTAAGACAGCGATGAGTAGGTAATGGGCAGCAGCGTTCCTCTAATGCCACCTAGCAATGACTGCGATTTCCGTACTCGATAAATGGCAATAGGCTCACCACCTATTATTACATGGGACCTAACATAACTTGCGAATCGTGGGTGTTAATTCACCTCTGTCAACGCCTTCGGATTTATGTATGTATGTGTGTATTTATGCTCTGTGTGTGCTTAGGCTTAGGCTTTAAGAAAAAAGTTATGTTTTGGATACCTAATATTTCTTTTCTATTTGAGGAGTAATTTTGAAGTAATTTAATTGTTAATATTATCTAAATAATCATGTATACAATAAACAAATTAATAAACAAGAAAATTCTGACTCGCAATTGTAAGGGTATTTTTGTCAATTCATAAACGTTTAGGGGATGGTAGCCCAAAGCGGGCAAAATGCTACCTTCTTTACTACTTTGCATAATAAGGGTAATCGTGGGATACCAAATTCCCACCTGCCCTGAACGTAGCAGACATTGCGATTACTAAGATAGCTTATAAGCGAGAGTGGTCGTTCTAAGCAGTACTCAGGGACAACTTCCACCAAATTTAAGTTTTTTAACAAAAATGTTACACGTTGTGTACGGAATTTATTTATTTGGCCTATCAACAATTGCAACACTATAACAATTATAGTAACAATACACATATCACTAACATAAATGCTACAATTACTTAAAGATAAGCACCACATGTGCCATTAAAATGCCATTAAAGGAATAAGGAATACATGAAAGGGTTAGAGACAAATTCTCTTAGCTTTCCATGGATTCACGGTGCGGGTGCCGGGTCCATAGATTTGTTTAAGAAAAAACTCGTATCATACTGGTAAGTCATGCATTTAAGATCTCTACATACGTAACGGGAAAAGACCCCGGACGGGACGTGGTCGGGACCGCCGGGACGGCCTGCAGAAATATCCTTTCATACAAAATGTACCATAAAGGACATGTCACGGAGTCACAGACGGTCCCGACCACGTCCCGTCCGGGGTCTTTTCCCGTTACGTATGTAGAGACCTTAAAACTCCAGATTCAAAAATAAGGAAAACCTATATCTGAAATTCTTACATTTGTCAAACATAAATATTACGCATGCATAAATTAATGCTGTCCCCTTTGTCAGTAAAAAAAACAATCACTAGAGAAGAATTATAATAAGCGTTTAAGAAACCACTAGGCTGTAAAATTTAGTATATTTAGCTCTCATTTAAGAATAACTACAGCTTCATAAACTTGACAGCTATTTACATAATCTGTTATGGCTGCACACACTGGTTTTATATAATCCATATTTCATATTAGCATAATATATGTTCAGAGAGTCGATAATCAAATAAATTAATGGTAATTAGGATGTGTTCGTTGATTATTACTAAGCTACGAAGACGTCGTATTCTAAATCATAACTACAAACGTACCTTTAATATAGGTCCGCTTCAGTAATTTGAGACTTATGAAACTCAAAAATATATCCTTAAAATATTAAGAAAACCCATCAGCCAAGCAGCGTGCTGGGAAACAAAGAAAGTTATTAATGTTCTCGCTATTGTCTTCATTTCTGACAGGACCAGTGAAACCTGGTCCGTTGAATTCACATGGGAGCCTTCGGAGCTTAAAGAGTTAGAGGTCTGTGTCTCTGGTGCGTTGGGGCCGTTGAAATATAGCTGTTGGTATTATCTGACTTGAGAGGATACTTTCGTCTATACATTTGGGATTGCAGCATTTTGTAAAGTAAATCGGGTTGAGCGACTTTCGCCTAATTAAGACTGCAGAACTCATTTCTCCGTTCGATTGAACTTTTAATCAGCAACAGAATGGTTGTTTACAACTCCTTGGAAGATTAATTGATTGGTTCTGAACCGGTTTTGCTGCTGTTCCATTCGGATGATTGATGCACGATGATACGCACGCACTCGTCATAAATTACCAGAGTGAACCCTTTTCATTTTACGACAATTACGGACATAAAAGTAATAATATTACATAACGTGATACGCAAAACAATACAGGCCATGATGCCAGAATTACGGTCAGAACATGACATAAAGGAACGAGGCATCAAAACGGTTTATCCGGCATCAGACACATCAAAATTTATTCGTCAGCATGACTTAGCGGTAACGCGCGCCTTTGTGAATTTCCGAAAAGAAAAACATTGTGAAAAACAACTCCTTCCTGCCAAATATCACTGACAATCTTGGAACTCAATCCCAAACAATTACGGAGCGTTTCCTGGAGGGGTCCAAAGCTGGTGATTCATCAATGTACGCAATAAATTACTTCGCGAACGGCCAAGAGATGAGATCTAACGTCAGCCTCCGGAGGGCCGCGTCACTGTTGAAGAGGCAACTTTAAATTTAATTACAATTGACACTGACGCGCGGAAAGATGAATAGTGGGAGTGCTTACAGAGAACTGAAACTACTCCCGACTCTATGTACAGAGTAAACACGAGTTTCTTGTACAAAAACGTTTCTGGGTGAATTGGCGTTAAAAGCATCTTAATCGCACTCATCACCTGCATGCAGCCCCTATAGACGGAAGCATATAGGGAAACTCAATAACTTTGTGCCAGGTGACATCAACGCAACTCACTTTTACGATATCGTGTTAAAAAGAGAGCCTTCCTTACATCTTCTAATTTCTGTTCCCAGTTTATCTGGGTTCGGTACAGTATATTTCCTTTTCCATTAATATCGGTCAGAAGTCACCTTAATAAGGTTAGAAAATAATTATACATGAAAAAAGGTCAGATAGAGTTATCGTGGCTGATCGAGTGCCAAGGGCTTGAAGATGCGGGATCGATTCTCGCATCAGGATTTTTCGAAAAAAAAATCTGGCCACACTTTATTGATAATACGAGTAAATATTCAAAATATTCTAACTTGATATTAGATAATATTAACCCACATCATTCCAACGTCCTAAGTCGAAACGTAAATACATTATCTTTGCAACACATAATATATCAACTATCTTTCACGGACTTTTGCGAGAGACATTCAGCGAGCAGTAAATTAAGTTGTTCTCGGTACATCAAAGAAGCGTACTCGACTAGATAATGAGAACACTAATGACTTTCGCGGGATCCAATATGCTGGGATTGAGTGCGGTCAACAAATATAATCACTTTGATTGCGTTTCGCAAATGTTTTAAGTAGAATAGGCATATGTGGCATTGCGCGCATGTATGGCAGACGAGGAGGGATTTGAACTATTGACAGAGCTTTCAATAGAGTTAAATACATACATAAATCACGCCTTCTATGCTTCCAGCCTTCTATGCTGCCCTGGGAGCGAACAAATAACGTAGAATAGGCCAGCCCCAACTCATCCCATGGGTGTCGTAAAAGTCGACTAAGGGAGATTGCCCGGCGTAGACCAATAAGCACCTTGGGGCACCCGAATGGTGGAGGGCAAACCACCAACAACAGCGTACCCAAAGAGGGTTGGTGTCAGGCAGGCGCCCGGCTGTAAAACCTAAGCCAAAACCTTAAGCATTTAAGCATTTTGATTGGAATGTTGTCATTCTAATCACTCTCTCCGTTCATGGGTCTCTCGACATGGTCCCTTCCGTCTCTTTTCTATACATTTATTCATCACTAGCACCTTTACCGTGGGATGGATGATATGAATCAAAAGGGAGTGGATGGCATGATGACATCTGACATATGAATGGAAGAGGAAACATACTGCGCCGACCCCAGATAGACTGGGAACAGGGCAGGAAGAAGAAGAAGACATACATAAATCACGCCTATATCGCGTAAAGGGGTAGGCAGAGGTGAATAAGCACCCATGTTTCGTCAATTATGTTAGGTCCCATGTAATAGGTGGCGAGCCTATTGCTATTTATAGGGCACGAAAGTCGCAGTATATTGCTAGGTAGTATAAGTAGTATAAGAGGAACGCTGCTGCGCATTCCTCATCACTGTTTTAACCTTTAGTGGCCTTGTATTACACCCGAGAGATTTCGGGTGGTGACATTTGTATTCTGCTTTGCCGTCACCACACGGCGGCTACAATTTTTTCATGGTGATGGTAATTGTCACCACTTCCTATCTTTTCTTATGATGGCGTACAAGGAGACAAAGGGTTATAAATAATAATGATGAGGAATGGGGCTACGTAACAGGACGTCAGTAAATTATCTCAATCAAATTAGTGCTTTAATAGTCTCCTCTTGCTACAGATTGCATGGAAGAGATTGCTTCTTAGCAATAAGGCCGCCTTTTGTACTGTCCATACATACATACATACATAATTCACGCCAATATCCCCGAAGGGGTAGGCAGAGGTGAACTAGCACCCACGCTTCGCCAATTAGGCTAGGTCCCATGTAATAGGTGGCGAGCCTATTGCCATTTATCGGGCACAAAAGTCGCAGTACTTTGCTAGTTGGTAGGTATAAGAGGAATGCTGCTGCCCATTCCTCATCACTGATTTATCCTTAGTCGCCTTCTACGACACCCACGGGAGAGGTTTGGGGTGGTGACAATTGTATTCTACTCTGCCGTCACCACACGGCCACTGTCCTATGTACTGTCCTATGTGTATAATATATATATTCCGTAGTTTTTATTTCCTTCTTGTTTGTGCAATAAAGGATATTTGATTGATTGATTGATTTAACTCAAAATAGTTAAGATTGACAATTGATTAGAATAATTTAACAATTTTGTCTTGTCTGACGTGATGTCAACTGTACCTTGTCATTTGGCTGTCTCAGTCACCCGACCCGACACCCGTCACTGAGTGACACAATATCTAAAGTGACACGGTACTGAATTGCTGGCACAATTTATTACATAAATATGATAGTGTATTACTTTACACCAATAAGGTTATGTTCGTAAATATTAATTTACATGCCAAAGCTTGGTGGGGTTAAAAAGCATTAAATTTGTATTCGAAAATAGCGCCATTAATAATTCGAAACGATGATAATTCGCTTTGACTAGCTATTCTTCTCAATGCTCTGTCGCAACAAATTCATCATCATTTCAGGAGAGATAAGCCCACAGTTGGGCATAGGCCTCCCCCGTGGATCTCCAAACTCATCGGTCCCGACCTTTACCAGAACGTAGGTCCACACCACAAATTAACTTGGTTAAATTGCACCCGATTGTACAAGCAACAGTTAATTAAACAAAGAAAATTGTGGATAGAAAAAGTTCGAAAAATCATAGGCTTGGATGCGGTAATCGAACCCGCGTCCTCTAGAATCCTATACCACTCGGCCAACCAAGACTTCTCGCATTGAGACTATAATTTTTCGAGTTTTTGTACTATTTTTTCTCTAAAATGTATGTAATTTTCAAATTAAAATCAGAATAATTTGTTACACGTTGAATTTGTACTTTATGCAAAATATGTTAAAGAGGATACTTAGTTATTAAGGAAATTTGTCATTTTTGTACAGCCTGACTTGTTGTGCATTGTACACGGAGCCTGGCAATAGCAGGTGTCAGACCTCGCCACCGCAAGCCCGTGGCAGCCCGGAGCAATGCATAATTGAAACGGAGCATTACAACTTTGTTTGCGTCTCACTTTGTTTATTTGTACAAACATACTCAATAATATATAAATCATGCATTATATACCGGAAGGGGTGGGGCAGAGGTGAATTAGCACCACGTTACCCCAATTTAGTTAGGTAGCTATAGCCATAGATATGGATGGTGCATATGTGGTATTAGGCCCCTTTCATTCTTCGGCGTGTACCTGACCGGTGCATTTTGTATGACGCTACACAACCGGCCACACGCGGAGCAATGAAATCTACTATGAAGCTGCATACAAATTGTGCCGGTCGCGTTCACACGCAACCGGCGTCACGCCGAAGAATGAAATGGGCCTAAGATGAATGCTGCTGCCCATTCCTCATCATTGTTTTAACCCTGAGTCCCCTTGTGAGTCACCCGCGGGAGAATTTCAGGTTAGTGACAATTGGTACTTTGGTTTTAATTTGAACATTATAACTACTTAATCATGGTTAGAAAAAGTTTGAAAAATTATAGTCTAGTGTATAGGTTCGTTCAAGACTATAATAATTATTTAAACTTTTTCTTACCACAATTTTCTAAGTGCCAACTGTATTGTACTCTGCCGTCAACACGCAGGATTTGTTTATTTGTGATTACGAAAAATAACGAGCTTAGCACTTAATTAAGCGCGGGCTGATCCGTGCTTACAAAACAATTTCGACCGGTCGCCCTTGGAGCAATAAAACCGTGTACTTATTTCGCTGAGCCCCAATATAATTACTGTGGCACAAATTCGCTTTGAGTTGTGATATTTTTATTATATTTCATGGGATTTTCCCTTAAACTTTTCCTTGACAGTTCATAAGGGTTCCCTACTTGGGTCGCGGGTGCCAAAAATTGCTTCTTATTTCCTCATAATATTCACATCATACATAGTTACGTAATATTATTTATATAAAAATAATTATTTTATTTCGGACGATACCTGTTATTTATTATATCTGGAACTTGTGTACTTAATTTATATTCAAATCACATTTCAAACATCAACGATTTTTTTTGTTTGTCCTTAAATTTTGTCCCACATTCCAAAGTATTCTTAGTTTATTCAATTTTAATTTTAACATTATATAGATGTTAGAAAAATTAGTACAAAGATTTTGGTGGTTAGAAAAAGAATTTCGAATGTTTTGGAATGTTTGAAATTTATTTCTACATTGCGAGGGTACCCGTTGGCTTACAATGTGAAGTGTAAAGGTTAGAAGAATTTCGGCAAGTTAATTAGTGTCTTGAGTGGCCGAGCGGTCAGGCACCTGCCCGGATAGCAGCGGACGCGGGTTCGATTCCCGCCTCAAGATCATAATTTTTCGAAATTCTTTTTCTAACCACCAATATCTTTATTCTTAGTTTGTCCTAACTCAATATAGAAGTTGTGCTTCGGGATATATAATAAGGGATATTATTAACATTAACACATTTATCATCTAGCCAAATGAAAGCAGCTAAGCACTACAACATTATAAAGCTAAAGAGTTTGTTTGTATGGTTAAACGCACTAATCTCAGAAACTATTGGTCCTAATTAAAAAAATATTTTTGTTGGATAGTCAATTGGATAGTCAATTTATTAAGGAAGGCTAGGCTAGGCTAGCTAAACAACCGACATTAACGCGAACGAAGCAGCGGGAGACCACTATTTATGTATAATATTAAAAATATTCAGATTCGAAAACACTGTCTCTCCTGTTTACGACTAATTATTCTTTCCATGTTCTTGCTTGGCTTCATAATGAAACTCTCAGACGGTAATAAATCTTGGTAGTTGCAGACATTAACAACATGTCGCCTGGTATATTGTCGGGACGTGTTTATCTAGGCACAGCAAGTTAGCAAGCAAGTGCAAATGATAGCGTTGGGTCAAGCATAATTGACGATAAGAAGGATGTAAATACCCCTCATTTATGCCGCTGGGTACCTAGTACGTAGTAATGGTTGTAGTGTGTACATATTACGTGATTAAGTAGGACAATAGTTATAATAGTGGTTTCATTAGGCTAGCACAGACTTTAATTTGTTATTAATCATTATTACGATTCATTATTATACAATAGTCGAATAGTCAGACCACTGGCTATTGACCGAGAGGTCCCAGGATCGAATCAAAGTAGAGGCAAATGTTCGTGTGATGAAAATGAAACGAAAACTCGTAGCAGTTTATTGATTCACTGGCGTTCACCTAGATAATTATTAGTTCTCGAATCATGGGTGTTTATCTAGTATATTTCCTATAATAAGCGAAAAAGTGTATCAGCGCTTCTTGCAATTTGTTTATTATGTAAATCGTAAATTAAAATCGTAAATTGCCGTGTGGTGACGGCAGAGTAGAATACAATTGTCACCACCCCAAATCTCTTCTGTGGGTTTCGTACAAGGCGACTACTTTTGTGCCCGATAAATGGCAATAGGCTCGCCACCATGGGCCCTAACATAATTGGCGAAACGCGGGTGCTAGTTCACCTCTGCCTACCCCTTCGGGGATATAGGCGTGATTTATGCATGCATGTAAATTAGTTTTTATTTTGTAAAGCATGAAATCCAACATTTCAAACGTTATTGAGGACTATGCTATTGAACGTGCTCCTTCCATCAGTTTTCATCTCAATATTAAATTTTGTTTTTATTTGCCATTTAGTATTCATGACATATTTGAAATCGAAAATATCATCCTTTCAAAGATCGCGTGAGCTCCCGTCCGGTGTAACACACACGAAAGAGTCTCCATTATCTCGCACATCATGGCTACAGCGGTAAATCGCGCACATAATCCGACCGATATTCGGAGACGGTCACCGTTTACGATGCACTAAAACGTTTCTTCTCCCGACCTCTTTAACGAAACGACATCATCCACCTTTTATTCAGTCGCTGTATTTACGGTAACACATTTTGGAATTTTGGACTGGACATCTTCAAGGCGAAAGTGACGAGACGTACCATCTTAGAGATCGCTCGGACTTGCCGGCCACACACTAGACAAACATCGCGCAAACCTATAGATGTTTGATCCTACAGGCATGCCTGTGACCTTGCCCGGCGGGCAGTCTGCCGGACTGACTGTGGCGGCCATACACTAGACAAACTTCGCACAGACTTAATACAAACGAGGTCCGGCGGGCGGCCTGCAGGCATGTCCGTCTTGTGAATGGGGGCCTTTATAATCCGACAAGCTTGTGCGCGACCTTCCTGCGGTATGAGACGGTGGTGGGGATGGGGCGCTCTGGATGCCAGCGTGGGCGGGCGATACGGGGAGGAGGGAAATCTCGCCCCGCATCACCCGCCCCCGCCAACAAAGTCAAGTCAAAATCAAAATTCATTTATTCATATCTGGTATGATACAATACACTACAATACACAATACAATACACTTATGAATCGTCAAGACGCTAGATACCGAAAACACGTGTGTCCAAGTAAAAAATAGGGGAGTGCGCAGCATGCCTCAGTCTGTAATGATAGGTCTCCCAAACCCGCCCAACGCCCCGATCCGCAACGAAGCGCCGACCCCGACGCGTTCAATACCAAGATAATACTAAACGCACCAGAGCCCAACGCTCCGCTAGCAGAACGGCACGCAAGTAGGCTGTAGAGAAACCCACCATTGTCAACGAGTTATGACATTGCAGGTACATTGTAAATTATGCAACAAATACAATCCCACAACTCGCCAATAAAATAAACCGAAACATGCCGCGTACTACCTATCAACCCCCCAACCCCCAACCTACCTATAACATCCAGAGCGCCCCGTCCCCGCCACCGCCCCTCATGCCTCAGGAAGGTCGTGCACGAAGTTGTTGGACTATAGAGGCCTCATCATCGTTTTCCATCAGTCATGATTGTGGTCAAACGCTCTGCCTATTTAACTTATTATACAGTGTGGAAAGAAAGCATGGGCCCTGGAGGGAAAGTACCTTAAATCTTTAAAATAGATCAATTTGCTGAAAGAAAACATTCCTTTATTTTTAAAAAGAAACATAACTGCATTCACAGATTTCTCAAATGCTTACCTGAACCGGGAATCGAACCCACTAAAAATTTTCTTCTTACATTCCCTCCAGAGCCCATGCTTCTTCCCACACTGTATAAAAAGAGGAGCTCAATAGAGCAGTGACTTAGCGCGCTCGGCCTGTGATGGCGTAAACTAAGCAATTTTCGCAAAGGCCGGTCATTAGATGGGTGGTCAAAAATACATTATCTCAAATAAAAATTGTTGGCGGCCCAATTACCAGCCTTTGCGATCATTGGTTAGTTTAGGCAAACGCAATTATTCAATTAATTTTGCAGGTTACTTCAATCAAAACACTTTTAGCATTGTGAAGAGCTTTTGTGAGAATAAAATACTAAAATGCCACGTGTTTGAAATAAGATAAATTACACGCCCACATAGGAAGATAAATCATCTCAATCAGGCACTTAGGTAAGCCTTTTGAAAATACCACACCCTAGATAGTATATCAGACTTTTGGGACACGAATGCCTTACAAATCGCCCACCTGGCTGGGATGTAATATTACTCATGCTTTTATAAAGAGTAAAAGTCGTTACATAGAATCACAAGAAAGGTTTGTATTCGACATAATTTAACTGATATTATAGATGTTATAGGGCCATCAAAAGGCCTGTACCTTAGTGCCCACGCACATTAATGGTCTGGTGATGATGATGATGAACCATAACAAGTCAGTGAACAAAGTTATTCGATATTATCTGTTTCAATAGGCCGTTTGATGACGGTAGAGTAGCATACAATTGTCACTACCCCCATCTCTCCTGCGGGTGTCGTACAAGGCGACGAAGGGTAAAGACAGCAATAAGTAATGGGCAGCAGCGTGTCTCTTGTGCTACCTAGCAATGAACTGCCTGCCCGTAATAATAGGTACTTGCGATATAGGATTTATGAATGTATGTATGTATCTGCTTCAATAACAAGGAACAGGTGAAAGGGTGGAACGGGAACCGTTTGAAAAAGCAATACCATTCAAACAAAACCGGGACACGATTGTTACGTTAACGTTAGTAGAATTAAGCCACAGATACTTCGTCGTGATGAAAGAGAAACACCGCATGGTTAGTATACGGGGAGCAATTGGAGGTTGTAATGGAAAGCAAAGATTATTTTTTGTAGATGGAATAACATTATTTTGATTTTAATTTAAACACGATGATGATGACGATGAAAAATCAGACATGCGCCAGATGTGTAAATTTCCCATGAAATAGGGACGAATCAACCAGGTAAAACCTGGATTGCCCGATGGTTGATGTCAGGCAGGCGGCCGGCTGTCAAACCTAAGCCAAAACATTGAGCAGTACAAATTGGTATGTTGTGTCAACCCAATCACCAATATCTGTTATTGTATTATCTGTTCATCGCTCTCCCGATATAGTACTTTCCATTACTTTTTTATACACCACTCACACTTTCCGTTACACTGCACGTGTATTTTTATAACTCAACTAGTGGCCGCCCGTGGCTTCGCTCGCATTAATGTCGGTTATTATATAGCCTATAGCCTTCCTCGGTAAATGGACTATCCAACACAAAAATAATTTTTCAATTTGAGTCAGTAGTTCCTGAGATTAGTGCGTTTAACAATACAAACAAACAAACTCTTCAGATTTATACATACATACATACATAAATCACGCCTATATCCCCGAAGGGGTAGGCAGAGGTGAACTAGCACCCACGTTTCGCCAGTTATGTTAGGTCCCATGTAATAGGTGGCGAGCCTATTGCCATTTATCAGGCACAAAAGTCGCAGTAGGTAATAGCTAGATGATATACGAGGAACGCTGCTGCCCATTCCTCATCAGTGATTTATCCTTAGTCGCCTTGTACGACACCCACGGGAGAGATTTGGGGTGGTGACAATTGTATTCTACTCTGCCGTCACCACACGGCTTTATAATATTTATAATATTAGTAAAGATATGTTTTTATTTTATTATTATAGTTAATCTCTCGTCCACGCCATATAATAGAATATTTATGTACAAAGATGTTGGTGGTTAGAAAAAGAATTTCGAAAAATTATGGTCTTGATGCGGGAATCGAACCCGCGTCCGCTGCTATCCGGGCAGGTGCCTGACCGCTCGGCCACCCAAGACACTAATTAACTTGCCGAAATTCTTCTAACCTTTACACTTCACGTTGTAAGCCAACGAAAGTTTTCGAAATTCTTTTTCTAACCACCAAAATCTTTGTACTAAGTTTTCTAACATTTATGTAATGTTAAAATTAAAATCGAATAATATTTATGTATTTGTGAAATGCAGGTGTGAGTTTTACAATGATGGACGTTGTCAAGTTTGACAGTCTTGCGCATGTTACATGACATCCAAGTCATGACATGTGCAGACATGTGCAGGTACATCCAAGTTGCTGGACTCGTGTAAACGATTACAGTTATGCATATAACCTGCGCAAGTTGAAACACTTGCGCAAACCACTTGCACTGTGTAGAAGCACCATTAGAGAGGCTTTGATGGTGAGGTTCTTGGCATAGTTTTTACTGTGCAGTAGAAAGTGTAGCAACACGCTTTCACTGCATCTCTGAATCACCATAATTCCTCTGTCAGTAGAGTCGAATTTGCAAACCAAATCCCGTATCCGTATTGCGCTCTAAATGAAACCTTGAGTAATTGATTTAGATCTCAAATTCGAATAAGCTGCAGAATGAATGTGCCCACCGCACCGACTAAGATCATTGCGATAACTATCAGCCATTGTCTCGGCGGCGACCTCGCTAAGTTTTAATAACTTCCCGGCAAACTTTTCAATTTAACAATCTGGAGGTGCGGTGTCATCTTGTAGACTTGCGGCTTTAAAAAGTAATGGTGTCGGAGTTTGTGACAATAGTGTTCAGATTATATGCTTTATTGTTGTCTTTTAATAGGACTGATTTATCAATAATTGAATTTAAATCATGTTTATGCTGGCCTCAAAGCAAAACAAATAACGTAGTATGTACAAATATTTTAGTGGTTAGAAAAAGAATTTCGAAAAATTATGATCTTGAGGCGGGAATCGAACCCGCGTCCGCTGCTATCCGGGCAGGTGCCTGACCGCTCGGCCACCCAAGACACTAATTAACTTGCCGAAATTCTTCTAACCTTTACACAATTAAAATCAAATAGTTTGTAAAGCAAACCCAAACTTAACCGAACGCACGGTATTTGTAAAAATATCTGCTTTGGAATGTTTGAAATTTATTTCTACATTGCGAGGGTACCCGTTGGCTTACAACGTGAAGTGTAAAGGTTAGAAGAATTTCGGCAAGTTAATTAGTGTCTTGGGTGGCCGAGCGGTCAGGCACCTGCCCGGATAGCAGCGGACGCGGGTTCGATTCCCGCCTCAAGATCATAATTTTTCGAAATTCTTTTTCTAACCACTAAAATCTTTGTACTAATTTTTCTAACATTTATATAATGTTAAAATTAAAATCAAAAAGTTACGTAGTATGTGCTAGCCCAGACTCATCAGTGGTGTTGTAAAAGTTGACTAACGGAGATTGTCAGGTGTAGAGCAATAAGCACCTTGGGGCACCCAAGCAGTGGAGCGCAAACCATCAACAACAACCCAAAGACGGCAGGCGGCCGGCTGTAAAACCTAAGCCAAAACCTTGAGCAGTATGGATTAGAATGTTGTCATCCCAATTTCGTCTCTTGTCTCTACATTTATTCATCACTAGTACGTTTCCAGTGTGATGGATAATATGAATCAAAAGGGAGTGCATGGCTTGAAGACATCTGACCGATATTTTTATTTATTGGAACAGGGCAGGAAGAATAAGTAGAAGAGTTTCGATCACTTTATATTAGAGAGACAGTGGTCACGGCGAGAGACTAAAAATGACAGGTGTCATTTTCAGTCTCCCCGCCATGACCGCCGTGTTTTTTTAATAGAAGTTTAACGGCTTTGGACGTTGACAATCAAGCCTGTCTGTTTTGTTACAACCTGAGGTGCCTTCTTACAAAGTAATAGTTGACTACGGTCATAATAATCTTTTCGGTAAAGTTGTTTTATTTCTAACAACAATTCCTCCTTATCACAGAGCAATACAAAAACTATGTAGATTCAAAATGTGTTTACCCGAGGGACCTCCTCCTGAATAAAACATACAAGGGCTCCGGCCTCGTGCGCCGCGTTCGCTAATTTATTAATTTTATTAATTAGAACGCTGAGTAGCGTTTGCTAATTGATATAACATTTACAAGTTCGCCCTAACTTGTAACGGTTAGGAATGTACCAAGTCTAGAAGCTGACTATATTTTGTACAATAGGATTCCTTTGACAGCATGCAACATAAAAAAAGCTACTTTGTGTCTGAAAAGGATAGAGAATAAAGTGTTTGAGGACGACAGCTGTCATAATATGAATCAGCCTTTATTTTACAATATCTGATGCGGATTTATTATCTCCTGTATCGATTTCTGTTTTATTATTGGTCAGTGAGTTAATTCAGCGTTTCTGCTTCCAAAAAAACATACACAAATCAAGCCCATTTATCCCCGCAGGGGTGACTTAATATCCACTTAGCCTATTGCCATTTAACGGGCACGTAAATCACAGCATATTGCCAGGATATTACATACTCCTATGTACATACATGCTGCTGCTTAGTAGCCTTGTACGACGGCAATTTTAAATATTGTAACCTATCAGTTCCGTATATACCTAGATTTCGTTTTAAATTATTAATTCAGATTATTTCATAATGAAGTACATTTCTGAATAAGTATAGTTATCAGTTCGTTAGGCCACGATTCTCCATTGTCTCGAAGACTTTTCATAACAGTATTGATATACTTAATGTTTTCTTATATTTGCACGAGCACTACACATTTGAAATAAAACAACTTTTACGAATAAGACCAAAGAGCTTGAGCCATACAGTGTATCGGAAAGCTACCCATACTGATAGGTACCTCAATGGTGACTCTCACCACCATCCCAGTCAGCTATCTACCGTGGGCAAATCTTTGTTTCAGAGAGCACACGGCATCTGTGACAGTCAACACCTGGCATCAGAACTAAATCATGTTAAGCAAGTACTTCGGAGTAATAAACTGCAAGTACCAAAGCCCTGTCGCAGAGGTCGAGTGAAACCGGCAACAGTCGAACGTCAACCTGCTGTACTACCTTACTTGAAGGGTGTCACTGACAAGATTGGGAACATCTTGAAGCGTGCTTCCTTTAAAACTTATTTCAAGCCGCTGAAGAAGATCAACCAATTTCTAAGACCTGTAAAGTGTAACATCCCCCTTCAAGATGCAGGAATTTACAAGCTAGATTGTGACTGTGGACTCTCTTATATAGGCCAAACAAAGAGAAGTATAGGGACCGGGTAAAAGAACACATAGCTGATGTGAAACATAGGCGCGTAACAAAATCTGCAGTATGTGAACATGCCTTAGACGGACCCAACCATTATTTAAGATTTGACAAACCGCAAATTCTAGCAAAAGAGAAACGATATATACCTAGAATTATACGTGAAGCTATTGAAATCAAGAAACATCCAAACTTCAATAGGGATAATGGTTGGAACATACCACCTGCTTGGGACCCAATTATTAGAATAATTAAATCCCAACACTGTCCTCATACTGCCATAAACAATGATACTGTAAGCTCTGTATGTGTAAATCGGAACACCTAAAATATCAAATATTATGACGGTAGTTAATTATTACTTGATTGTGAGGACACCTGTCATCTTTAGTCCCCCCGTGACCACGGCCACTGTAAAGTGATCGAAACGTCGGGTTAAATAATTAATATGCCAAACACCAAATTATACGCGAGTCTTATCCGTAAAAGTTGTTTTATTTCAAAAGTATTGATGTACTGTATGATTCAACAAAAATAAGCAATACATTGGTGGGATTTCTTGCGCCGTTACTGTCGCATTACTGAAGCATCGCGTATTTAGGCTAACCGATGCTTCCACATACGTCGATTTACATAATTCCCCCATAGAGGCAGCAGTTAGACTGCGATCAGAAGGTAGAAAAGCCGCATTTTGTTTGCATACAAACTGTGGTCTCCACAAAAAAATATCGGTAATCGCAAAAATATGGATTGCGCCCATAAAACTGGAAAGCTTCAGAGCTAAGGAACATGCATGGAACGGAACGAAGGTAGAAAACACATACATACATAAATTGAAGGAAGCAGAGGTGAGAACACCCACGTTTTTCCGTTTAGGTTAGGTCTAATCCGGCCTATATTTAATTTTATGATATACATAAATCGCAGTATAACTAGGAGGTATAAATCAATAATGGAATTGGTGACCAATTATAACAATTTTTGGACACGTGATTTCGTTAGTGTACAATATCAATGGTCCCCACGGTCTATCTCTCCCACGGGTGTCGTGGAAAACTACTGTAACTATAAATATCAAGATTATTGTATAAGTTTTTATCTTAATTGAAATCTTCCGATTCTCCAAGTAACGTAACCGACGTAAGACAGTCTGTACTGTCAGGTTAAACATGTGCGTTAATTACTCTGCCGCCTGCGTTTGTGGTAAGCATATATACAGATATTATTATTACTCATAAATATGCATGTACAAAATCTTTCTCATCTATGTAGGTAGTTGGCTCACCGCTTTATGTCAGCAGGTAACAATGGTACACGAGACACATTCGAACTCCGGGGCTATTATATTCGAGGTAAGTGGATTCTATTAATAGATAAAGTAAAACCGTTTCCTGGCACGTAACGGCGCTTCCTTTATTTACCCATAATTATGTTCAGTAGTGCCTTCGTCATAAACTTGTATCTCGGGGGAAAACATAATTTCACTTCGCTTAAAGGAAATTTGATGAGATGTTGCTCTGCAAATGGGGACAGTAGAATACGTCTTGGAAGAACAAGGGCCTTTTCAGTCAGATGGAGCGAAATACGGCGAGTTCTTTAGCGTTTTCGAGTGCATTACTGGTTTGACAGTACACAATTTTACTAAGGCCCTATTTAAACGAATCGCATCTCAATCGAAGAACAGTACATAACGAATCGCATCTCAATCGTGCATCTGCACAGAGTTTAAGACTGAAATGTAATCGAGACGATTTTTAACCGACTTCGAAAGAGGAAGAAGGTTCTATATTCAACAGCTATGTATTTTTAATGCATACACAAGACTAATAGGTTTTATTCAATACGTTGTCTCTATATGGAATCTTCCATATTGGCATGGGAGAAAAAAAATAACGTAAAATGAGCCAGCCCCAACTCGAAACTGTCGTAGAGGTCGACTAAGGGAGATTGCCCGGTGTCGTCCAATAAGCATCTTGGGGCATCCGGATGGTGGAGGGCAAACCGCCAACAACAGCATACAAAACCTAAGCTCTTGAGCAGTGTGGATTGGAATGTGTCACCCTCTCCGTTCATTGGTCTCTCGACACGGTCCTTTCAATCTCTTTACTATAAATTGTTCTGGTGTGATGGATGATATTATTATTACGAATCAAAAGGGAGTGAAAGGCTTGATGATTATCTGACCGATATTAATGGAAGAGGAAACATACTGTGCCGACGGATAGATAGCGTTAGGCTTGCCACCTATCACCACCATGGGACCTGACCTAATTTTTAGCCTTCCCTTCTCCTTCGGAGATAAATAGGCGCTATTTTTGTACTTAAGCCGTGTGGTGACGGCAGGTCACCACCCCAAATCTCTCCCGTGGGTGTCGTACAAGGCGACTAAGGATAAATCAGTAATTAGGAATGGGCAGCAGCGTTCCTCTTATACCACCTAGCAATGTACAGCGACTTTAGTGCCCGATAAATGGCAATAGGCTCACCACCTATTACATGGGACGTAACATAATTGACGAAAGGTGAACTAGCACCTCTGCCTCGGGGTTATAGGTATGATTTATGTGTATATGTATATATTTATATATTTTCCGACGCCGTACAAATCTGGATTAGCTCTGTGCCAGTCTTACTGTAAGCTCGCTTCACTGTGCCCATGACGTAGCTGATACAATTAGTTTGCGTCATTCGATTTCTATCAGAAATTCCTCTTCAATTTACGTGTAAAATTAATTGACGTTGCGTGACATTTTGCGCGAGAACACGACACTGCGAGGTTGATTAGATTTATACAATATTCTGTTTGTTTAGTGTTCTCGCTATATTAGGAGAATAGGGGGTCGGACAATTTTTCAGAAAGTATTTTAAATTAACCCTCATGGGTTTACTTACTTACTTATTCTACTAATAAATTTTATTTTATTTATAAAAAGCCTTTAAGGTATACTCAAAAGTATGTTAGTTGTCAGCGCGTGCCGTCACTAGTGGTCATTGACCATTGGATAAAACTGATGAATTTGAAGATGTGATTAGTGTTTCAGTAGGTACAGATTAAAGATATTGAAATTTATTTCTTTGCTCAAAATACTTTAATTATTGTTGGATAAAATAATCGTAAAACAGTATATTATTGCTTTTATCTAAGTACATTTTAGATTTTGATCTGATGACTGTCCGATCTAATATTATTATGTGAAATATCAATAGGTACTGCTTTTCTTTCGCAAGAAATCGCTGGTCCAGGTACAGCAGTTAATGTAATCGCCACGATGAAGTGCAGGCGAGTTCCTCAATACGGCTCATTCGTCATTTCCGGTTAAACTTTGATAAATGTCGTCGCTCTCACGGGGAACACCTGGCAACAATAAAGTAATGGACGTCGTACACTGCGCGGGTACAATCCATCGGTTGATTAATGAATCGGAGTGAGGTCTGCGATCGATAGCGTAGCTCCGGTCGGTGCCGTGTAAGCTGGCATCGGGGGACCTGTGGCGCGGGGCGGCACAGTTTTTGCTCCGCTCCTGTATCGCAGATTACAGTAATTATAAACTGCACGTAATAGTAGATTATATTATATACAAAGGGCGATGTATACGACCTCCTTAAAGAACAGGCCACTAACAATCTGTATTAAAAACAAAAGACGATAAAAAAAATGTCGGTTTTTACAGTTTACGAAGAGCAAAACATGTCTTTTATTTATTAGATAAAGAGTACATTTAGATCAATTAGTTCAATCTTAATCAGGCGATAAAATAAAAAATGTCTGGAAGTGGGATTTTCCGTACGCATAGCGGGCGGGAAAGTCCTTTTTCATCAGATGTGACATAAAAAATATGTTAAGCTATGTGTGCAATGATAAACATTACGAAAGTAACTTATTGTATGCTGATGGCTCAGATATCAGTATCAATAGTTATATGAAATTACGTTAAAAAAATATTAATATTATATGCAACTTCGCCTCGCATATTATCACAAGTGCGTAGGAGTAACATCCATAGTTATCTCATGATGTGGAAATGTCATGGTTTAGTTGATGGATTCATCAATTAAATAAAAATCATTTGATGAACATTTACTAACCATTTTCCGTTTATTCAGTTTATTTTGATGATTAATAATAATAATTCCCGCTATAGAGTAATAGGGCCTTTAAATTTTAACTTTGATTCGGCTTATGGCAGCGAAAGCGATTACTGTAATTGATTCCAGGTAATGCTTTCATTGTTTGTATGCTACGAAGTCGATTGAGCATCGAAGCTTTATTATTTATTATTTCTGGAGACACGCGATCCTACAGCGGGGAATTCACTACACGGACGTGGTACACGCTCGTCTCCATGCAATAAATGCATTGTTTTTTGTAACATACATACATACATACATAAATCACGCCTATATTCCCGAAGGGGTAGACAGAGGTGAACTAGCACCCACGTTTCGCCAATTATGTAAGGTCCCATGTAATAGGCGGCGAGCCTATTGCCATTTATCGGGCACAAAAGTCGCAGTACATTGCTATTGCTAGGTGGTATAAAAGGAACGCTGCTGCTCATTCCTCATCGCTGATTTATCCTTAGTTAGTCGTTTTTGTGACGGAAGAGCAGAATACAATTGTCACCACCCCCATCTCTCCCGTGGGTGTCGTACTAGGCGAACAAAGATAAAGACAGCGATGAGTAATGGGCAGCAGCATTCCTCTTATACCATCTAACAACTTCGAATTATGTGCCCAGCAAATGGCAATAGTCTTGCTACCTATTACATGAGACCTGACTTAATTGGCGAAAAGTGGGTGTTAATTCACCTCTGCCTATTCCCGAAGAGGATACAGGCGTGATTTACGTATGTATAAAATAGACTCAGAGAAAGGTATCGCGACACAACAAAATGGCGGCAATTCCCTCCCGCCAAACCATAAATTTTAGCATGGCGGACTATAGATCATTAAACTTTGCACATTGATTTTTTACATGGACAACAACATGACCTGAATCCATTCCGGCTAGTGCTTGGCTCTGATCCAGGCACATCTTGAGTTCCTGAATTCGGGGCTGGTCAGTTGACATGAATAATCGCTTCACCCTGTGCCGTATTACCGATCAGTTTATCACGCTAACACCTGGAGGTGTCATGGCGCTTAAAAACTGGCCAAGCATTGTACAGACGTCAGGTGTATTTATTTAATTATTGACGCAAAAGCACGCAAAAGTTCAAAGATTTTGGTGGTTAGAAAAACTTTGGAATGTTTGAAATTTATTTCTACATTGCGAGGGTACCCGTTGGCTTACAACGTGAAGTGTAAAGGTTAGAAGAATTTCGGCAAGTTAATTAGTATCTTGGGTGGCCGATCGGTCAGGCACCTGCCCGGATAGCAGCGGACGCGGGTTCGATTCCCGCCTCAAGATCATAATTTTTCGAAATTCTTAAAGAGGTGTAACCTGGTTGTAAGCAATCTGCAATATTTTTATTCGATGTAAGTTGATTGGATGGGTGACCAATAATGCATTATCTGGAGTTCCTCCGTTTTACGAAAGGCATGTTTTATTTAATTTCCCGTTCAATCCACTTGACACCATAAAACCATGCCATGTTTGGCACAGAATGAACTGACGGCAGTTATCACGCCTCCCATACACATTTACATGCAAACTATAGTATTAACTCGGAACGAGGTGGGTAATCAAAATAGAAATCTTCACCAAACCCTCTACTTATCCATTCCGGGTACACGCTGCAGCACGTATCACGACATTAAAAAAGACGGCCTACGAATTACTATGGGCCCGGTCCAGGGTTACGGAGTACATAAGCTAACACATCGCCTTAGGCACCGCTAGTCCTTAACTCTTTGCAGTAAAGGTCACAATGAAGGACCGGCTCGTGGCCGTTTAAACAGACTGCTAATTAGGGTTACTGAATGAATGCAGACGAATTAAACGGACGCAGAAGGATATAAAGGTTTTAATTACTTTTTCTTGTTAGTGCGCGGAGGGAATGTGAATGAAATTAATCAGATTTATTCGTCAGCCAATAAAGCTGACGTGCATGAAGGGGCAGATCGATAAAACTTTATTATTTATCATGATCATCATCACACCTTCACCAGCACTTTAATAGCAAACCAAGTCAGGTACAATTTTGTACTCCCCAGGGGATCGAACCCGGGACCTCGGTATCCTAATTAAAGTGGACGAACCACTATGAGATTGTGCGATGAGGCGGTCAAAATTTCTTCTGACCTTTTTGCAGTATAAATATACTGGGAAAACTCAATAGTTTCTTACGGTTTAACCTGATGTCGGCTCCACTGGTTACTCACAGGTGGTTTCACCATAAATATTCCACCTTAACATTCCGACTTCCGAGATTGTTTTAACACCTTCACGCGTAGCCGGGGTTCATTTTAATATGCTTTCCTGATTTTTCCCGCCTCACATAATAAATCAGCCGGCAACATTCAAAGCTCTTTCCCACCCTGTAGAGTATTAGCATAAATTACAAATTACTTTTTCTATTCCCAAGACGTGCGAGCTAATGAACAAACAAGGATATTTTGAAAGCTCCACAGCAGTAGCGTCTCATGGGAGCATCCATGTCTCGAATAATTTAGACAAATCCAAGGTGTCTCCCGGTGGACCTGCAAGAAAAATGATCTCCCCATCCGGAGGCAATCCAATTTGGCTAATTTACATTCTGAGCTAGACACCGTCATCTTACGGCTAGCTAACGCGTCTGTGTTATTATGTTACTAGCTCAACTTCATTACATACATCATTAACGCCTATATCCCTGAAGGGGTAGGCAGAGGTGAACTAGCACCCACGCTTCGCCAATTATGCTAGGTCCCATGTAATAGGTGGCGAACCTATTGCCATTTATCGGGCACAAAAGTTGCAGTACTTTGCTAAGTGGTAGGTATAAGAGGAACGCTGCTGCCCATTCCTCAGCACTGATTTATCTTTAGTCGCCTTGTACGACACCCACGGGAGAGATTTGGGGTGGTGACAATTGTATTCTACTCTGCCGTCACCACACGGCTATATTATATGATGTATGTAATGAAGAAGCGGCCGTGTGGTGACGGCAGAGTAGAATACAATTGTCTAATCCCCAAATCTCTCCCGTGGGTGTCGTACAAGGCGACTAAGGATAAATCAGTGATTAGGAATGGGCACCAGCGTTCATCTTATACCACCTAGGCTTGTAATGTACTGCTACTGTTGTGCTCGATAAAGTCATAGGTCATATATTCCTTGAACAATAAAAATCGTATTGGAAATAACATAATTAATTATACACATCAACATTAAAACAATAATCATCATCATCATCATCATCGCCCTGCCTTTATCCCATCCTATTTGGGTGCGGCGCAGTATGTCCTCTTTATCCATTCTCCAACATAAAAATAACAATAATATGTAAAAAAACTAAAAAAAACAATCAAATATGGCATTGAACACAAATTTCTATTTACTAAATGGCAATAGGCTCGCCACCTATTACATGGGACTTGACATAGTTGGCGAAACCTGGGAGCTAGTTCACCTCTGCCTACCCCTTCGGGGATATAGGCGTAATTTATGTATGTACGTATGTAATATTATGTAATATACATTTATAAATCACAACTATTTATCCCCGAAGGAGTAGCCAGAGGTGTTGGAAGTTTGATAGTAGCCGATGATCGAAAAATTAAGGAGCAACCTATTAGCGTAGTACGAGCATGTAATGAAGAGGGATAAATTTAACGTTACTAGAGGTGTGTTGAGTATGGATGAGGACGACCCAGAATGAGAGGAAGGCCGAAGAAACGATGGATGCACTGTGTGAAACATAAGAGGAAGAGGAGGGTATGCTGAGCTCACATCTGATAGAAGAGAAATAGAAGAGAAAGGGCAAATATGATAAGCCAACTCTACTTAGAGTAGAATAAGGGCAGGGGAAGAAGAACAGGGTAATTAACACCCATGTTTCGCCAAATGTTAGGTCCCGTAGTAACGAAACTATGCTATCTATTGGTCACGTAAATCTCAGATAATGATAGGTGTTATTAGATGAACGCTGCTGACTATTACTCATCTTAAATCTTACCGCCTATTACTCATCTTAACTCCTAATCGCCTTGTACGACACCCACGAGAGCGGTCGGGGGTGGTGACAATTGTATTTTGCACCGCCGTCACCACGCGGCGAAACACAGAACTCCATTAACTTCATTAGACTCGGGAGCAGGAATAATGTTTATTGATGCAGGTCGGGGTAAATATCAATTTGGCACGCCGACGAAGGTAACGAAATTTGGCAGAAATAAAATATGGCCATGGCGGACTCTGGGCGAGATTGGCGAGTTTGATTTTGCCAAAGTCGGTCCCGCTGTAATATACGTTCATAATGCCTAGCAAATATTCGGGCCGCTCACTCAATGAGGTACACACGAATGAATAGCACTAATTAAGCCATTCGTTCTTATACTGGCTATTCGGTCGAGTCACACCTACATAACTCACTCACACATAGGTACAACCGAGGGCAAAATAAGCAATCTAAATGTAATGTTATTACAATTACATGAATATTAATAATTGACGCAAATAAATTGCGTATATTATTAGGCTTCAGCCCCGGGCTTCCTTTGCCTCACCTCCCGACAAACAAGCCGCCAAACTTTGAGTACCTACGTAACTTTTTCGAAGGCTTTGAGCTCATATTTAGAACAAACTGAGAAAGTACTTTTTACCACGTGCTTACGAGGGGTTGGGAAGCCATAGATCGGAAGACGGTAATTAGGGATTGCTTTTCACCGGCACTTACTTACTTGGTGGGTGCTAGTTCACCTCTGCCTACCCCTTCGGGGATATAGGCGTGATTTATGTATGTATGTATGTACTTACTTACTTTCAGATTGGTCTAGGTGATCATTTTCTGTTCTTGTTGCAATTTGGGCTTTTAGGAGAGGCGTTAATTATGTATGTATTCTTCGATATGGCAGAAAATTATGAAGACCTTCATAACTATAGCTTTTTTCCATAATCGTAAATTATCGGTTACCCATTCTCCATTATCGACTGTTGCCACCATACCATACCACATTTCACATTCAGTATAACTTCTACTACCTTAGTCTTGTGTTGCTATAATTATAAGAGAATTATGATGAATATTAGAAAAAATATTACATTTGATCGATTCCTGCATCAGTACAAACAATTTTTCCAAATGTTTCTGACATTTTTTCTCTTCACTTGCCCACATTATGATCTTCAAAGCTGTAGGTTATTTCAAAAATCTGTAAGATAACCATCCATTCTTCTTTATAGACTGCCATAATCCAGTGGCGCTTCTAATATCTTACAGTACTCTTCGGCTGCTATAGTTACACTAGTTGTTAGTAGAACTAGCACAAACATGTTTGCAATACCGATGTCACCCGTGGACAATGCTCATTCACGATCCCACGTCTTCATACACCAAATCGATAGCCTGTCAGCGCCCTGAAAGGTTCTGTGTTGTCGTTGTGGGATTCCGTCTATCGCCTATCTAGCACATACGCTTTGCTCTCATCTCAACTACAAATAGAAGCTGAACCGATTTCTGGGAGGCTAAATGTTTCGATTTCTGTACCCGCAGCGACCGTATGGATTTTTATTTTAGAGTTAATTAGATATTGATCCAAGGGCGACACAATAAATAATATCTCAGATCATAAGTATTTGATAGATACAAATGCGATCTGAGGCTTATTTTTATCGCCTGAGGTAACTTAATAATTTTGTCACCCCCTGACCAGGAACTGGGACTTTCCGCACGAGTAGCGGGCGGAAAAGTCCACTTTATGGTCAGGTATGACAATTTATTATCATGATATGCATAATTTAATAGTATCTACGTAGTGTTTACATATAGGTGTATGACTGACACATCTATATAGATATAAAAATAGCAAAAATCGCAATCTATCTATCACTGGCCCCTTAATGTTTCCACTGTTCGGGCACAGGCCTTCCCTATGAATAAAACATAGGGAGAATGGGCCCTGGCCCAGTACGGATGGTAGGTATTAAAGACTGCAGGTGCAGCCGGGACCTATATATATCTCTAGATTGGCTGTGCTTGCACAAACGTTCGATTAATACACTGGTTCGAAAACATACTCGACTTCCGCAAACTAGCGAATAGCTAGCGAAATTACTCTCTGCCTGTGCCTTAAGCTTCTTCAGAAATGTATATTTTGATTAAGGTGCTATGAACTTTCAATTAAGAATTCTATATGTGATGTAGGAGCTTGCACCGCAATATTATACCGAAGATAGAAACACAATTAGAAAGAGAAGCCCTACATCCTAGAACACTTTACGTCAGTATAAAGTATTTCTTCTGAGTACATCCGAGAGCCCTACTATCAACAACAGTGCTTGCAGCGGCGTCGAACTAAATCGATTTGTCAAAGAGACTGATACCTAATCGAGAAACGAGCTAGAAGCGACATATTTTTGATATAGATGTTACACGTCTGCGATCCGTGTGACCAATTTTGGACTAAAGAGTGACTATCTTTTGACTATCGAAAAAAAAAAGGTCATATCGACAATTAAGTTCGTTTACGCCAAGGACTTACCTAGTTTCAAAAAGGAATTTTTGAACTGCAAATCATAGTAGAGTCATCAACAGCCCTTTAATGAATCCCCATTCCTGGGGCACAGGCATTCAACCCTATGGATGGAAGAATATAGGGAGAATGAGCTATAAACCACCATACTGGCCCAGTGCGGATTGGGACTAATGGTTAAACGTGCTTTGCGAAGAACGGAGGAACTCCAAATAATAAAATTTTTGGTCATCATCCATCCAGTGACCAGCCTTAGCGAAGATTGCTCAGTTTATGTAATCGCAGGTCGAGCACGCTATGCCACAGCGCTAGCGAGCTCCCCATAGTTATAGTATAGAGTGCAATGTGACTGCTACTTTAAGAGCACGCTCGCGAGTGATTCTTCGTCAAATTCAAAGTTCGCAGCTCGTTCGCAGACGTGTGAGAGACAGCCACGAATGCTGCCGACTGTGTGGGCTGGGGGCTCACTCGATTTATCACGAGGCTAGCAACACTAAGACTTAGCGAGTGACGAATAGACGACGGCTTCAGCCATGCTTTGTGTTAATTTATCATGGCCGGTGCGTGAACATGAGAGGCACTGACGCACCCAGCTCTCTATACCTATACGTGCTGGCAATACTGAGCTGTTGATAATGTTATTTCAAACGAAAATAATAAAGCGACCCACACAAATTGAAATTAGTATTCTGATTTTAATTTGAACATTACATTAATATTAATAAAAATAGTACCTACAAAGAATATTGTGCTTAGAAAAAATTCGAAAAATTATAGTCTTAATGCTGAAATCGATTTCCGCATCCCCGATTCCCGCACCCAGACTATAATTTTTCGAACTTTTTCTAACCACAATAATATTTTATTCAAATTGAAAGCTTATTAAAAAAGGGCCATGTCAATAGTACCCGAAACCGACGGGCATGGATGAAGGACATTAATAAGATTGGATGAAGCGAAAGAACTACTCGAGAACAAAGGTCTGTAAACATTTGCCCCTACCGGTATTCGAACCCGAGACCTGTTGGTCGATAGCCAGCTATCTGACCATTGGACCAAACCGGCCGTTTAAATTAGATATGTCAAACCTGATTATGTAGGCAGAAGAAGTCCTTCATACGTAAGAAATTCAATATAAAAATAAAGCAGCTATGTCAAACCTCTCATTCTTTTTTAATACTCGAGCATTGGTTCAAGTAAGGATTGAATATTGTATGTTACGTATTTTTTTCTATTCACATCAATATCGGCTCAATGGTCTGGAACGAGATGCATATTAGGAACGTAGCTTTCGGTATTATTTTGCTGGCATATATTGTAAGACCACAAACCATTATACAAGATCTTTGGTGGGCCAGAACTTTGCAGAATATTCAAATTTGAATCATCATCGTCATCACCAGCTCTTTTAATGTTTCCACTGTTGGAGAAGGCCATTCTCCTTTCATTCGTTCTTTCGACGTGACCAAACATGCGAGCACCCCCTTCTCAATTCTTGTCGTCTTCTTTCAAACCACACCTTACGCCAACTAAAATCATTATACACCAACTAAATCATTATAATGTACCACAAAATCATTGTTTCCCAATACCCCAATGCATTCGCGCCGTGGTAAAGTGCTTCAATTCGCCACTGTACTAATTTGTTCTATTGAACAGGTGTACGTTTTCGCTTTGAGCCAGTTCGACGATCACACAATTCTGGATACTGCATCGATTAACTAAAGAGGTGCTTTTAAAGACTTAACAATGGAAATTGGGAGCTAGAATGGATTACGTGGAAAATTGTCATTTGCTAACGAGTAATTGACTCAGTGCTGGAAGGTTAATTGATTTCTGGCCAACGAAGATGCAGAATTTCGCTCGTCTTATTGATAATATGAAATTTCTGGATTTCATACTAAAGGCGCGACTAAATCCGCTATAAATAGTAGTTTAAAAAGAAGAAGTATTATATAATGTTATTTTCGTTCATAATAATTGTGAGGTGTGTTCAGAAACATCATTATATGTGGCCACATATAGGATTTAATAAATTAGCGAGATGATTTTTGCTTACTCTCTCCTTCGTGGTTCTCATGGACCACGAAAGTCTAAGGTATGTCTTAATAATTCCAGATTAGGTAATTGTAATAAATAGGGTAAGTTCAGTCTAAGGCAACGTTTACACTACTTAGATTATCCAAAATTCTCCACGATATAAGTAGAAATTTCTAGTTTGCTAATCGATAATTGGTTTTGAACGCAACAACACAAGAAAACGTTAATCTAATACAATAAACTCTATTAAAATTTCATAGATTTAGAGATAGCGCTGCAATTCCAATTGCAACAGGTACCTAATAGACGCTGGTATGTTAGGTGCTATTAAACTAATCCTAGATATGACGCCGGCAGTTAAGCTTAGATTAGGTTCAGGTGCTATCGTGCTATCGTCAAATTAATAGATTAAGTGATTCAGATGAATTCAATCCAAATCAATTATGAAACCGTGGCATTAACTCAATAGTTTGCTGGAAGAATGCTACACCGTCTTGTCGAAGCCCCTGGATAACGAGCGATGTATAAGGCAAAGCGTGTCATTCGCTGCTATAGTCGTGGGCACTCTAGATGCCACTGGGGGCGGGCGATGCGGGTAGGAGGGAAAACTCGCCCCTCCCCGCATCACCCACCCCCGCCAACATCCAGGCCACCGTCTCGTACCGCAG